>CM048852.1:46318645-46918645 GCA_026545225.1 Cornus controversa | reverse complement strand
CAAAAAAAGTGGTTTTAGTTTTTCCAAAAGCCACAATTATGTGCGATTCTTTGTTACCTGGGTCTTTCAGATTTACAACCCAGCCATCCTCTCATCTGCTATTAGCCTAGAATTTGGATTTTTGGAATGGGGTGTGTTGGAGTATTGTTTGTGAGATTATGATTTTAATGGCATAGCTTTTAGGATTCAGATTTTATGGTTTTTCTCATATTCTTTAAAAGAATTCTCTACAGACATGGCTCGGTATTGGTGTATGTAATTGTAATGTGTTAATATGATAAGTAAAACCGAGTACAAATTTAAAACATTAATTTTGAAGTAACTTTCTATCTCATAATACTTGTACTGTACATCGGTCTTTTTCTTCAGGGCATTATTAGTCTTGTAAAAACATCGACTTTAACAACATCAAGAGATGCTGTGGTGTCAGTTTCTTTATCTACCCTTAAAGATGCAGTGAAATCGCTCTCTGCTTCCGTCAGATGCATACGAGGTAATGTGAGTTTTTACATATTTTTCAAGCATCTCTTTGGTATTTTTGTGCTTCTGTTTGGACTATCATCTGAGCTTCTAGGTTGTTCAACTTGTTATTTTACACAGTTGTACTCGAGGCCCATCCCTATATCTGTTAAAATTAGGGGTGCACATGATTCTGATCGGATTAGTTTAGAGATAAACTGGAACCAATCTGGTTCTAATGGTCCCATGAAAATCAGAACCGAACCAAGCACCAAGGAAACTTCCTAAACCAAACCAGTCCAAGCCATAGAATGGTTTGGATTGGTTCGGTTTGGTGATATGGAAATTTAAAAAATATGCGAACTTTCTATAACAGTAAAGAATCCATAAACAGCAAAAGACCGAATATATTTGTACTATATAGTTTATATACAGGACACTGTTCATCATCTTCTACCTCTGCCTATGACTTTGCTTTTCTATGTTGTTACAATGTAAAAGCAGGCAATAGGCAGGCCCAAGAACTTGTTTTATGCCTTAATCTGAAGCTTGTTTTATCTCTATACACTGCAAAACCATAGCTCCTTAAATTAAACCCAAAAAGATATCCTCCCTACATTCCCAGAAGTCTCTGTGATATATATTCCATAAGACAGAGAGAGATTGCAACATATATGAGAGAGAGAGAAAGAGAGAGGAGTCTGTAAGTCACCCAAAAAGATGAAGATGCCACTGAAACTGTAGGTTGAAAGTTGTTTGGGCACCGAGTGCCTCAGCTGCTCAGGCAATGTGAGGAACCAAAATCAGCAAAGAAAAAGGTTAGATGACGAGTGAGAGAGAGAGCAGAAAGACAACATGGTGGTCGGAGATTTAGATGCGAACAACGGGGCCAGTGGGTGATGGTGGAACGTGAGATGCAGAAGTGATGAGCGAAGGGTCAAAGGGAGTCTTTGATTTGGGGCTTAAGGTAAGGGTAAGGGTAAGGTTTATAAAATATATGTGATAAGGTGTATTTGAGTTGTATGGCAAAAAATGTACTAACCAATATGATTAACACACAATGTACATATACTTGCTTGGTGGTTTGAATTGGTTCAGGGTGATGTTTTTGGTCCCAATCCGCAAAACGAACTGGTTCCAATGGTTTCCTTAATTTTGGAATCGGCTAAACTGTTGACCTTTGGATTGGAGTTTGATGGTTAATTTCTGTACCCTTAGTCAAAATGCAGTTGTCTGTCTGCAATTTAGCATGGATTAGAAATTTGGACTGATTAATCAATTGACTATGCCTCGCCTATCTACTTGGCTTGCAGCATGAACGCTCTTCTGTGCAATTTCAGCTTATTCTACATCTTTATGGACCAATCATAATGGTTGAAAGATATATGTAGAGCAAAAGTATAATTCCATATTGCCATAACTTCTAATCTCAAATTTGTGCTGCAGAATTCTCCATCAGCCCAGCAATACAGGATGCTAACGTTTGCAAGTTCTTGATCAAGCAGCCTGTAGTACGGTAAATCAAAATATTTCTGACCTCCATCTCTTCATGTCCTTTTAGTTGGGGAAATAGCAGCTGAATTTAATGATTATTGCTATTAAACTCTTCGACTAGCAATCCCTTGGGAGGTGTAGGTGTCACCATTAAGTACTTTGCTCTAGATTAGTTCACTTGATAGCCTAATTAAACAATTTATCCATTCATTGTTCTTGAAGACGAAAGTTGAGGCAGCACATGATTTCCTATTTTAGGCAAGGAACAAGGCTTAAAGCATGAGGAATTATTTTGTGTTTTGAATTCATTTATGTAAAAATTGTAGTGTAGTGAAAAATAATGAACTGAAGAGTGGAAGAATGTAAATCAAGAACCTTGCTTTACAGAAAAAAAAAGATGAATTGTTAATTACATTTTTCCTGTATGTAACTTGATCATTCTAGACTTATTGGTAATACTTTCCTCAGGTGAATTTTGATATGAAATCCTTTAAAGAAACAATCCCTTAAAACACCATTTAATTCAGAAACCAGAAATTAACAAAATGAGATCATACTTTCTCCATGTTTTGTTGAGTGATTTGAAAAGTCTTTTTCTAAAATCTCTCTTTATATACTAGATATAAAGAGCCCTAACAATTCAAAGTTACTTTTACTTTCATTTATTCAATTGAAGCATTTTTTTTTTGAATTGTTGACTTTTACTTTAATTTTATTGCATAACTTTAAACATAAATTTTACTATAACCTATGGTTAATTTTTAAAGTGACCATATGATAAGCTGCAAAATAAAGTGTATGCTTCAATAGCCAAGGGTGAAAGTGCTATTTTGTGCTTACAGCTATTTTTATTATTATTTATTATTATTATTATTTTGGGTAAGTATGCTTACAGCTATTTCTTACATGCCTAGGCATTTGCTTTTGACTGCTTCCTTCTTTGAGTGCATTTGGATGAATTTTTGTCTGTCCTGTTTTCATGCCCTAGAAACACTTCTAAGAAATTGTCCCCGCGAAAGAACTCCTTTAGAATGGTTCTCACACTTTCCAGAAGGCAAAAAGAGTAATTTTACCTGGATCCACAACAATTCTGCCTCATAAATGAAGAGATTGGAGAGAGAACTTAGAAAGGAAGTTGCTCTGTTAACTTTCAACAAGTTCACTAAGAAAGGTAATGTGTAGATTCCCTTTTCATTGCTCCACTTCCTGGTCTAAACTGAGGAAAACGATCATTGTCTTCTTTTGTTGTCTTTCTTTTCTCTTGTTTATATTTTCTTCTCTTTGCTAGCAATGAACCAAACAAAATGGAGTAGTAGAATTGAAAAAGATACTCACTTCCTCTTCCCTTCATCTGCATGCTGTCCTTATAATTCTCTATTCTCTTCCTACTCTCCTAGTTGCCTATGTCGGTCCACACTTGCCTTCTTCCTCCTATCCCCCCATGTAATGGTAGCTTTCAATTTGGTCACCTCCTGGGTAATTCTTTTCACTACACAAGACTCAAACAGTTCCTGATTTGCCCCGCTCTTTTCTTCCTCTAATTCAGCTACCCTTTGACATGCAGATAGGTGTCTTCCTCTACATTATTAAGCAAGCTGAACGAATTACATGATAAACAATCCCATTTTTAACATGATGTATTTTTCAAAATGACAAATATAGAGTTTATGGGGAAATTACATAGATACATATTTGCTCGATCCTTCCATCTTTTAATTGGGGGTTCTCCATCACTGGTTTAAAGATTGTGGTCCAGTAGGAACAAGATTGGTGTCCAAAATAGAACTTTTCATGTTATTATTATTTTTTTTTGACTAAAATCTAAAGTTAGATTAAAACGCTCATGTATCATGAGAAGCTAAAAAATGAAAAATTATCTCATGGTCAATTTGTCAATATCATCATTATCATGCAGTATTTGTTTAATTGGTATATGTGTGATTGCGTTCACTGTTGAAAACTTAAAATTTCCCATCAGAAGCAAAAAATTTAGTTATGTTATTGTAATAGAAGAAAAGAGAGGACTGTTACAACAGAAATCCCATGGTATTAAATTCACTTGTTAAGTTTATATTAGGAAAAAAAGAAGATAATTTATCCCTAG
Source organism: Cornus controversa (assembly GCA_026545225.1). NCBI lineage: Eukaryota > Viridiplantae > Streptophyta > Magnoliopsida > Cornales > Cornaceae > Cornus > Cornus controversa. Next base: position 46,914,588 of record CM048852.1, on the reverse strand, counting down.
ATGTATGGAACTATATTTGGAGTGGTATTTTTATATATGTTTGTGTTTGTGCTTATTGTTGCTATATTTTAGAGATATTCTTGTTTAAAAAGTTAGTTTGAATTTTTTTTTACTAGTTTTGTAGAATCTTACGATTCACGATCTGATTCTACGATTCCGATTCTACAAAACCCGTAACGATCATACATAGAATCCTGATCCTGACAACCTTGGATTGTTTTACCAGTTAGTCGTACTCCTGTTTTGATAGTATATGACACATTAAATATGGGAAGTTCAAAACCTATGATCTATTGGTAAACCTTACATATTAATTATGGGAAGTTCAAACATATGATGGTGGAGTCTTTCAATAAACCTTACTGACTAAGGAGCGATATATGATCATAGCTCCTGGAGTCATTTGTGTCTTTGACATAGCCAAGCACCTGTTCCTTTTTCTTCTTGTTTTCCTTTTTATTTTAATCTTTTTTGGGTGGGGTGGGAGAAGAAACTTCTAAAAAAGAAAGCCTATTATATGACTTTTTCCCCCTTTTGGGGCTTGGTTTTCGGCAACTCAAAATTATGCTTTTGATTCTACAAAAGAGAGCTTTGGACTGAATAGTTCTTGGAGTTCGTTGGTTCACCTGCTTAGATTTACTTTTTTTTTTTTACGTCTTTTTAATAACTAAATCTGATTCAGATATGTCTTTCGAATATCTGATTCAGATATTCACGTTTTTACTTTTGTTTACTTTCTGGCTACTCCTACGAGGGTCAAATCAAGTCTTTTCTTTTTTAGATATATAATTTGGGTTAAATCAAAGCTTAAGTAGGTTATTGTTTTAAGTTCAGGAGGTTTCTTTTTTCATCAACTTGGCTTTTATATTGAGGTGAAAAAGTAATACTGCAATAGTTTCTACTGATGTGTTGAAGAATCTGATGATAAATGTATGTATATATGTATGAATGTATTCATGCAAGTGTGTGTGCATGTATTGGGCTAAAGGGAATAGGAAAGGTGACAGCAGGTTCTAGACTAGTATTCCATTCCCTGTTAACGTACTTGTGTACTTATGTAACACGTGAAGCTCATGTGAAATATTATTACTTTTACAAATGATACAACCATTCTATTCTTGTGGGAAATAACTTGGTAAAGTGATAGTTGTTTACATGGGTTCTGTAGAAGATGCTGGGATATAGACATGATGTCGGGCTGATTTTAATGCTTCAGGCGTACTTTATACTCTGTATTATACATGAATGTTGGGATGAAATAATATTTTTCAATCTTGGTTAGGTGTTTCCACGCGACTTCGGAAGTATTAGCTAGAAGAAATGATGAGCCAATTCCTAAAAAGACTCCCAAGAAAGGGAAGTTCAAGAAAAGAACCAGAACTGAACCACCTGTGGATGCTCCTTATGTTCCTTCTAAATTAAAAGAAGTTGCCAAATCATCTCCAGATAGAACCATTGACATATTTGAAGGCATGACTATTGTAGAGATTGCCAAGCGTAGCGGGAAATCTGTTTCTGCGTTGCAGGAAATTCTCATAAATGTTGGGGAGAAGGTTGACTCAGAGTTTGACCCTCTCAGCATCGATGTTGCAGAGCTGGTTGCAATGGTATCTGCTCTTTTTAGTCATATAATGTAACTAAAACTGTTAGCATCAGGATGTTGTCATTCATTGATTAAACTGATTTACTCATCATATCTTATTAGAAATGGAGAAAAAAGATATTCAGTTTATATTAAGACTTCCTAAAGTTGGCATTCAAGGAAACAGCCTCTCCGCATGTGGAGGTAAGGCTGCATACATTTGACCCTCTCAAACCCAGCAATGGCAGGAGCCTCATGCACTGGGCTAGCCCTTTTTCCTAAAGTTGGCATTCAATTGATGTGATATTAGTTGTGTGGACATGGAGATAAATGGAATGGGTTGTTTATGCCTCAGAACCATATTTGGGGAAAAGTATTTCTTTTATTAAATTATGTAATTTAAGCTATCTGATTAAAGAGAGATCTATTCTTGGTCCTACTGGGTTCCTTTGCTTTCACCACTGATCTTACCATTTCGCATCACTGGCACTCTGCCCTGATTTTCTCATTACTCAGTGTATGTGTTTATGTGTGTGTGTGTTTGTGTTACTATTTTGTATGTTCATCACTACATTATGGATGCTGTGGAAACTTTAAGGGATTAATTTAGGGTTCGCCCATCTTTTCAGGAAGTTGGGGTTAATGTTAGGAGGCTGCACTCTAATGAAGGTGCTGAAGTTCTACCCCGGTCTGCAGTTGTAACAGTCATGGGACATGTTGACCATGGTAAAACTTCTCTCTTAGATGCTCTACGTCAAACGTCCGTGGCAGCAAAGGAAGCTGGAGGCATAACTCAGCATCTTGGTGCTTTTGTTGTCAGCATGCCATCAGGAGCATCAATAACATTCCTTGACACTCCTGGCCATGCTGCATTTAGTGCAATGCGAGCAAGAGGTGCAGCAGTCACAGATATAGTTGTGCTGGTGGTGGCTGCTGATGATGGGGTGATGCCACAAACCCTTGAAGCAATGTCCCATGCAAAAGATGCTGAGGTAGCGATTGTTGTCGCAATTAACAAATGTGATAAACCAGCTGCGGACCCAGAAAGAGTAAGAGTCCAGCTTGCTTCTGAGGGTTTGCCGTTGGAGGAGATGGGTGGGGATGTCCAGGTTATTGAGGTTTCTGCGACAACTAAAGTTGGACTTGAGAAGTTGGAGGAGGCTTTGCTTCTCCAGGCTGAGTTGATGGATCTAAAAGCACGTGTTGATGGACCTGCTCAAGCTTATGTGGTTGAGGCAAGACTTGACAGGGGTCGTGGTCCTTTGGCTACTGCAATAGTGAAGGCAGGTACTTTAAGTTGTGGGCAGCATGTTGTTGTGGGTGCAGAATGGGGAAGAATTAGGGCTATTAGGGATATGGTAGGGAAGTTGATGGAGCAGGCTAGACCCGCAATGCCTGTTGAGATTGAAGGGCTGAAGGGACTTCCAATGGCTGGTGATGATATTGTTGTTGTGGATTCTGAGGAGAGAGCAAGAATGCTCTGTGAAGGTAGGAAAAAAAAGCTAGAGAAAGATAGGCTTACAAAAATGTTCAGTGAATGTAGGGAAAAAGAGCTCGAGAAAGAAAGGCTTATGAAGATGGGTGAAGAGGAGACAGAGACTCCAGATCCATCCAAAAAGATGCCCGAGAGGGTTGAAATGCCCGTCATAGTAAAAGCAGATGTTCAGGGCACAGTCCAAGCTGTCACAGATTCCTTGAAGACTTTGAATAGTCCGCAGGTGTGAGAAATTAATTTAATAGCATAAAACATTAATGTCAACAACGCATCTTATTACCATGGTGGTGGTGGTGGTGGTTTTTTCTTTCTACACAATGTCAACAGCAGTATCAGTTTTTTGCATAGTTTCTAGTATGTTAAAAAATCTGATTCCTTGCCTTGCGCATGCACTTCAATTCACAAATTATATGTAACAATTTTATTATCAGGTTTTCATAAGTGTTATCCATGTTGGCGTTGGGGCAATTTCTCAGTATGACGTGGACTTGGCACAAGCCTGTGATGCATGCATAGTTGGATTCAATGTCCGGAGTCCACCTAGTCCTGTCAGTCTGGCAGCAACTCGAGCTGGTATAAAGGTAATGACTTTTCGTTGCTTTAAATTTTATTCTGTCTTTAGTTTTTGAAGTTTACTTTTTTAACTATTTAAAGATGTTGAGAATCTGCATAAATCCTTTTTTGCCATGGGCTCTTGAAGTTATACTGTAAAAAAATGGGTGTATAAAGACTGAAAAATTATTATTATTATGCTTGCTTGGGTGGCCGTAGATAAAAGTGCATCGAGTCATATATCACCTTTTGGAGGACATCGGGAATCTGATAGTAGAGAAGGCCCCTGGGACTTTTGAGACCCAGGTAGCTGGTGAGGCCCAGGTACTGAACATCTTTGAGCTGAAAGGACGGAGCAAGGCCAAGGGAGACGATGTGAAGATTGCTGGGTGTCGGGTGATAGATGGCCATGTCAGCAAGTCATCAACCATGAGGCTTTTACGGAGTGGGGAAGTCGTATTCGAAGGATGTTGCTCATCCCTTAAGAGGGAGACGCAAGATGTGGAGAGAGTTGGGAAGGGGAATGAGTGCGGACTCGTGATCCGCAACTTTTTTGATATCCAGATTGGAGACATTATCCAGTGCTTGGAGCAAGTCAACAGGAAGCCCAAGTTCATTTCATCAGAGAGTGGGGCTGTTCGAATAGAGTGCTGATAGTAAATAGTGATAGTAAGTTAGTAACAGAGGACCAGATACCTAGGTGTACACAATTTGTTACCCCTGCATTTTTGTCAAGTAGATGAAAATTCTTGTTTTTGTCTTAGTCAAATATCTTGATTGCTGCAGGGCAAAGTCATTTTCCTAAGACACGAGTGTCGCCCTCATAATCCTTCCATAGAAGCAGTGCAGTAATTATATTTATTAGTTTATGAATTTTGGGAGTGAGTGTTTTCATTTGGTTGCTGATACAAATTTGTTGTACAATTTCAGAGCTTATTTATGACATGAAGTTTTTAAATTGTATATACGAATTGATTTATCTTGTTTGAACACACATTTGTGTTTTTGATTGCTGCTGTTAATGTTGCTGGGGATTGTTTGAATGTATCCACTTGAAGAATTAGATGGGAATTAGAATTGATTTTCACAGAACAGAACGCATCCTTCACACAAATAATTTAGTGATGTTACTAATATGAAGGCAGCAGCAATAAGAATAAGATATAAGCCTGCAGATATAGATGTTTGACAAGTCACAGACATAACAATGGAACTTCATTGGAGGTACATATATAGCGAAAAAGCTTGATAAATATTTAATCTGACAACTCCAGCTGAATTGATAGAGAAATAAGTTACTTAGAGGGTGAAAAAATATGTAGAAATTGTTGTTCAATTCCACCCTGTGATGTGAATATGTGATGGTGGGTACGTGTAGATGAGCAAGAACGGACCTTTTTGTTTCCGTAATAAAAAAATGGTTTTCTTTCTCAAAATGTTCTGCTCCTTGAAGGCGCCCTTCCCAATCTTGATCGATGTCTTCTCCTCCCTACCCGTAAGTTACCCACACGGGTGAAGTTGGTTATAGCAGCTTGCACCCGCCCTGCACAATTACATTACATTCGTGGGGAGAAATCGATCGATCAGATGATTGCATTTTTAAAATGTACCAACAAGAAGCTGAACTACAATTAGAAGATCCCATGCATGCGCTTGCCTCCTTTACAAATTCAACACCCATTGATACAAGCTTAGTCGTTAAACAAGACCACGGTGACATGAATTGTCATATTGGGCAGACCAAATTTCTTTCAAATGTCATGGGCCGCTAAATTTTGGGCTTCTATTGTGACAAAGCTTTTCTTCACTGGGCCCAATTAATGGACCACTTTAATTTTTAGTACTTTGAAGCAATATATAATTTCCTTGATTTTTTTTATACATCCCACCACTTTGTCTTTATCAGGAGTTAGCTGTGATCCTTCAAATTGTCACTGCCACTTATTATGAATGTATAAATTTGTGGCAAAGCACGAGATCAATATATATATATATATATATATATATATATATAGTTCAATGGTTATTAGAGAGAGAAAGAGAGAGAGACTGGGCTAGGGAGGTGAAGGGATGATAAGACACTTTTGGCACAATATTAGCAACCTGGTACCCCTACAAAAGAGAGAGGAAGCCTAGGAAGGGTCCTCTCTCTCTCTCTCTCTCTCTCTCCAATTGATTTATCAACTCATATATATATATATATATATATATATACACACACACACACATTGCATCGACGGAAAACAAATAGAAAATAAAAGGTGGGGATAAAGTACAATTACATGGGCATGGCTTCTCATTATCTTGTACTACTTTTATATATCAGAAGTTGTTTCTGTATGCATTATTTTCATATAATAATTACAAGGGCCCTGTTGTATGCGCACAAGAGTGGTGACAGCCAAGTGTATCCATATGGCCTACAACATAAGAGAAGGATTAAAATCTTTTTCATACTCGAACACCTAACTAGAATCCAAGTTTCCAGTAGTTAATTTGGGTAACGGTTGAGAAGACTACATAAATCTTTATAAGAAAAAAGATATTAATTTTGAGTGACTAAATAAGATGAACTTCTCATTCAATGGTTCCAATAACTGTGGTTGAGTTGATATAGAAAGTCGAGTCATATTTAATCGTTGTAATAATACTAGGTAATCTAAATATTAAATTTTTGTAACACTTTATCATTAAGAATATGATAAGGTGAGTGAATCGAATAATTGAGATGTGTGAAGTCCATGAAAGAAACTGATTTTGTTCTTTTCTCTTAATTTCTAGAGAGTAATCAAATTATAAGATAGTGTATAGTTTTGTAGTATCTAGACAAAAAGTTAAAATATATATATATATAATAAAATATATATAAAAAACAATTAAAGAGAGAAATCCAATTTGATTACTGTGTTAAAATATTTTAATAAATAAAATATTTTTATTTGTGGTCCTATGCACTGTTTCTAAAATTGGATTACAATGTAATTATTGTTACTTGATGGATTGGGATTATACTTGTCAATTGTGATCTAATTAACAGTATAATATTTACACCGTTGGATTGTGATTTTTCAACTTTATTTGGTGGGATTGAATCATAATCGTTGATATCTAGGTTTTCATGATAGGAAGGGAGACTTATATATTTTATTTATAGAAAAGTCGTCCCACCTGTTGTTGTTATAAATAAGGGTTTCATAACTCTTATTTAGCCCTATCGAAAAATAACTCTCAAAAAGGGGGTTGAGTTCTCTAAGGATCTCTTGCAAAAATTCAAAGGTATTTTACAACTTAATCTTCATTCAAGTATGTCAATTAAAATCTCCTCTATAATTACTTGCAGTATTCTTGATTTCTATAAGTTAAGTATAGATTATATTCCAAAAATTAGTATCAAAGCCACGGTTATATGGTTAGGATTTGTCCACGTAGAACTCAAGAAAAAAAAAGATTATTTATTTATTTATTATTATTATTATTTTGATAGTTTACCGGAATTAGAATCGGCACCCATAGTATATGTAATCGAAGTCCCATGGGGACTGTTAGGAGACTGTGCACGTACCGATTTTGTATGTTTGTTTACTGTTTGATGTTTATAAAGATTAAAGACATGTTATCTATATACTTTCAAGCACACAAATCAATTGATTGCATATGATAGTATTTTTATATTATATTGACCCATGTATATATATTACGGGTACATGCACATGTGATTGCAAATTTAAGTATCTGATATATTTGGTTTCACTTGACATATATATAGATTATAGATGGTTCATGTAGAAGACATGACATTTTTTAAGGTTTAATATTATATTACATGATATAAGTCATTTGAGATGAAAAGTACTTGTGTGTCATGAATGTATATCTGCTGAACGTGAATATGCGTAAAGTTATAAGATATTTTTTCAGTTTCCAATATGATTATGTGAGGTTTATTGTTCACATGTCTATGTCGCCATATATTTGACGATTTGATTCGGTTACGAAAACTGAAGTATGGAATATATGAACATTTAATCTTGATTTTTATTCATGTTATTTTATTATTTACTGTAATTTTGTTGATGTGTATGAAGAGACTTTATTTGTGCTAAAATCACTTATGTTACAGTAAAATTAAAATGTTCCATATTTTTTCTTTTGGGTTTATTTTTTATGTGCATTATAAAGAAATTTTTGAACCTAAATAAAATGAAATTTTAAAGTTTAGGTCTTTCCTTAGGGTTTAGGAGGACCGGTAAAGTGATCGTTTCAAGGTAGTATCTAAAATGAGTGATGCCTGCCCAGATGTGACATTCACTCATGTAGATTATTATTTTTGAAAATTTTAAAGACATATATTGGTCTTATTAAGGTCTCATAGTGCACTTACCTATATTGGGGCATTAGTTTTACCCAAAGGTGATCTGTGTCTTAATGTAGGATAAGTGAGTAGAATAGTTGAGAGTGTTTGGGTTAGAACTAAATAACCATCTTGCCCAAAGGTAATGGAAGTGTTTAGCAATAATTCAAGCATAATCAACTAGGTCTATGTGCGATTTTAATCGCAAATATGGGGGGTAAATGTATGTAAAATTCTGCCCAAAGGTAATTTTTAGATGACATCTTACCTATTCCCGCAGGGTGGAAGTTTTTGCAAATAGTAAAACACCCTAATAAATTCGGCTTAAAACTCCAAGTACGAATTAAAGTGATAATCCCTAAAGTTGTGACATATTAATTTATATGTTGTTTATGTGATGTTATTTGATATAACATGGTTTTTTCAATTATGGACGCTTCCGCAATTCAGAAACAACTTACAAGGATTGAACCATTGAATGGTTCGAATTATACCACTATGGTGATATTTGAATCCAACTTAATAAATGTTCCTGAATATACATGGTGGATTGATTCAGGTGCATCTGTGCATGTCTCATGTTCACTACAGGGGCTGCAAAGCCAGAGAAATCTCAGGGTTGAGGATTGATTGGTGTTGGGTAATGCTGATGCGGCTCGTATCGAAGCTATTGGGACGATTTCGCTAGTGTTACACACTGATTTTACTTTAGAACTTAATGATGTTTTTTACGTCCCTACTATTAGGCGTAATTTACTTTCAATTTTGAGACTTAATGCCTTGGAATTTTATTTTTTATTTGGTGATGGATCAGTTACTATTCATCATGGTAGTAATATAGTTGGACATAGGCGTTTAGTTGATGATTTATATCAGTTATTGTTGGATGATTCTCAAATACTTGCTTCTTGTTTTTCTGTGGACTCGATATCTTTTGGATCAAAACGTGCTTTTGTGAAAGATGATTCATCTATGTTATGGCATAGGAGATTGGGGCATGTCTCGCGAAAGAAGCTAGAATGCTTGGTCAAGGATGGGATCATTGGACTATTAGATTTTTCTGATTATGATTTATGTATTGACCGTGTCAAGGAAAAAATACAGAAGAAGCGTAATTTTGAGACTAGTCGGTCATCTGGTCTTTTGGACCTTATTCACACTGACATTTGTGGTCCATTTCCTACTCCTGCTCAAGGAGGTCAAAGATATTTTATTATATTTATTGATGATTTTTTAAGGTATGTTTATTTATACATAATCCATCAGAAGTCCAAAGCACTTGATGTGTTTAAGGTTTATCAGGTTGAAATTGAAAAACAATTAAGCAGAAAAATTAAAATTGTAAGATCGGACCGAGGTGGTGAGTATTATGAAAAAATGAATCATGAGAGTGTGAATCATGGTCCTTTCAATACATACCTAAAGGAGCCGGGGATCGTGCCACAGTATACCACTCCTGGTTCTCCTAAGCAAAATGGAGTTGCAGAAAGGAGAAATTGCACCTATCAAGAGGCTGTTCGCAGTATGATAAGTGATTCTTCACTACCTAAAAGTTTTTGGGGAGAAGCTCTCAAAACAGCTAATTATATTCTTAATAGAGTACCATGTAAAGCAGTTCCTTCAATATCTTTCAAGCTTTGGAAATGTCATAAACCAAGTCTCAGACATTTGCATGTGTGGGGATGCCTCGCAGAGGCAAAGTTGAACAATGCAGATATTAAAACGCTTGATCCTCACACAGTCACTTGTTATTTCATTGGGTATCCTGAGAGGTCAAAGGGTTATAAATTTTATTGCCCCTCTAGACCTATGGAGATTGTTGAGACATGTCATGCAAAATTCATCAAGAATGGTGAATCCAGTGGGAGCCTAGAACATCGTAATTTCTCTTTTAGAGAAGAGCAACTTTCAGTGCCTATTCCGTTTACTTCAATTTTTATTTTACCTTCTTTAATGGTTTCTGATAGTGCTCATATTCCCACTCCTCCAACCATTCCTACTCATTCACAACCTCTTTCTTCTGTTACTAATCCAGTTCTTAAGCCTGTTCAGCTGAGGAGGTCTACTAGAGCTCGGAGGTTTGCTATATCTGATGATTTTGAGGTATACATCAGTGAGGTTGATATTGGCGAGCATGAATATCTGACTTCATTTGATGAGGCCATGGAGAGTCATGATTCTTCTCATTGGATAGATACTATGAAATATGAGATACATTCCATGGATGTTAATAGAGTATGGGAGCTTGTTGATTTACCTACGCATCACAAGGCAGTAGAGTGCAAATGGGTCTAGAAAACTAAAAGGGACTCAGTTGGAAATATTGATAGATTTAAAGCTAGATTGGTGGCTAAGGGTTTCAAGCAAAAATCAAGTGTTGATTTCTCTAAGACTTATTCTCCGGTTTCATCAGAGGACTCTTTAAGAATCATTCTTGCCATTGTCGCGCATTATGATCTTGAGTTACATCAGATGGATGTTAAAACAGCTTTTCTTAATGGAGACTTTGAAGAAGAGATTTACATGTCTCAACCTGAAGGTTTTGTGGTTCAGGGGCAAGAAAATCGAGTTTGTAGATTGAAGAAATCCATTTATGGGCTAAAGCAAGCTTCACGACAGTGGTACTTGAAGTTTGATCAGGTAATAAATAGTTATGGGTTCAAAGAGAATGTCATGGACAAATGCTTATATCTCAAGGTCAATAGAAGTCATTTTATTATCCTTGTCTTATATGTGGATGATATTTTACTAGCTAGCAACGACATCCATGGGATGCACGATACTAAAAATTTTCTCTCAAGTCACTTTGATATGAATGACATGGGTAATGCAGAATATGTCCTTGGCATCAGGATCCATAGAGATCGCATTGCAGGCACATTTGGTTTATCTCAAAATACATATATTGATAAAGTGTTGAAAACTTTTGGGATGGAAAAGTATGCACCTGGTGATGTTCCAGTTGTTAAAGGAGATATATTTTCAAAAGAACAGTGTCCCAAGAATAAGATAAAGAGAAGTCAAGTTGATGTCAAAGAATATGCACTACAATTGGGAATTTAATGTATGTCTGACATGCATTAGGCCTAATATCACTTATTTGGTTGGTATGTTTGGAAGATTTTAACAAAATTCAAGTATTGCTCATTGGAGGGTAGTGAAGAAAGTTTTGAGGTATCTCCAGAGAACTAAAGATTTTATGTTGATCTACAGGAAATCAGACTGCTTAAAGATAGTTGATTATTCCGATGCTGACTTTGCAGGTTGCTCAAGTAGTAGAAAATTCACTTCTAAATTTATTTTTATATTAACTCAATGAGCTGTTTCATAGAAAAGCTCTAAGCTCTAAGCAGTCCATTATCACGGATTCTACCATGTATGCAGAATTGGTTAGCTGTTATGAAGTAACTAAACATGTCATGTGGTTGAAAATTTTTATTACAGATTTGAAGGTTATGGGCTTCATACATAAGTCTTTGACACTTTTCTATGACAATGAAACTGTTACAAAGTATGTGAAAAATAAAAGGTTAATCAAGCGTTATAAGCACATTGATATAAAATATTTTTCATGTGTGAAAAGGTTAAGGAAGGTGCGATTGAGGTTCCCTATATAGTAATAGAAAAGATGATTGCAGATCATCTCACTAAAGGTCTTCAGCTGAAACTATTTAAGGAGCACGTGATCCGGATGGGTGTCCGAGAGTCCTTGTGTAATGATATTTGATTTTTCTTTACATTATGTTACATTGCAGTTAGCTTTTAGCTTATTTATACCTTATGGTGATAGTTATTTTCCTTCAGTTTATTTACACCTTTTGGTGACAGTTATTTGCATGCAAAATAAAGTTATGATGCATCGTTATTAATATCTTCATTTATATATAATTTATGCACGTGTTATTATGTTTGTCTGGGAGTGATGTTACACTCATTAGGGTGTTTGGATTAGATGTGGGATTGGCACCACATTGGTAAATCCAAATATAATTATTAAAGTGCTTGTGGGAGTGTTTCACACTCTATAAGGATAGTTTGGGCTAGATATGGGATTGGCTCCATATCGGTAAACTCTCACACTGGACAGAAGGTTGACGACTTGCTGTAATATGTTCAGGCGACATACCATGATGGTATGAAGCAGGACGGATAGTGAGGTGCGCGTTTAAACCACATGCAGTTTGTGCATCTCATAAAATGCAGTAAAACTACTATATTTGCTCAAATCCTAGATGGAATCAGTTTTGAGACCATGGAACTGTTTAGACTAAGATATTACTTGTTTACGTATTCATGATCTACTATTGAGGAAATCTATGAAATAGAGTGTTTTAAAGTTTCAATCCATCTGTTTCGATAATTGTATTTTTCTAAAAAATAAAATGAGTGGTCACTCAACTTTTCTAAAGTATTACAATTCACAGTGTCGTTTTATAAAACTGAAAGTACATGAACCAAGTGGGAGAATGTTAGAATATTTTAATAAATAAAATATTTTTATTTGTGGTCCTATGCACTGTTTCTAAAATTGGATTGCAATGTAATTATTGTTAATTAATGGGTTGGGGTTATACTTGTCAATTGTGGTTTAGTTGACAGTATAATATTTACACCGTTGGATTGTGGTTTTCTAACTTTATTTGGTAGAATTTAATCCTAACCGTTGATATCTAGGTTTCCATGATAAGAAGGGAGACTTAGGTATTTTATTTGTAGAGAAGTTGTCCCCCCTATTGTTGTTATAAATAAGGGTTTCATAACCCTTATTCAGCCCTATTGAAGAACAACTCTCAGAAAGGGAGTAGAACTCTCTAAGGATCTCTTGCAGAAACTCAAAGGTATTTTATAGTTTAATCTTCATTTAGGTATGTCAATTAAAATATTCTCTATAATTAATTGCAGTATTCTTGATTTCTATAAGTTGAGTATGGATTATATTCCAACATACTGTTCTTATTTCCTCTTTTAATAAGATTCATTTAGTTCAATAAAATATTAAAACTTATAAAAAGTATAATGTGTAATATATATCAAAGTAAAGAATATTTAAGTCTTTTTCATATTGTCATGTCATATTCGAGATACACATTCGAAATATATATTCGAGAGCGCTGCTCATTATATATATATATATATATATATATATATATATATATAATTTATATATAGAAAGGCGGGTAGCTGATAGTACGTTATAGGCCTACTTACATTTGGATTAATATATTAGTTACTTTGGGTACAACTATACATGCATGCATGACTTGTCGTGCCTCAAGGTATATTTGTGTCCTCAACCAATACTGAGAGGTGTTGGAATTAAAACCACTTTTTCTAATAGGAGTAGCTAGAAAATCAGAGTCAGCAATTCTAAATAGTAGAAAAATTAGAGATATAGTCATTTCATATCTCAACTGCAATTAATAGTCTCGGGCCCGCATATATGAAGCATTTTCCAGTTGTTGGATCAGTTTCAAAAGGAATTAATGTCCAAAAATTGGGTTTAAGGATGCATCAATGGTTGTTCAATGTCTAAAGGACGCATGCATGGGATTAGGGCTGCAAATGAACCGAGCTCGTGAGCAGCTCGGTTTCAGGCTCATTAAAGGTTCGATTCTAGCTCGTTCGTTAAGCAAATAAGCCGAGCTCGAGCTCGGTTTCTAGGCTCCTTTAATAAACAAGCCAAACACGAATAATGTTAGGCTCGGCTCGTGTAAGCTCGTGAATATGAGCTCATTTATCTTCGTGAACAAAGCTCATTTATAGCTCATTTAGGGCTCGTAAGGTCATGAACATGTTCATGAACATAGGCTTGTATAGGCTCATTTACGTTCATGAACAAGCTAAAACGATCTTAAACACGAGCCCAAATAATTTTTTTATTAAACGAGCCAAGCCTGAACTTCTCAAAATAATGAAGAGCCCGAACCCGAGCTCAGCTTTTTGAGCTCATCACAAGCTCGAGCGAGCTCACAAATAAATGAGCCTGAGCCCGAGCAGGATCAAGCTTGGCTCGGTTCATTTACAGCCCTACATAGGATCTTCTAATTGTAGTTCAGCTTTCTGTTCATACATTTTAAAAATCCAATCATCTGATTTCTCTTCACGAATGTAATTGTGAATGGTGCATATATGCTGCTATAACCAACTTCACCTGTACGTGTGAGTAACAGGTAGGGAGAAGCAGACATCGATCAAGATTGGGTGGAAAAGATCTTTGTAGTTTCTTGTCTCAATTCTTTGAAGATTTGATGTAAAAGATCTTTCAAAGGAAAACACGGGCATAAAATTTAATTTGAATTATAAGCTATTGAGTTATGTTAGGATTTAGATTCTATAATGATAAGTTTTGTTATTTTTTCTCTTTTTCCTTTCCTGTATTCTCTCAAAATAATTACTTTTTATAAAATATAGAAAGTTGCCAAATAATTAGCCACGTAATGCCAAATAATCAGTCACTTAATTCAAGATACTAATTCATGAATTATATTCATGATGTTTAGCATTTTTCATATATAATATATCAAACAATCTTGTGATTGATTACTGATTACCTAATCATCAAAAAAGTTTCCAAGAAATATCAAGAAGACAAAATTGAAGATCATCGAAGTAGAAAGCTAGAATGGTAAAAAATGTAAAAGAAAAATGAAAAAGGAAAATAAAACACTAATACCTCATGATCGCATGCTGAAAAATGTGCAAGCTTAGTTGCACAACTAGCCATAAACAAGCCAACGTAGTACCTCATGATCACATAGTGAAAAATGTGCAAGTTTAGTTATAGAACCAGCCATAAACAAGACCACGGTGACATGAATTTTCATATTGGGACGACCAAATTTCTTTTAAATGCCATGGGCCGCTAAATTTTAGGCTTGTTTTGCTTCTATTGTGACAAAATTTTTCTTGACTTGGCCCAATTAATGGGCCACTTTAATTATTACTTTGCAGCAATACAATTTTTTTGATACATCCCACCACTCTGTCTTTATCAGGAGTTAGTTGCGATCCTTCAAATTGTCACTGCCAGTTATTATAAAGGGTAATTAACACTTAGACTCCCTCACCTTTGCTTTTATTTCACTTTGACTCCCACACCTTTACAAAATTATACTGTCCCCCTATCAGACCTTGTCAGCTGTCGAAAATTTTATTTTGAATTAAAAGACTAAACTGCCCTTATTATATATTCTAATATAATTGACCAGTTGACCAACCTTTACTAACTCTTAAACCAAACAAACCCTTATACCTAAACCATATATTGTTAGACTTTGAGCTTCATCGTGTTGCTAGACTCAGAAGCCCTGACGCCATCGATGAAGCCTTTTCCAACACCGGCTCCATCTCCGGCGAGGTATTCGATGTCGGTGTAGTAGGTGAGATTCTCGCGCCCAAGAACGGTGTTGAGCGACAGACTCCTCCTGGAAGAGGAACTCCGGTGAGGTGGGAAGCTTGTATAAGGTTTGGATCGAGACATGGAGATCTTGGTAGGGGTTGTAGAGTCGACAATCATGATCGTGGTCATCTTTGTTGTGATCCAAAAGTTTTGGGTAGTACACCATGTGCTGGGGTTAGGGTTATAGTTATAGTTAGGGAGAAAGAGACTCACTCCAGCTTCCTCTGGTTGTTATTACATCTAGTGTGGAGAGTGAAGATGCACAAGTCTTAACGTCGTATTTTTTGTGGTTTGATTGAAAAAATAGGCCGATTCAGTCAACTATCTGGTCAATGAGATTTTTTTTTATATGTCTATATATAATAAATTAATAATTATACATATAAGAGTGCATCAAATACAAATGCTAGGTCTTTACAATACTTTGTAACAGAACACTAACAAGACTCCTTTGATGAGTGTTTAATATATTTAGGTACTTTATAGTAAAAAGGGTTTGAGATTTTAACCCTGAACTTTACTCATGAAGAAAAAAAATTTCTTTTTTTCCTTTTTTTTTTCTTTTTTTCCCTTTCTCTTATGTCATGGCTAAGTGGTGCCTATGCTTTTTAATTAGAAAAAATTACCACTAGAGAGAAAAGACAAAGGTATGAATAAAATGACTATTTATAGGCAATATATGACCGTTGTAATAGGAGGAGGGAAACTGAATTTCTTAAAAAAAAAATTGGATATAACTGTTAGTGGGAGAAAAGGACAAAATTGGTACATTTGGGGGGTAAAGTGAAAAATTAAGTTTGAGGGACATTCTGAGTATATTTGATCACTTTTTGAATGATGTCAGCCAAAGATTCTCCGATGGCCTAAAACAGCGACCGGAGAGAGTCAAAGTGCTCATTATTTTATAAAGTAATAAGTGATAGTGTAATTTTGTAAAAATAAAAGTTAAATTAAAATAAAAACAAATTACAGGAGGTGTAAGCGTAAATTATCTTAGTATAAATTTGTGGCAATGCACGGAATCAATATATATATATATTTCAATGGTCAGGACAGGGAGTGAGACTGGGCTTGGGTTGAGGTGAAGGGATGATAAGACACTTTTGGCACAATATTGGTAACCTGGTACCCCTACAAAGAGAGAGGGGGAGAGAGAGGACCCTTCCTAGGCTTCCTCACTCTTTGTAGGGGTACCAGGTTATATATATATACACATTGCATTGACGGAAAACAAATAGAAAATAAAAGGTGGGGATAAAGTACAATTACATGGGCATGGCTTCTCATTATCTTGTACTACTTTTATATATCAGAAGTTGTTTCTGTATGCATTATTTTCATATAATAATTACAAGGGCCCTGTTGTATGTGCACAAGAGTGGAGACAGCCAATTGTATTCATATGGACTACAACATAAGAGAAGGATTAAAATCTTTTCATACTCGAACACCTAACTAGAATCCAAGTTTCTAATAGTTAATTTGGGTAACGGTCAAGAAGGCTACATAAATCTTTATAAGAAAAAAGATATTAATTTTGAGTGACTAAATAAGATGAAATTCTCATTCAATGATTTCAATACTGATTGAATTCATGTCGAGTCATATTTAATCGTTGTAAGAATATTAGGTACTCCAAATTTCAAATTTTTGTAACACTTTATTGTTAAGAAGATGATAATGTGACTAAAACTAAATCAGATGATTGAGATATGTAATCAAATTATAAGATATTTCAGACTTTTGGAGTATCTAAACGAAAAGTTAATTTTATTTATCCTCACATTGATAACATAAAGTAGCACTAGCAAATCACGAATTAAAGCAATTAGATCCCACGTGTCTTTAATTAGTTTCATACATCTTAAATTAAAAACTAATAAAGATTATCAAGTAAATTCATAACAAACCTAAACTATACATACCCACTTCCTCAAAAAAATGAAAGAATCTGCTGAATCTTGATCCAACTGTGACAGTAGCAGTAGTAACAAATAAATTGAAGAATATCTTCACATTTTTTATGACTATATATATTATAAATAAAAGCCGAAAAACTGTTCTGCAATTTAACTCAATCATATGATTTACAAACATTACATTACAATATTCATTGATGAATCAGATAAGGGCTAGAAGCAAAACAAACCCTCACAGATCTGAAGTTGATCAAGTTCAATTTCAAATAAACCATAGTATAAGAAAAAGAAAAGAAAAAAAAAACATTGGCTCAGCTAGAATTCTGCAAATTGAAGAACCCATTGGCGCATTCAAACAAAGTTTTGGCACTCATCTCCCTTTCGAACCTCCAAATGTAGTTGAGACCAACCAACAGCTCAGTAATGGCTGCCTCCGTCTTGTCTTTGTTGGCGAAGTAGAGCGTTTGCAAGAGAAGAACATTTTCTTTGGGCATCAAATTCTGCTGTTCCAAGCTCCTTTCATTTTGCCACTTTATCATTTTATGTGCCAAAGGTGACAACCACCCCAATATCTTCCCCAAAGCCTCCCTCCACTCTCCGGCCAAAACTGGATCACTAGCCGAAAACCCTACCCCTTTCAACCTACTCCTCAAAGATGATCGTATACTACTTGGCAACATCGAGTAAAGATCGTCCCGAGCATCGACGCCGACCAATTGAGGTGACCTTATCATCTTCTCCATCACAATGATTAAGTTGGCATAATGTAAAGCAAGAGCAGCAGCACCTAAGGTACTCGCAGGCGGCTTTAATACTTTGGTGTTCATGTCGAAAAACGCATTAGCAAAATCGCTCTTGATCATCAATGGACCTGATACAAAGTTGCATGAGTTAGGGTCTTGGTCAGAAGGGTGGACAGTGGCTGAAGCTGAGAGACTACGAGGTAGAGAAGCTGGATATCCATGTCCTCCAACCCCGAAAACAAGCTTGATCCTTGCTAGAACAGTGAAGATGGATCTAGCAAGCAACATAGTCACAGTGTCAAAGCTTCGACTCCAAAGAGATCGCTCTTTTAGATGCTTAACTTCTTGTCTTTGCCACAAAATCTTCTGCTGCAGATCAATGATCTTCTGTTCTTTGATCGACGGTGGTTCGTGTTCACCACTACACTGTAGCAGTAGTGATGATGATTTTCGTAATCCATTTTCCATTATTGAAAGCTCGTCCATCTCGCGATGAAGCGTCGCCGTTATGGTCACAAACCGGTCCATTTTCTTGTTCTTCGCTTCCATTTCCTTCCAATCCACAACCCAATGATGAGGATCGTGAGCCGTGTTCGCGAACTCGTTGAACAAGCGATCAAAGGACCGGAGATTCGTGTCCACGCACCGTTTACTGATCCTGGACACAGACTTGCCTATCAGTCTCAGATTTTCCACCATCTCCGCGCACGCGAGGCCGAGCAAGAAAGCTTCGTCGTTGGAGACAATCTTGTGAACACCTTCGAGAGATATGGACTCGTTGTGTAGGCGAATTATGTTTTTATCGGAGAGGGACTGCCATAGATGGAGTAGCTTCGACATGAGCCCCGCGATTTCAAAGGCTAAAACTCCAACGTTAGATTTCTTGGCCATGTGTGTCTTTGGTGCTGTGGTGAGCACTGCATCAAAACGGTGAGATATCACTGTCTTCACCTTGATTAACAATGTTTCAAAAGCCATGAATGGTGTGTAAAGATATATAAAGAAGGCCAATGCAAATTGTTTTGAGTTGGTGACTAAGAAGAAACTAGAAATTAATGCAATTCTTTGGGGTTGATGATCTGTGATGGGTTGGATGAGAGAGAGTGAGGGAACAAACGGATAGATAGATAGAGAGAGAGAGAGAAATAATTGAAGAATGGAGTTTGCAGAGATGAGGATAAAAAGGAGAGTTTGAAGTTGCAGGTGTAAGGCTCGTGGGATGTTGAGAACATTACATATAGTTCTAACCACAAAAGGCTTTTAATTAATTCCAAAAGTAGTACTATATACGAATAGCAACATGATCTCACAAACAAGCCAGTCAAACGGTTAGCACAGAAATTAGACATTAATTAAAAAGAACGTTTAATTTTAATCAAATGTTACTTTTCATGTAAAAGAAAAATAAAGAAAGAAATTATTAGTTTTTCACAATCATTTTTTTTTATTTTAACAGCCTTTTTTTATTATATACTTCAGGTTGTGAAAATACTTTAAAACTTAAAAGTGACTTTGTTTTAGACTTTGTGTCAACCCAAGTCCAACATAATGAATTTAGAGAGAAAAAAAAAAAGAAAGAGGAAAAGTAGTTTTTTTTTTCCCCTTGGTAAATAGCTGCTTCATGAATTTAAAGTTCCACTGTTCGCAGAACTTTTGGAATATGTCTATGTGCGTGTATATGTGTGTCTGTGTATATATATATATATGTATATATATTCTCTTCGTTGTTCTATTACTCTATTACTGATATAATCTCAGTCGGTAAAAGGTAGCTTTCCGTCTGTTTTGAAGCACATATACACAACTTTTTCTAAGATTCTGTTTTCTTAAACGATGAAGCAATTCAATTCATCATTCTTGGCTTTTCCTTTTGATTTTTTGAACCATCACTATCTCTTGTTAGCCGGTATATCTGTTTGTGTGTATTAGTTGATTAGCCAAAAGGGATCTATCGGACCCAACTAACCTAATGTAAATCATAAGGATTACCATTAAAATATAGTTAAATATGGTTTTTTCTTGATCTTGTCCTGTAAGTTTTAATTGAGAACATATATATATATATATGGCTCTTTTATGAAGCAATATTCATTTTAATTTATTGTATGGCCAATATAAATTTTCGTGAAAAAAATTCAGTGAAGACTTTATTTAATAAAAACACATATAGGTTTAGTATATAAATGTAAAAATTCTGAGCTTAATTGATTAATTTAAGTTAGTGAAAAGAAGATAAATTTGGGTAGTGCATTGTATTGTTCGGGAATATAGGAAAACCCCACTTACTCATTCACATCACGTGGTTAGTGGGAAAGAGTGTTGGGTTGGTGGATTTGGAATCATCAATTCAAGGGTTGATAGAGAGATTGATATATATATATATATATATATATATATATATATATTTGACATTTCTAAAATGATCAGTATTAGAGTAACCAGTCAATGATCTGCAAATGTCCATTTTACTATTACCTTTTGCCTACCATATGAAGGGCAACAAACAATAGCCTTGTTTACTTTGTCGGTAAATACAAAGGCAGCCATCCTACATTTCCATGCGTTGATACTAGTGCCTTTTTTTAGCAATGAATATAGTTCGCACCCCATCCCCCTCTTTCTCTCTCTCTCTCTCTCTCTATATATATATATATATGTGTGTGTGTGTGTGTACATATATATATATATATATATATATATGTACGTCCGAGTAGTACTAATATATATATATATATATATTTGGACATTTGTCACCTAATGAATGGTTAAATCTAAAAATGTAGATCCGTGGACAGTTGATAAATGTTTTTAGGTCAAATTGTACAGATGTAATAAAGAAAGAAAAGCATGTTGGAATATTAATGCAATTTAATTGGACAAAGAAATGAGAGCCTGCTTTAAATATAGCATGTTGGACAAATGCAGTACACCTAATCTTGATTTAGATAGACATTACGTAGAATGGGAATTAGAAATTACAATATATCATGATCTAGTACCACAAAGTACAACTCAAAAACTAGAAATGGGCCGTTGACTTTCTTAATATATAATTTGCTTATTATTCATGATTGGTGAAAACAAACTGATATATCCTTTTTGGTATATTATCAATCATAGAAACTTTGAAAATGCTAATGAAGGTAAGAGTGTTTTGTAATTTTATTTATTTTTTTATTTTATTTTTGTCAACTATTTATTTTGAATTTATATATTAATTTCAACTACATTTTATGTTGCTTCTCCTAAATTATTCTTGTTCAATTATTTCCCTGGCCCCGGGGTAGTTCTTAATATTAGGCATCAACAAATTTGCTCACTAATATCAGTTTTGTGATATTATTAAATATTTATTAATTATTACAAATAGTGTTCGTAATATATTATTATAAGAGTGAAACCTTTCCAACAACAATAGAATATCCATGGTGTTTATTTTTACTTACCTCATTGGAGGAATGGGTATTTCAATTTTTGTCATTTATAATAGAAATTATATATATATAACACCATGGATATTCTATTGTCCATGATTTTTGTTTGAGCAGTGATTGGCGATCCCATGCATTTGGTATACATGAATGAAATTAATTAATGTCATATATATATATATATATATATATATATATATATATATATATATTATCCAGACAATGGTGATGCTGATGCAGTTATCCAGACAATGGTGTGATGCCCATAATTCATTCATATTCGAAGGATCATGATGTGTCAGTGTGTATAAATAAATACATGTGTGTGTGTATATATATATATGAATATATATAATGTTAAACATAGTGGCCGGGGGTGTCATGATCACTAGAAGCTATATACTCACACATTTTCACTTGCCTCGGAATAGTACGTATAATGGAGAAACGTTTGAAAAAGAAACCTCGTGAGTTGTGACACTAGAAGGGTAACATATACTAGTATGTGTTAATAGTACATAAATGTGAAGCTAGCCCATTCATTGGTGACCATGGGGTCTGAACATTTTCCATGTATTCGACCCCACCTCTTTTGGGTCAAACCGTCCTGGTAAACCTTTTGATGAATGACTCTCGCTCTCAAATTCACGTCAATATGTGAAGCACAATCATTGATCTAAAGCATATATATATATAGATACTCAAATCACTACCTTCATATTGAAACACGAGAAGAATGGCCAGGATCAAGGAATATGATATATGCATTGTTTGACCACCTAAGGGGCCAGTGAAGGAGAGAGAGAGCCGAGAGGTAGTCCAGTTTCTAGAAGAAAAAAAATGTAAGTTACAGTACTCCATTTGAGAAAGTGGCTATGCAACTACTAGGGAAGATTTGGAGATTACACCATTGCAAGAAAAAAAAATTTATAGGTGACACCATTGCAGGCCACAAGAGCCGGAAAAATTAATCTGAATTAAAAAGTAAATCATATATATATATATATATATATATATATATATATATATATATCAAGTGCATGGTGACTGCTATATATATTTTTATTAATGACATTGAAATTAGCTAAAGAATAATGATGACTTCGGCCCCATGGATGCATTGTGTTCAAGATTTGGGCTCAAATAGCATTGGTCTTGGCTAAAATGGAAGAAAAAAGTTTGATCATGACTTAAGCTAGACCTAAAATTTGGGTAAAAAGGAATTTCAATCGTGTAACTCACCTAGCGTGGGTGGTGAGCCGAGTGGACACCGCGTGGCCAACCATGCTTCAAGGCATTTGAGGAAATGAAAGGCTCTAAATTCATGTCAAAACCACACTCATTTTGCCTTGACCCTCTCGAAGCTCTCTCTTTAGACACCTCGCTAATTTTACTCATCACTCATTTTGCTTTTTTTTCTACCTCACTTCCTTGATGGGTACCAAAGTGTGCATTACTGGATTCCACTAAAATTACTTTTGAGATAGAAGTCCAATTTTGTGCTATGAGGAGAATAGATATGTGTGTATATATATATAGTTACACACACACACACATATTTATATATATATGTGTGTGCGCAAAAACACGAGTCTGAGACACACATGTATTGAAGGGACAAATGCGCGTGAGGGCATGCAAACTAAATATGGGCCTCTTATTCATCTCAGTGTCAATGGAACGTCTTTAGTATGCTTTTGCTAGACATTCCTTAAAGAGATGGTCCTACTTAAAAGGAAAAACAACAACAACAGCAACAACAAAAGGGTACTTAGAAACATCCTACATTGATGAACCATGCGTACGTGTGTCATCATCATTGACATACAAATGATTCTATCACTAGCACGTGTATACAGCCCAGCAAGAACGAATTATAGACCTGTTTATGGGAATAACTAAACCTATCTAAGTATTTAGTTATAGACTTATAGTGCTCCAATTGTCTCGAACCCAGAAGAGGAATCTAACTAGAGATGCTTTAATCATTCCTTAACCACAATTATACCATATGAACCACTTTATATTTTTGGTAATCTCACAGCTCATTACATAGAATTAGGCTTCTTTTAGTGTGAGCTCAAGGCATCAATGATTCATTTGGTTCTTTTGACTAATTCAACTTATCTGATCTCCCATTAACAACTTTAAGATGGTCTTTCAAAGTCATTCAAGAATTTTTGGGGCCTCCAGTCCAATGGTAAAACTTCTCTATTCTCAAAGAGGAGAAGGGAAGGGTTCGAGTCCAACGTGGAGAATGTGTGTGAGTATTTACCTCATCGAAAAAAACTTTGGGTCCTCTGCTTTCCAACAAAAACATTTTACCAGTCACTAAACCTTACACCACATTAAGATATCGTTGCTCCCATAACTGCAGACGTATGCAAACCAGAGTATAGTCTACATAAGTATTTACGATTTACGCCATTTATTATCAAAACTACACTACATATATCAGGTCACTTCTATTCAATCAGTGTCATGAGAATGAATTTTAAATCTTGTTTCCAGCAATACACTTTTAAGCATTCATTGGGTGCCATTAGACATCTTGTGAAAACTGAATGGCTGTTGTGTTTAATACAACATTTGAGTCGCCATTAAGACCAGAGTCACCTTTTTTTCACATTTCTCTGTATAATATTTTACTACAGAATTCACACAACACCTTCAAGCATGCTCCTCTCTTCGCTATTCAGCAGGAAGCACACTTTCTTTTCTTTCCAATTTTATAGCGCAGCTCGAAAGTAACTTCCTGAAGTGCAATAAAATGCTGCTAAAGCAATTTGAGCTGTCCCAGAGCTCAAAACAGTTTTAAATGCTTTTCAGCACTCACACTTGCAGTGTCAGTAGTTGCAGCCTATCGTAGTAGAGCAATTAGTTTAGCAAGTGGAACTTCCAAAGGAACTTGCTTCTATTACCAGTTAGCAGCACCCCAACTTGGGTTCTAATAAATTTTCATTCTTCAGGAAAATATATATATATATATGCATACATACACATACATACATATATATATGTAAGTTGATATTTTTCCACCCATAAGAATTCTGCTTACTGCATCAACTAATTGGCTAATGGTTGTGACATGTATTATGACCAGAAGGCTCAAGTCCATTCACTTTCCTGTGTATTATCCATCTGCATAAAGCTGGAATAACATTCTATGATAGATGACAAACAAGAATCACAACCACAATGAAAAACAAAGTTAACTATCAAAGCAGACTCCCTTTAACCGTTAACCAAAGTAATATAAGATGATAATCATTATCACTCTCACAAATGCCCCCTCTTACCTGCAACTCCTAAAACACCTAAACTTCGGCTGCAGAAAAGAAACTCGTGCTACAATTCCATTGAACAAAGGATTCATTTCAATTAATCACAAGGATACTTAAAATTAAGTTTCAAAAAATTCCACAATTTGGAAATGGCATGCTTGTGCTCATAAATAAATGTAGATTTAACCAGGCAAAGAGAGAGAGGGAGACCACATCACATCAGCTAGAAAATCAAATGTCACCAACACGTACCTCTATGGGTATTTGAAATGCATAGATTTCCTTGTAGTAAGAATTGAAAATTTCAGTGTTTTCTAGAGAAGCTTTTGCAGGAAAAATGAAATATGACTGCATGTAGACCAATTTCCTTAATAGCAAAATCACTTTGCCAAAGCATTTATCTTCAGAAGTGTTTTGAGAGGGTTCCAATGCAACAAGCACTTCTTACTCTTGATAAACCTTTTTCTTGAAGCCTCTACTTAAAGCTCAAAATGATATCCTTGTTCATCTGCATGGAACAAGAACAGTGTCATTACTTATATTGATGCAGCTAGTCAGTTGACAATTCCAGCTCCAAACTTACAGATTTGGCAAGCTCTTTAGCTTTTTCGTCATCAAAACCATGCAAAGCCATTATCTTGTGACCAGCTGATTCTTTTTCCGACCAAATTCCAAGAAGCAAATGAGTTGTGGTTATTTCTCCACTTTCACCTGCATTTAACATGATAACGATGTTAGAATTAGGAAGAGATTTTACAACAGCTTGATATGATGGAATGAATTACGCAAGGTATGTGCAATGAAGTTATCTTTGTTTCTAACAGCAAGCTAAATATAATTATTATAGCCCGAGTTTGGACACAGGCACAGCATTTCAAAAATGTGGTACCCTGACACATTGCATCACCATTAACAAGTAGGATGTTAAGATCCAAACCAGTTTACAAGACAGTAATCCATGGACAAGACAAGGATAGACACTACCAATAAGATTGGCAATTAGTTATACATCAAACCAAGAGGTATATCTCTTAAAGCACTGTCATTTTCTCAAAAGAGAACACCGAACAATGGGGAATTATAGATAATTAGTAATGTGGCTTTTAGTCTTTTACGGTTTTACCACCTAATCTCCTAGGAGTTTCCATCTATTATTTTCCCAAACTAATCTGTCAGTATAGCCCCACTCCATTAGTGACAAAATGACCTGCTTTCCAACAGACTAGAAAGACGTAATCTTTTTACACCCAAAAGAATATTACTTGGGAGCATTCTGTTTTCGCCGAGTTATTTGCAAGGAGAAACACCATACATTAAAATAATAAGATCATTGGATGGTGTGTCTTGACCACTTTATTTTCTGAAATTAAGCAGTCATCAGTCTCGCTCCCATCAGCACAAAACCAGTTAGCTGAAAGCAGTAGAAAGTTGTAACCTTTTCACACCTAGAGAAGTATTACTTAAGTATTCTGTTTCCACTGACTCGGGTCTTAGCAAGGAAATCGGGATTTCAAAATTTGCATGCAACCCCATGCATAAATATAGCATTCAAACCCCATATGTACATTCTAAAAGAAATGGTTATTGTTATCCTACACTTGATGTGGCAGTTATTAGGTATGTCTAAATCTTGCTTATACATGTAACGAACCACACATAGGAATGGTAAACGAAATTCATAATAAGGAAGTAGATGACACATTTAGAAAGATGGGTAATAATAAGGCCGTTGGACCGAATAACATACCTATAGAGACTTGGAGAATTTTAGGAAATATAGGCATTGAATGGTTAACAAAGTTGTTTAACAAAATTCTAAGAGAAGAGGATGTCAAGTGAGCGGAGGAAAAGCACAATAGTACCAATTTATAAAAATAAAGGGGATATTCAAAATTGTAGAAATTATAGAGGAATTAAATTAATGAGTCATACAATGAAGTTGTAGGAAAAGATAATAGAGCAGAGGAAAGAAACATCAATATCTAATAACCAATTTGGATTTATGGCAGGTAGATCCACAATGAAAGCCATAAACTTAATAAGACAACTTATAGGAGAGTGTATGAGCAAACAAAAAGACTCGCATATGGTTTTCATAGACTTAGAGATGGCATATGATAGAATGCCAAGGGATATAATTTGATGGGCTTTACAAAGAAAACAAGTACCTATAAAACTTATAAATCTTATTCAGGATATGTATAGTGAGACATTGACTAGAGTTGACACCACATGCGGGAAATCTAGTGACTTTCCTATAAAGGTGGGATTACACCAAGGATCGGTGTTGAGTCTATACCCATTTGCGATAATGCTAGACGAAATAACGAAAGATATTCAAGAAAACATCCTATAATGTATGTTATTTGCGGATGACATAGTTTTAATAGATACTTCTAAGGAAGCCTTAGCTACAAAATTGAAAATATGGAGAAAGGCGTTAGAAGCAAGGGGACCTAAGAATTAGTATAACTAAAACGGACTATATGGCATGTAAATTTGATAAAGTAGAAAACGATAACAATATTACACTTCAAGACCAAAGAGTTACTCAAAAGAAATATTTTCGTTACTTAGGGTCAATACTACAAAAGATGGGGAGATTGGTGATGTAGTAAATAGGATTGGAGCCGAGTGGACAAAATGGAGGCAAGCTAGTAGTATCCTTTGTGACAAACGAATACCAAATAAATTAAAAGAAAATTTCTATAGAACAATTATTAGACCAGCCATATTGTATGGAGCGGAGTGTTGGGCGTTAAAACATATACAAATTCAACGCATTCATGTAGCGGAAATGAGAATGTTATGTTTGAAGATAGGAATCATTAGAAGAGATAAGATAAATAATGAACATGTGAGGGGACCATTAGGTATAGCACCTATAAATGATAACATTAAGGAAAGTAGACTTGAGTGGTATGGTCATATTCAACGTAGCACCTATTAAAAGAGGAAGAATTGTTTGTCTAAAAAGTAAGTGACAGAGAGGCCGACCAAAGAAAGTATTACAAATGAATTAAAAAACTTATATTTAAGAGAAGACATGGTGTATAATAGGAAAGAATGGAAAAAGAGAATTCATCTGGCCGACCCCATCCATTCAGGATAAAGGCAAGGATGATGATGATGAAATCTTGCTTACACATATTCATGGTATCACACCCATTAGAACCCAAGGTAGAACCGCAAAGGTGGAAATATTTTGTCCTAATATTTGCAAAACTTCACTCAGCAAAACATATTTTAGATCTAGAAAGATCAAATTGTATTTAGGAGAAGAGCATCTCCTCATATACTGCATGGAACTATCCTTTCAAAGTTCAAACAACTTTCCGGAAAGATCAGTCCATTGGTACCTGGAAAGTGTATCAGGCAGTAACCATGATGCATAAAGTTCAATCGCAATTTGACCTCATTTAAAAGCTGATTGACGCCATAATCAATCAAAGTTAAAGTTAAAGTACAGTTTCATTATTCTTTGCCTTTATTTAGTCATAAGAAAACATCAGTGAAGAATGGTATAATAAGCATTAGAAAAATGAAACAGAGAAATAATCCACTTTATGGTCCCTGCAGTTCCCTTACCAGCATGGGTTTGGTTTCTTGGTGGATGACCATGACCACTATAACACTGAACTTTTGAAATACTTGAATGGAAAGAAATGCAAGAATCTTCGCAGATAAGAATTTTCAGTTGAAAAAACATTCATGATCAGTTTGAAGATGCCAAAGAAAGTTGATGGCTTGAAATGTTTTTATATGTCCAAGGCCAGGAAGCTTACTTTGTAAAAGAATCCTTGGAGGGAATTTAGTATGGCCATACAATGGTAGGAGACATGCACCAAGAAACATGATTTGGTTAAAAAAAATTGTACTATTTCTCTCATGACTATATCTCCTCTCCTGGTATTGCTTTTGAAACTTGGGAATTAGCCTAAATATGGGATCCTTGAGAGGTTTAGGACTGTTAAGGCGCAGACTTTGAAAAGAATGCTTCCAAACTCAGATGTTCCTTCCAGAGTTCCAGGTGAAGACAAAATTATAGGGATATGGAGAAAAATCAATTTTTAAGGTGTGTTTAGTACGTTTTATCTTGTTTCCAATAGTGTTTGATGGAACGATACATACACAATGCTTGGAAAAAAAAAGTGGGGCAGCCAATACTTCAGCTGATCTGAACATGAACATCGAAAAAAACATTAGGATTGGGATAGTCTCTTGCAAAGCCTTTCAAGCCTAAGCGTTGAGCAACTTCAGTCATTTCTCAATTCATTCTTATCTTCTCTCGTTTTAAAATTGTGTTGGTCCTCCCTGGCAAGATTTATATGGAAGTATGGAACGGTTGGAACCTATGCTTCCTTCTGACCACTTCAATTTGAAAAATACTTGATCACATGCTAACAAGTAAGGAAAAAAAATAAGTGTTTTATGTTAGGCGCCCCTGAGACGCAACTTGCGCCTGGGGCCTCAGATGCAAAGGCGCGCACCTGCTTGAAGGGCCTGGCCTGGCCTTGGTCTAGGCACAACTACTGAGCCTTGAGGAGCCTGAGGTGCGCCTTTGACAACAAAGCTCTAGCCCAATAGTATAAACTCCCTACCCTCAAAGAGGAGGGGAGGGGTTCGAGCCCCAGCGTGGGCAAAGTGTATGCGAGTACTTACCTGATCAGCAAAAAAAAAATGTATGTTAATACACTTTGCTCCAATGTATGGACCTAACAGAGATGTATCATCGGCATTTTACTCCCAACTAAAGGCTCTCCAAAACGTCACTTCTTAAAATCCATCCATAAAATGTCATATAATTATGTACTAGATTAAATCTATGAGATGTTTAAACTAAGAGAACCTCCCAATACCTTACGGTGGTACACACAAGCCCAATATATAAGTGATATCCTATTTTTTAATTCCTAAAAGCTGACTAGGAGTTCCATGCGGGATCATATGCATCTTGCATCAAAAACTTACATGGCACCCAGTTACTACTGAATTGCACAAGCCAAAATCCAACTAACCTCACAAATAAACCTAGATAATTAATAGGGGAAGTCCTATAAATAATGCAAAATAATGTATACAATTATTTTCTATACAAAAAAAATTCAAAATCTCCACCCACTGTAAGACAAACATTACCTGACTTCAGTTTCTCATCAATGGCCCAATCAAGAGCCCTCTGAGCAGGTTCAGTCAATGGTGGATGCTCGGGACTGAAAAAATACATGTCAGATTTTCCAAGTAACTTTACAGTTTCTTCTCGTACTTTGAAAAGTGTTATTCCATTTGCCCTCAAAAATTTTGCAGCTAAACTAGTTCCTGAAGAAGAAGAGGAGGAAACCATGAAACCAATAAGTAATAGTAAAACAATTATTGCATTACCTTTCACTGAGGTAAACTTGTATACCAACATATGAGAGCCCTTGAAAGCAGGCATCCTGTCATTTTTTTATTTTACCTTTTTGATAAGTGCAGGCATCCTATGATTTCAAACCCCTCCTTATGTTCAAATTTAAAGATTTTTCTTCAGATATAGTTTTATCATTTTCATTTTTCACAACATCAATGAACTCACTCACAGATAATGAAAGGCTACAAATATACACCACATTGGGAAGTCAACAGTAATGTCAATGCATCACAAATTTGAAAGATTGGCTGACAAGCATCCATCTCTACACCACGTCGGGATGTCATGTCCAGATGTTATGTTGAGCAATCGATATACATTCATATATAAAACAAGAATAGTCGAACACTCTAACTAGATAAATAGCAAAATAAACACACACAAGCTGCATTTACATAAAGCTAAAGTATGTAAAAACAGTTCCATTAGTTGCTTAACTTATCTACCTAGTCCTAAAAAGGTTCGTAGCCACGTGCTGATGCGCATTGTAAGTTCATCATTTGGTAATAAATGAATTTAAAGATGTTCAAAATCACTAACCCTAATTAGGGGGAAAATCACTAACCCTCAACCAGGATCCCCATTAGAAGAGCTTCAGTCCCGGTATTAGAGTACTTGAGCTTCCTTGCTTCCAATTCACCCATTGCAAATGACTTTATCGCCCTCGCAGACCATCTAAACATCAATACAAACTATATGTTCAATCAATATAAACTAAACAAAACAGGAAAACCATAACGCATATCAATAAACTAACTTTGGGGCTTTTTCAGGCGGTACTCTCTCCGGTTTCCTGCAAAACCCAATCAATCAGTGTCACTACCTCAATTTTCATACAAGTATAATCATATATTTGTTTCATAGCTATACATAAAACACGCACCACACACACATATATATTCGCACTATTCAAAAACTCACGCAGTTGGGAGACTAAACAAGACCGTAGCAACTGCTGAAGGACGATGTTTTGAAACCTGCGGCCTCCAATTAGAGAGCCGAATTGAGAGCTTGTTTCCAATCAAGAAACTAACTAAATTGTTTGACTTGATAATAAGAGGAATTGATAAGGGATAATCATTGGGTTTTCTACAACAAGGTGGAATTGGAAGTAGTGAGAGTGAATTAGTGGCCATTGATATGCAGAAACCCTAGGTTTCTTGAGGTGAATTGGAGTTTGAAATCTTCAGTTTCGGGTGGCGTGTGCTACTGTGTAAATATGGATTGCTTCTCATACATTCTCTCTCTCTAGCTTTTGGCGGATTTATGCTAATACTGCTATGAAATGCAGCTTAGATTAATCTTGGAGGGCAGAATTTTTAGCGCCGTGTTTGGATGGAGGTGGATGACATGGAGAGAAAAGAAAGGAAAGGGAGAGAGGGAATTTAGTTCTGGACCGTTTGGGAGTGTGAGAAGAGAAAGGAAATAGAAGGAATATTTTAATTTTTATATTTTTTATTGGGCAAATTACATTTTGACCGCATGAGGTTTGTCCATACGTCAATCTGACTTCCACGTTTGCGAATCTTTGTTTTCATCCTCTGTCAGTAACATTTGGTTGATTTTGGTCAACAAAATGCTAAAATGACTAAATTGCCTTATTTTATACACTATACTTGTTCAAGTTATATTTACTCCGCCTCCCAAACACCCCTCTATCTTCATTCTCACCCTCGATGTCTCTCTCTTTTTCTCCTCTCTCCACCAGACCACTTCACTGCTAGTTTGTGTTACGCCAAGGATGCCGGCGACTTTTTCTCCTTCGACGACAGCACGTCGATCTCCAATCCCACTAAATGATAGTAATTAAAGAAAAAACAAAGCACAAAGAGAGAGAGAACAAAAAGGACAAAAAAGAAATCACATTCTTCTTCAGCTTTGCTTCATTCACACAGACCTACCTTTTTCTCCCTTATCACTCACTCATGTGAGTTGTGCTTCTCTCTCTATACATATACACATTTATTATATTTGTATATATATTTATATAGCAAAAATTTTATCGTTATAGATTTTTACTTATATAAACCCTAAGAAAAGAACATAATAACCATGAGACTTCGGGTAGAAAGCCCTGTTTTCTCTCTAAATGCGTGTGGGGTATGTATATATATGATTTCTCTATAACGAAGTAAATCTATAATGCCGCTACCTTGTGCTGCGCCGAGGACACTGACGACCTTCTCTCCTTCGATGTTGGCATGTCTATCTCCGATCCCACTTTATCGGACCTCACTCACTCTCCACCGTTCGATGAAGCCTCCATCGATCAACTCATCAACTTTGAGTCCCATCAAATGCAAGTTCATGCCCACTATCACTTTAGACCAGCAACAACGTTCGACTCCGAGTCCCATCGAATACAGGTTCATGCCCACTATCACTTTAGACTAACAACGTCATTTCTCTTCGTCAACTAGCTAGTTCGATCGATTTCTTTCATCTCATTCTCTTCTGGTACTCTTTTATTCCTTTTTTTCTCTCTCTATATATGTGTGTGTTCGTAAGAAAATGTTAGAATTTCGGTGATGAAATCTAACCCATTTGTGATTTTATTGATAGTAGGTGGTAACGAAAATGGAGGAATTGTACCTTCCATTGCTTATTGACCTTTAAGTGTCCGAACTCTGATTGTGTTCGAACCGCCAGTGGATTGTGGGGCAGCTTTGTCCGGTGATGGGATGTTACCAAGACGACACAGAGATACCAAGAGGGTAACCATCTTACGTCAATAAATAGTGCACAGTAAGACAACTCCATGATTATTCTTGAAACCTTAACTGGGAATGGTTTATTATTGCTCGTCAACTTCAACTAGGTAGGCTTTGAAACCACAAAAAATGAACATTTGAAATGCTATATCAAAGATTTGCAAAATGAGTATGGCTTCAAATAGTTGAATTGGGTTCTGAGGATGGGTTTAGAGAAATGAACTGATGGTCTCGGTAAGTGGGCAATGAGGAAGATTGAAGGTAGAAGGTGGGTTATGAGAGATCGAGTTTGTAAAATCATTTCATTTTGGGAGATCAATTGGGCATTCCTGTAAAAGGGCATCCCAGGCATTTTTTTACTATTGTTTGCATGATGTAAGCAATCTGACCGCTGATAGTGACATGAGGGACTAAAGTGATGTATAATTTCAAACCTCAGGGGTGTAAAAGTCGATACACAAATGTGGGGGGTCAGATTGACGTATAGACAAACCTTAGGAGGTCAAAGTGTAATATGCCCTTTCTTATTTTACTTTTAATAAAATAAAATCATTATTCCTTTTTTTTCCCCCTTAGGCAAAGGAAATGAATTGGCACCCTTGTTTAACTTCACCTTTTTTTCTGTCCTTGATAACTAGGGATAGCATGGGGCGGGTATTGGACGGGGTGCTAAAAAATATATGTGTATATGATACTATTTAAGATATAAAACAATTGTACTAACATATTAAATCACATAAATTATATATCTTCAAAACATTATAAGAAAATCTCTTACCATTCCACGGTATATAAAAAATCTTCTATAAATTTTTATATCAAGTAAGATTATAACACATGTAATAATCTATACTACTGAACTCATGTAAAGTACATGTATCAGATGTTATATAAATCATATGAAATATAACACAACCAAGTAACTCATGTTAATTTTATATTTTATAACTTAAAATAAATAAATATTGAAAAACATGTATATCGAGTCTAAAGTTAGACTGTATGTCCTTAAGACAATTGACACCCCACATGGTGCTGAACGGACTCAATGACGTTTGTTTCCCATGATACAACGATGTCTCATCGATCAAAAGCAGCATTCCATTTTGATCATTTCAGCGAATCATCAATGTGTTGTACTCTCTTGCACTTGACTCACTTCCTTTTGTTCAGATTTGACTCACGGAATTAGGTTCAGGTCTTGACCAAACATAATGACTTAGTAGGAATTAGGTTCATGTTTGGGTTACTTTCTAGGGAGTGATAAAGTATGGTTACTTTCTAGGAGTGATAAAGTACTACGTTGGGAGAAAAGTATGGAAAATTATCTATATCCAAATGAGGATTAAGGGAAATATTTATAGGCATAGTGGTATCCTTTCAAAAGTACCGAAATAGTCATGAGACATCCTTTCAAAAGTACCCGAATAGTCATGAGACATATAGTTTGGTAAGGTTGAGAATGACACAAATTCAATCAACACTAATAGTGTTTATTCGATAACACTTTTGGTCTATTCAGTGTACTATGTCTACGTAACTATTACCATTTCAACATTAATTTAACTACCCATCAACGGAGTAGTTGTATGCCATATATTAATTATTTAACATTAATTACATGTTTGTATATTGTACATGCAACGTACAACCATTCCTTTAAGCCTTGGTTGTATTCCTATTAAACTCACTATTTTCATTCATGTGAAAATAATCATTTTTCTAACACGGGTACCCTTCCTTATCCCCGTTTAGAAAAGCTCTACATATTCCCACCCCATCCCATTTAATAAAAGGAGTGAGGCGTGGCAGATTTTTTTTTTTTAAATAATTTTTTTTAGGGAAACCTTTGTAATTGTACTTTTTTTTTTTGTTTTTACACTCTTATGTGATAAGGTCCTCGATAATTTACATGTGCATCACCAATAAAATTTGAACTAAATAAAGATTATATATATAACTATATAAGAGTAATTTTGTATGTGTATTATATATATAAGAGTAATATAGTAAATATAAAATATAAACGGGGCGGGAGTGCCTATCCCCACCCCGCCAAGTAACTTCGCGAATTTTTCTTTCTCACCTCTATAACCGCCACAAAACCATTTAGTCTCTCCCATAACCGATTTAAACGAGGTGGGGCGAGACAGTTTCCTGCCGAGGCGGGTTAAATTGTCATCCTAATTGATAACTGATTGAAAAGCAGGAGAAAAATTATATGAGTGGATAACATTAGCTATAAAAAAATAATAACATTAGCTATAAAAAAATAAAAGAAAATGAAAATAAAAAGAAAGAATGGAAAGAATATATTAGCATTAACCTCTAATCTTATTTATATATTTAAACAAAGGAAAAAAATGAAATGACCGTAATAATCCTTCATTAATTTTGAAAAAAAGATAGTAGAGAATATATATATATATATATATATATATATATATATATATTGTTTTATTCTGTTAGTGTTGATGGGAAACACAAATTCAATTGTTTAAAAAACTATTGTTGAAACAAGAAACATTCTTATAAATTTTTTACAAATCTTTTCACATTAAGAAGAATAAAGAAAAAATTATTCAACCACTTGCTGTAATTCTGCATTATGTTTTGCAATTGTTTTCATATAAATTTCTCAATAAAAGTGTCATGTTAGTTTAGTGAAAGTGTTTAGAGTCTTCTTCTTCTCTAGTAAAGAGAGCCTTCGTCAGTCGTGATTACACGTCGGAGATATGTGAAATTGAGTGATAAAGAGCGATTCAGGAGAAATCTTCTTCTTCCAAAATGAGAGAGAAAATAGTGTCTTAGAAAAGAAAAAAAATGCAAAGCTGATTTAGAAAAAGAGAGAGAGTGGGGTATTATGCTAAAACATGTGAGAAACTATTAATGAATGCACTTTCTGGTGAAGCATGCAAAAATGTCCCGTCATTCAAGTCGCACCGAAACATATGAAAGTGTCTTGTCATTGAGTAAAGGTGAGTGTCACACTCGCCATTTGATGACATTTTGATAATTGAATATTAGCTCAAAAAGGTGAAACATTAGGAAATACACAATTACTTTTTCAAAAGTTATCTTTTTATCCAATACTATTTGAATACAATTATTTTGTAATTAGCGCTCCAAAACTTAGGAAAAATTAAGTTAATTTAAGAAGAAAAAAAAGAAGGAAAAAGATAACTTATCTCCTTCCTTTCAACTATTTCAATCCAAATGCAGTGCAAAAGACAGATACTCTCTTCCCCACTATTTCTCACGTTGCTACAAGAACCAGGCACTGGTAACACATCAATGTAACCTTGATAACTGAAATGTGGAAAGTGTAGACTAGAATTGCATCCCATATAAAGCCTAAAACAATTATCAGCGAGCAAGTGCTAGCATATGTCCAAGGGAATGTTATAGGTTTAAAATTGGGTAATTTAATTTTTGATCATTTTTGGTGGTTTAATTACAAATATGTCAAAGTTTTAAATAGTATTAGTTCAAAAAATAACTTATACAAATGTATTTATGTATTTAACACTTTTCAATATTCCTCAATACACAAAATTAAAATACCTCTTTGCAGTAATATTTTGTATATTAAAATTATAATATAATGCAGTTAAAGTATTACATAAATTCAGTAAAACTGTTACATTGTGCACTAAAATTTTTAGTAAACTACACTGTTTAATGTTTTGTGCAGTAAAATTATAATATCATGCAGTTAAAGTTCTACATAAATGCAGTAAAATTATTACAATGTGCACTAAAAGTATTAATAAACTGATATGTAAAGGATCTTAAGGGTAATTTGGATCTAAATAGTTAGAATAAATTGTCGTATTTGTAATTATTTTTCAAAAAGTTATTTTTTGACCCTATACTATTTGAAAGTTGATGTATTTGTAATTAGACTTCTAAAAGTTGTCATAAATTAAATTAACCCTTTAAAATTC
The DNA here is from genome assembly GCA_026545225.1 of Cornus controversa. Classification (NCBI taxonomy): domain Eukaryota; kingdom Viridiplantae; phylum Streptophyta; class Magnoliopsida; order Cornales; family Cornaceae; genus Cornus; species Cornus controversa. Next base: position 46,877,764 of record CM048852.1, on the reverse strand, counting down.
TTAGGTTTGGTTTGGAACGTATTTTAAAATTAAAATTAAAATTTTAAAAGTTGTAAATATAAATTTAAATTAAAAGGACATTTCACTTAATGCATAATAAGTATAATAATTTAACTTGAAATCTTTTAATTTGAGATTTTCTTAAATAATAGTAATTAATTGCAAATATACTACTAAATTTTATTTATATAAAACGTTTAATAGAGGTTTTACATATTCGTAACCTAACTCAACATTTTGGTGTTTGTAGTTTAAAATTATTGGGCAATTAATAGAAAAAGACTCATAACACTTTCGATCCAATTACGAGGAAACAAACAAACTCACATAAAAATCATCATCTGATTATAACTCTTTCCAAAAATAAAAAAGGTCATGAATAATTACCAATTACGCCTCATTGTTTATGTCTCTCTTTCTATATATATATATATATATATATACACGAGTAATATTTGGGTAAGAAAATATATTCTTCCATATATAATTATGGGCGTAAATATTGCAAACGTTTCAACACTGTTGAAACAAAATGGGCATTGCAGAACAACCCTTTTGTGCTACAGTAACATTTCAAAAACAAAAACACAAAAACGAAGCACGTACCAAACACACCCATAATCATTCGGCTGTGTTTGGTTTACAATCCATGATCACGTGACATCTGTCTTTCACCGCTGGGGGATCAAATTTGGAAACTGCGTTTTACTGAAACCAGGGCTATATATAGATAAATAGTTGCAGTCCGATTTAGTACTCCATAGTACGAACCCCCCATCTCTCTCTCTCTAAAACAGTAGGAAGAAACAAGTAGAACTAGGGAGAGTTGAAACAAAAAGATCTGGAAATCGATTATCGCTCTTAGTGGCCAAATTGTTAATTCCTATTATTTATTCTGATAATGTAGTGGCCAAATTATTCTCTCCCGATCCAGACATTATGCTCACATTCAACAAATTCTCTCTCTCAATCTCAAGTTTAACTAACTCTGCGATATCATGATCAAATTTTCTTTTGTATTTCAGATTCTAAATGATTTGCCTTTTTCCAGCATTTGAATTTGAAGGGAATAATCGAGCCAATTAGAAATTTCTGGAGCTTCATTTTTGGTGAAGGTACGAGTTTTCTATTCTTTCTCCCCCACCACTGTTGCGTTCTTTGATAATTTAGACAATGTATGATAACTGAATTCGTGTCTTAAGTTTGTTTGTCGAGAAAATGGAATTAAAATTTTCATTCTGATGTTTTCTGTCGATTGGGTATCCAATAATTGAATAATTCACTCAATTAAAGCCAGAAGCTTGAATTAAGCTACGTTGATTGTGGAAGGTCTTAAAAATAAAAAATCTTAGATTCAAATGTTGATTGGTTTTCTCTTCCCACATTTTACCAGCAGCCAAACGGAAGGTTAATTAAGTAAGTTATTTATTCTAATTTCCGTTCTTGTTGTTTGTGGTATGATTCATATTTATTTTTTCGTTTTTTGGTCTATTACTGCTCATTTTTATTTTTATTTTTTGTAACTTATGCTTTTACAGGGTTTTTGCTGAATTTGGTTTTCTGAAGGAGATCAAGAAAATTCTGATTTATGGTAAAATAATCACTTGAATGTTGGCTTTCTTTGAGAAGCATTTTTGAAGATCATTGTATCTTTGAAGCCTAAGGAAAGTTCGTTACCAGAGCCTCAGTAAATTCATCTTCGAAAACATTTACTCCATTGAAACTGGGAGTACAGATTTCATATATATATTTACCTACTTATTGAGTTGGCAATTTTGTGATGTGCAATATGGTCATAAGTAGTCAACTTAGTTTCAGGAAAGCCTATGTTGTTTTGTGATTGGATTTTGTAGAATCTACTTGATCTGGAAAGCCATGACTTCCGATTCATATAAAGGGTCTCAAACAATGGTTGCATATCCGAGGACTATATTATCAATTGTAGCCATAGTGGGAGGACTCGCCATGTTCTTAATTTTGGCTTCATTGTTTCTGGTCTCGCAACCAGTTGGACCTGTGCTTCATGAGTATGTTTACAGGATTGATCGTTCTAGTAGTTTAGATAGAGTGTTATGGAGCAATAAGACAGTCACTCATTCTCTCCATGATGGTAATCTTGAAGATTCAACAGAATCGGAGATACCAATGTCAGAGGCTGTAACTATTTCTCAACATGATGATACTGACATTGATGATTTGAGAAAATGGGATTCGCCTCCTGGTTTAACACAAGATAGGAAGGGCATTGGTAATTCTGTTTCCTCCGATGTTACAGAGGGTGTTAAAAATGCTAAATCCTCTTACCTGGATTTGCAGAATAAGTCTGCTGTTACACAGACTGGATTAAATGAAACAAACCCTATTTCATCTTATACCAAAACAGCGGCCATGGCAACTTCAGCTCCGGTGCTTAATGACATAAGCCAGACTGGTCCGGATGACTCAGGTACTACCACCTTCCCACATCTCTTTCCTTTTTATTATCTGTGCTATTATTGTTGCTCATTGGTATGTCCTCCTTACCTTCTCACTTCCTCTTTCATTTTGTTCTAGTGTAATTAATTCTTCTCTATATATAAATTTGGAATTTATAAGGAAATCTACTTAATTAGTTGTAAATGAATGAATGTATCTTGTCATTAGTATGTTTAGTTCATCAGCTGGTCATTGTCTATTTTTCTGTATTTATGGTTTTATTATGTTGCTTTTTCTTTATTTATTGAGGGATAGACCATCCATTTTTCACTTTCCCTTCCACTCAGTTTATTCTTCTAATGAGAAGTACATACAAAACAGTCAGAAGAGACTTTGCGATTCATGTGTATGGAAAAAAATAAGGAAATCAAGAATAGGACATCTAAATATGCTTTTTAGTTTGCAAAATTCTTGCCAATATTTTTCTGCACATCCAAATTAGAAAATCTGATCAATTATGTACAGTGCCGCATAAATCACTTATAGATTTTAATTCACATGGGTTGGACGTTTAACACTCATTAAGAGATTTTAATGATTTGAAATGTTTAAAATTGATTGAAGGGCTGACCACTTCACATATAAGTTGCTGAAGTCCCACAAGGAGTGGTGTTGCATGACACAGTATCTGTAAGGAAGACGCAAGATACTGCTGAGCATGCAGCCAGTGATACTTGGAATATCTCTTGTACCTGTCATTTCCTTTTTCAAACTTATTTAACCTCGTCAAAACCTCAGATTCTTTACAAACAGTTGAACCCACAAGACTCACCTTTTCAGCGGTGTTCTATTGACATTTGATAAGGTGAAAATATTCAGTCTGATGTTTAAAGTATAATTAACACATCCTTCCATTCTTCTCACGGTTTTACTATATAGTGGGTGATTTTTGCAACTAGGGCATGAAATGGAGCGGATTCATGTAAATTGAAGTCCTTAATTATATATATTGCCAGAATTTGTACCGGATCCAAATCGAAGTCCAACTCAGTTTTTTTTAACAAAATAATCTCCAATATATACAATTCCTTAATTATATTTATTGCCAGAATTTCTACCAGATCCAAATCGAAGTCCTACTCAGTTTTTTTGAACAAAATAATCTCCGATATATACAATCTTCAAGGCCTTGTGACTTGTCGCAAGCAGATCTGTTCATTTTTAAAAAAATATATATATATTTTTAAAAAAAATGTTGCTCCTTTGTATATTTGCCTTTTTATATATTTTTGTCTAAAATTTAATTTGCCTTTTCTCTGGCTATTATATAGGCTGTGATCTGTATCATGGAACATGGTTATATGATTCAACTGGACCATTATACGCACATGACTCATGCCCCATCCTGTTGCAGATGCAGAACTGCCAGGGAAATGGGAGGCCTGATAAGGAATATCAGAATTGGCGATGGAAACCTGCTCAGTGTGACCTCCCACGGTTTGATCCCAAGAAATTCCTGGAGTTGATGAGAGGGAAAACATTAGCTTTTGTTGGTGATTCAGTTGCTCGGAACCAGATGGAATCTTTGATGTGCATTCTTTGGCAGGCAAGTATCAAAGCCTTCTAAAATTATCTAAGTGCATGACTAGAAATCCCTCTTCTAATTGGGTTAGCAGTTTGCTCGAATGGTGCCTCAAGGCCCTCAACCATATCCTGATTAAGGGATTTTATGATTCTATTCTATGCACATATGTCAATGTGATTGACAAAGTATTCATTCAGCTTTGCTGATATGTCAGAGACTCAGAGTATATTGGCTATTTGAACAATTTTACTTCAAACCAGTTAGCGCAAGATTTCATGGCCTTCAGATTGTTTTCCTATTAGCTACTGATTTTTTTGTTGCACTCCATCTCTTTTCACGCAACATTGTTGTTTTTAGTTTGTTTTAGTACTCTTTTATTGTCTCTTCCTATTAAAGTTACTACGTTGCAATTCTGTACAGAGACTGAAATTACTATAATATCCTCTGATCAGGGTATTTTGTTCTTCATTTTATCAGAGTAGTTAATCTTTTTGAGTGGAGAGTTATACTCTGCCTGTTTTGACTTCTAGGATATGGCACACTATTGGCAAATATTTGTCAGAGTAGTTCAGTCAATTTCAAATATAAAGTGTTACTGTTCACATTAGAGTTTGGATTTCACCTGAAATGCACAACTGGTGTTTTCACGCTTCATTTCGGGTTTCACTTGAAATGCTCAATGGGTGATTAAATTGTAAAAAGGCAAGAAGGTTTCTGAAATGGAGGAGGGTGTATTCCGTTTTCCTAACCAATGGGAGGGAGTCGAGGGACTATCATTGAAGAAATTCTACATAATGTAGGGATACAAATAGAAAATTTTGCAAATGAGGATGAACAGGAATACATCAAGACATGGTGATGCCAATGAAGAAAAAATTAAATATCTATATTAGAAAGAAAAATTGAAGTATATTAGAGTATTTATCATTGTATACTTGTCTGGGTGGATCATAGATGACATGTAGATTTGCAATTTAGTCTTGTTCATCCAGCTTGGTGAATAAGAATATAGCAAGACATTGTGACACCATTGAAGGAAAACTTGGATATGAATCGAAAGAAGTGTTAGCATAATCCCACATCGCCTCGCCCAGGTACCTTTGGGATGTGTGGTGTATATACACATGGACACCCTCTCCTTGTAAGCCGGTTTTCAAAGATGAGTTATACCCATGTGTTTATCATGGTATTAGAGTAGGTTTACTACAGGGATGGATAGAATTCATATCTTCTGGCCTGCATGGAGGGAGAGAGCCGAGTGTCTCCAGCCCTAGCACCTAGGGGGAGTGTTAGCATAGTCCCACATCGCCTCGCCTAGGTACCTTTGGCATGTACGGTGTATATACGCATGGGCACCCTCTCCTTATAAGCTGGTTTTCATGGATGAGTTCTACCCATGGGTTTATCAAGAAGAACTAAAATATATTTAATTCTCTCTCATTGTACACTTGACTGGACAGATAACATTAAGGGATGCAACGTAACTGGGGTTTAATTCTTACAGTTTGCTGTCTGGCCCAATTTTATAAGTTCAGTTATTATGGTTTCTGGCTCAGGCTTCGTAAGTTAGACCCTGTTTGGCTTGGACTGGACAAGTTTATGGCAGCCATAATTAAGTTATATGTTTATCCTTTTATAACCAACGGGGGCCTACTTCGGTTTCCAAGTTCAAAATGAAGTTATATGGTTTTTGTATTTCGTTTAGCAAATTGTAAAGATTTTACAAACCAAAAGAAAGAAGTGATAAAGATTATTATTATTATTTTAATTCTTAGTTTCTAGTTCTTTTAATAGTTGCTCTCTTTTTCTTTTACGTATCAGGTTGTATGGTGTTCTTAACCCAGCCATGATAATTCCTATTGACCCCACTCCACACTGCCTCACTGAATTACATCATTTGATCCCGTACTACATGAAGTTTTGTTATTCTAGCAAAGCTTAGTTTTATACATTCATATCTGTGTGCGTATGTGTGTGTGTATATATTATGTCCCCTGTATTAAATCTTGAGGTCTATCTTGGGTTTGAGAGATTGTATTGCTATATACTGCTTTGCTTGGCTCAAGCTGGATAATTGCTACGCTTATTAACGGTTTCTTCTTACTTCCTGTACAATATTGTTATTTTTCTGATCATTTTGTTTCCTTGTTTTGGGATATTTTAGGTTGAAGTTCCAAAAAACCGCGGGAACCGAAGAATGCAACGTTATTATTTTAGATCAACGTCAACTATGATCATCCGAATATGGTCCTCATGGCTTGTCCACAAAACATCGGAGCCTTTTGATTTTGCCCCCGAAGGTGTGGTCAAGCTTCACCTTGATGCTCCTGATGAGGACTTCATGGAATTAATCCCGAACTATGATGTGCTTGTCCTTTCATCTGGCCACTGGTTTGCAAAGCAATCAGCATATATCTTAAACAATGAGATTGTGGGAGGACAGCTGTGGTGGCCAGACAAGTCTCGCCCAATGAAAATTGACAACATTGAAGCTTTTGGAATATCTGTTGAAACTTTTCTCACAGCTATTGCTACACATCCAAATTACACCGGTTTGACCATAGTGCGCTCCTATTCACCTGATCATTATGAGGGTGGCGCCTGGAATACAGGAGGATCGTGCACAGGAAAGGTAAGGCCTGCCCTGGATGGTGAATTAGTGGAAAATGGGTTTACAAATATAATGCATGAGAAACAGGTGACGGGTTTTAACCATGCAAGCAAGAAGATGACAAATAAATCAAAATTTAGATTGATGGATATCACAAAAGCCTTTGGATACCGCCATGATGGACATCCGGGTCCATATAGGAGCACTGATCCAAATAAGATCACCAAACGTGGCCCAGATGGGAAGCCCCCTCCTCAGGATTGCCTACACTGGTGCATGCCCGGTCCAGCTGATACATGGAATGAACTGCTCCTTGAAATCATAAGAAGAGAATTTGAGGGCAGCCGAAACTTTCCTTCATGAGATGCTAACTAGACAGCATTCTTGTGCTTCTGTAATTTGAAGGGTAATTTGCTAAGAAAAATCTAGTGACTTGTGGCTAGGTGAGGGTTATTACTTATCATGGTCTTATTCTTTCAAGATACCTTACAGAGAAAATATCTTTTGTAACAGGAAGCCTGTTCATTATTACAACTTTACAAGCTTATTTTCTTGTTCAATTAAAATACAGAATCTGTACTCGGAGAGAGATTAAGAGCCATTTCTTATATAGATATGTATGCAATCAGAAGAAAGTAAGAGATTTTCGTTGGTTTCTTCGTCTGTTTCAATAATCTTGCCTGATGCAGTTACGTGCACTTGTGTAGGTAAATCACCAGTCCTGCCCGGTCATTCCCTGAGGCAAAGGATGATTCATTTGTGAGAAATGCTGGTTAATGTGAGCAGATGGTACTACTTTGGATAAAAAGGTTTGAAAAAAAAAAAAAGGGAAGAAGAGGAAGAAGAAGAATCCAATTTTCCTGCGTCAGTTCCATGTATTAGGTTATCTTGGAACTTACTGGAAGTGCTGATGAGGAGGAGCCTGTAGAGGCCCAGTGTACTGCTTGTGCAGAGAATCACATGTTCTTTGTAGAAGAGAAAAGCATTGATGAAATGCATATCCAGCCACAAGGAGGAGCTACAATCACTGCTACGGAATGTATGAAAGTAAGGGGAGCAAGTCATTGTAGGACAGAGGAGAAATTATTACATGGTCTCAGCCAATCACAAGTGAACGTGCAAGCACAAAGTTGAAAAAAACTGACACATTTGTTTGCCGACACCACTTGTGATTGGCCCGGGACCATGTAATTATTTTTCCAGAACTATTGCTGCTGACTTCAGTTTTGCAGACAGAGCTAACCTCGATGCATGGAAGCAATGCCTGTCAATTTTCATGCAAACGGGAAAGATAACTTTTTGTGGTAGTATGCAAGTCCTCCACACCCCTAGTTCAACATTTAATGTTGTGTTACTTATTTTACATAATCAGCAAATGCAAAACCTTACAATTAAATATATTTCAATAGTAACAAATCGAGCAATTCAATCTGGTTTGGCAATTGTCTGGACCTAAACTGCGCTTTAACTTGGCCTTCATATATGGACCGCAGTCATGCTGAGCTTGTCCCTAGTGAATTTGCAGCCTTAATCTTGAGCACATTTTGAAGTTTTTTTTTTTTTTTTTAATTTTAATTTTAAATCCAAGTGTGGAGTTCAAACTTAATTGTAAAGGTATTGAGCATCTTAAGATGATTGAAAAAGAAAAAGGAAAAAGAAAAGTTACTCAAGGGTTTTTTTAGGATTTGCTGAGCATCTATTTTCAGATATACAAGTGAGGTTCAATCTTCATTTTGAAGCTTGTTAGATTTTTAACCGAGATTGAGACGTATGAGTTGAGGTCGAATTTAAACTTCACAATATTTGACTTATTTTTCTTTTATTATTTTTAGTCTTACCACCACTTAACCCATTTTTTATTGTTTAGAGTCACACATTTCTAATTGGTTGGTAGCATATTTATATAAATTGATTTGAATTTTACCGAAGATTGGAGTGCAAAAATATATACATTGGTTGAATAATTAATCATAACTTCTATAATTAAACATATTAATTAGTTGGTTTTTACTTTTATAAAAAAATTAAATATATTATATTTTAGGACATTATTACCGCTTTTAATATATTCTCTATTTCACTGACTTTTTATTTACTCCTCTCTCTCTCTCTCTCTCTCTCTTTACATGCGTGTGTTTATAAACAATTAAGTCTTATGTTACTAATTTTTCTTTTTTTTCCAATCAATTAGTCTTCTGGTTAGCTGATTATTTCTTCTTCTTTTTCAATATATATATATATATATATATATATATATATCACTTCATATTTCCTATCATCTATTCTTTGCTTGTCTATGAATGAACAACCCCCATCTCTCTCACAAGTAACTAAAACTCAATTACACAATTTTACTTCAACTAAAACAAAATTTTATATTTTTACTTCAATCAAAACTTCAAAATTTTATCTAATTGGCTTGAATCAATATATATATATATATAAAGTTAAAAGCAATTGAAAAAAAAAAGAGAGAAAACAAATCCATTCACACTAATTGATTGGAAAAAAAAGAAGCTAATCAACAAAGAAGATATTATTAAAAGGGTAATAATGTTCTAAAATGTAATGTTTTTAGTTTTTCATAAAAGTATGAGACAATTAATTAAAAACTTTAATTATAGTAGTTATGATTGATTGTTCAACCAATCAGAAGTGTGAATAAGGGGGGACAATCATCCGTGCAACTGATCTAAATATTTTTCTTTCCGAATAAAGAGAAACTAGAAGGCAAGAGAAGGAAAACCTTGTTTCAAAAAAGGAAAGTTATGACTATATATGGGTCGAATATATATGCCAATATCTAAATTTGAAAACAAATTGGAAGAATTCTGTTTTAAAAAAATCTCTATTCGATCCAAATTCTAAATAAATATAAATACAGTATTTATATATAAATTAATAATATTGTTTTATATAATATCTTAAAATTTATTTCTATTAGTTTCATTATATCAATAAATTTAATCAGTTCTTAATTTGGTCCTCAGATTTTAAATCAAATTTTTAATCTTAACGGTTTGGGATTTGGACAACAGTGAACGGGGTTCGAGTCGGAACCGGTAGTTGATCTGGTCCGTTGATAGTTGCAAGTAAATTTGTAAAGTTTTGGTGATTTTAACGTTTTTTACCCTAGTTCTTTTAACCTTGTGGTAAGGTTTTGAAGCGCTCGTTACATTATCCACGTCACAGCCGGTGATTTTTGTACCCACATTTGAAATTCAAATATTTTTCGTTCGCCCAACCCCCTACTTTCCTCATAAAACCCCAAAATACACCCTCATCATCAACGGTCGAATTCTTAAACGTCTCTCTCTCTCTCTCTCATCAAGTTTGAACCCTGTGATCTCTCAGATAGCAGAATTCATCTGATAATTAACTTAGTTCTGGGCGCAATTGCAAGATCGCTTGCTCAGGTTTGTCTCCTGATCTCCAAATTGTTGTAGTAGTTGATTTGTTTCCTTTTATTATGTTTGATTGATGAGTTATAAGAGGAAATTAAAGAAAATGAAAATCGGGCTGTTTGGTTCTCCAGAAATGATCGAATTAGTTTCGCAAGTTCAAGTTGAAGTTTATTTCCAAAGCAATTAAACAATGAAAATGTTTATTTTATACATCACAGCAGTCAAATAGTTCATTTTATGTTTTATTGTAGTCTATACCTCTGTAGTGATTCGAATTAGACTTATTTGGATTCAATTCAGCTGGATGTGTTGTTTTTAAAGTCTGTCTCCTGTCACAAGCTCTTAGAGATGGAACTGTTTTGTGATGACAAAAATAGTTTGAGGAGTGCGTAAGTAAAAAAAAAAAGATAGTACTAGTAGTTCTTATTCTATGAACCCTCTGTGTGTGTGTGTGTGTGACACGATAATAACTTCAGGTGAATGGGTTTAGTGTTCACAATTGTAAATTTGCAATTACAAATTGAACTATGTATAACCCAAGGATTTAGTTTTTTCTATACAGTAGTGGATTCCAACTGTGGAAGCTAAAACTAGGGTTTAGAAAGGTTTACTTGGTGTCTCAGATAATTGTCATATGTATAACTAAACAACATTGATGTAGGGAAACAATTGTTTCTTTTGATATAATACATGGAAATCGAGTTTGAATTCGACAAGATATGTGGAAAGGTTTTATCAGAAACATAAGACAGTTTTTCTTATTGATTCTCTGTGCTTCAAACGATTTTTAATAGTTCATAGGCCAGGTGTATGAGAACAATTCTGGGCACTTACAAATAGGAGGTAGTATTTATTTATTTTGATAGGTAAATATGAGGTAGCAGTACAAGATAGAGAAATTACTTTCTCAATTGATGAATTTGCACGGACCAGTGCTAAAAGTCACAAAAAGACTTTTACTTGTCATTTTTAGATGCGCCCCTATGACATGTTTTTATATGAACCCCAAATGGCCATCATTTTTCTCATTAACTTTAGAAGCCTCTGACCAATAAAAAATAGGGCGTTCGTTTTAATTTTAAGGTATTCTGTACTCGAAGTTGAACATTTTACTTTTCTGTTGGATCAATCTAATGTTTTACTATTTTTTAGCGCAATCAGTTCTGGATGTTCTTATAGAGATAATTGTTATTGACAGGTACAATTGCATCAACATGTCTAATCTTCAAAACGACCCACTTTTGCAAGTGGAAACAACATGTGGATCTCTTCTATATGAACTCCAGGTTTTTTTTAATGAACTTCTGATTTATGACTCGTTGATAGTTTATTTCTTGTTGCTTTTTGCCCATTGAAACACATTGTTGAATTTGTCTTTTTTATATACTTAACTTGAGAGAGCGAGATAATAATACTTTCCTGATTTATTGGTGAAATCAGATAATATGGGATGAAGTTGGGGAAAACGACACTGAAAGAGACAAAATGCTGCTTGAGCTTGAACAAGAGTGCCTGGAAGTGTACAGAAGAAAGGTAGACCAGGCAAACCGATGTAGAGCTCAGCTACGACAGGCAATTGCTGATTCTGAAGCAGAACTTGCAGCCATCTGTTCTGCAATGGGGGAGCGACCAGTGCACATTAGGCAGGTCGGGATTAAAGTAATATAAAATACGACTGAGAGAAGATTTCAAAGATTTTGCTACTACATTTCTTAGGAAACAATTTGAACTTAGTGTGGTTTCAGTTTAGGTCATTAGAAAGTGATAAAAAATTGTGGAAGTTCAAGTGAAGTTTCTTAAACTTGTGAAAAAAAGTATGATCTGGTATTTAATGTTATATTAAAGTAGAGTTATTAAAGTATATGAAACTAATAGAATGTGATGCATGTTGCTGACATGGTCAAGTGGTGCCATGACAGTTAAAACATGCTAGATAATAGCTTATACTAGATAAAAATAGTGAAAGAAATTAAACTTATGGCGCCAATAACATGTTACAAGAACATACTTGAATTAATGAGGTCTAAATGTCTACCTTGACCTAAAACTCAAACATAGAAAATGTCTGTTGAGGTAAAAAAATAGATAACTAAATGAATAACTGTTTTTTTATTTCTGAATTATGTACAAAATGTTCCTCATCTTCAGTCTGATCAAAGTCCTGGAAGCTTGAAGGAAGAGCTCAGAACCATTATTCCACAACTAGAGGAGATGAAGAAGAGGAAATGTGACAGAAGGAATCAATTTCTTGACGTTCTAGAGCAAATACAGAACATATCAAATGAGATTTATAGGTCCTCCGAACATACTCTTTCCAACACTATTGTGGATGAAACTGACTTGTCTTTAAGAAAGCTTGAAGAATTGCACCGAGAGCTGCATGCACTTCAGAAGGAAAAGGTAATATTTTTTTTACATTATTTTTGTTGCTGTATCACCATCAGTTCTGAAAAAATTATCTGCCTTACTTCTCTTAATGTTTTTTTGCATGCAGAGTGATCGCCTGGAGCAGGTTCTAGACCACCTGAATACTTTGAATTCACTGTGCTTAGTGCTTGGTATGGATTTTAATCAGATGGTTACTGAGGTTCATCCCAGTTTAGTTGATTCTGAAGGATCAAAGAACATAAGTAGTGTTACTATTGAGCGGTTAGCAACGACAATAGAAAGGTTGCGGGAGGTTAAAAAACAGAGGATGCAGCGGGTAAATAGTGGTCTAAATTAGTTTCCAGTTACTTTTAACTTGATTCTTTATTTTTCTTTGTAATTTTTAGACCTTATTAACTTTTCAAAGCATGTGGCAGCTTCAAGATCTTGCAACTTCCATGTTGGAGCTATGGACTTTGATGGATACACCAATTGAAGAGCAACAGATGTTTCAGAATGTTACTTGTAACATAGCTGCTTCAGAACATGAGATTACAGAGCCCAACATGCTTTCTGTGGACTTTATTAGTTATGTGAGTCATGGAATTTCTGAAAAGAGGTCATTTTGATTTATTTATTTTTTAACTTTTCACACTATTTACTTCTCCTAGGCAGCAGAAAGATCTGTTTTGGGAAATGAAAGAAAAGTAAATTTATTATGCAGGTTGAAGCAGAGGTGTCTCGGTTGGAAGAGTTGAAGGCAAGCAAAATGAAAGAGCTTGTTTTGAAGAAGAGGTCAGAGCTGGAGGAGATTTGTAGGAAGACACATATGATTCCTGAATCAGATAGTGCCGTGGATATTGTTATTGAAGCTGTTGAGTCCGGTATTGAACTTGTATATAAGAGAAGACTAATACAATAAGTCACTAACATCTCTATAACGTCTTTAATTTTGTGTCACTTTCTTCAATACAGGAGCTGTGGATCCTGCTTGTGTCCTTGAACAAATGGAGCTTCAAATTGCTAAAGTTAAAGAGGAAGCGTTTAGCAGGAAAGAAATACTTGAAAAGGTTGAGAAATGGTTGGCTGCATGTGATGAGGAGTGTTGGCTTGAGGAGTATAACAGGGTTGGTGATTTCTTCATCTTTGTGCTATTTTTTTTTTTTTTTGTTAATTGTATAATCATACCCTTGATTATTTGTCAATCCTGATGCTTGTTCAGGATGAAAACCGGTACAATGCTGGAAGAGGTGCTCATCTTACTTTGAAGCGTGCTGAGAAAGCTCGTGCTTTGGTTAATAAACTTCCAGGTACACATCACATAATGTAGGTTAGCAGCCATCTTTTGGTAGAACCCTCAATTAGAGATGTAAACATCACAGATGAAAGTTGGGGGATCCTTATGGTCCATACAACGTAGCTGCATTTATTGAAATTCATTATGATAAAATTACATATATGCTGCTTTCGTAAAAATTGCCATATTAATTTTAAGCCACATTGGTTTTCATTGTTATGGGACAGGAATGGTGGAGGCGTTGGCTTCGAAAACCACAGCCTGGGAGAATGAGAGAGGCACCGAGTTCACTTATGATGGCGTAAGTCTTTTCTTTATTAATTGCTGAAGATTTGATTTTGTAACTAGCTAGTTCCAGCTGATGTTTACTCTGTGCTCTAAGTTGCTGTTTCAAACAAATTTATTTGAATTGTTTTCTGTTATCTGTTATTGTCCAGATTCGACTTCTTTCTATGCTTGAAGAATATACTATTTTACGGCAAGAGAAAGAGGAAGAACGCAGAAGGCAGAGGGTATGGACCTCTTATTTTACTCGATATTGGTACTCATAAAGTGTGTCTAATTGTGGCATGTGCACAAATTATTCATGTATTTCAGGATCAGAAAAAACTCCAGGAACAGTTAATAGCAGAACAGGAGGCACTTTTTGGATCAAAACCAAGTCCTATGAAGCCTCAGAGTGGAAAAAAAGGTCCTAGATTGTCAACTGGTGGAGCAAGCAATAGAAGACTTTCCCTTGGAGGAGCAATGCTACAAACTCCTAAAGCTGATCCTCACCCCACAAAAGCTACTCCCAATATGCGTCAAATAAAGAAGAATAAAAATGACCGGTTAAATCACCACCAAGATGATGGTTTTGCAGCTTTATCAGCTGGTAATTTTCCTTGAACTAAAATGTCTTGTGTATTCGGGGTAAAGGGTTTGTCTGGATTCACCTTTTTTATTTTTTTATAATTTATCTTATCAAGAGAGAAAAAATAAAATAAAACCTTCTAGAACTTGGCCACTTTATTTTCTCTTATTTGGTTAGATGTGAGAAATTTAGGTGACTCTCTTTACACCGAACCTTTCAACGTTAAGTGGCTGCTTTTGGACATGAACCTTCACATTTGGCGGTTCAAACTTTTACCGCACATCAAGCAAAACCTGCAGACGCATAGTTGACCCAAACAGAGTAATGAAAACATGACAAACAACCTTAATCTATAGATTCAGTACATTTCAATGTACCATCTAAACATTGATATTATGCATAGTTAAATTACAGCCCCTTTCCGAATTCTGTCTGCGTTTTTCTTTTTTCTTCATAATGTTCTAATTTTTCACCTGTTCGTTTTAGGTAGGAGAGGATTGGACATTGCTGGTCTCCCTGTAAGAAAGCACTCTTTTAATGCAGTAAATGCTCGTGGAGTAGAGTCAGCACGAAAGCCCTTCTCGCCAATCTCATCCACAGAATCGTCAAAGTCCAACGTAACAAACTTATTGGAAGATCTGAACAGAAAACATAGTGATACGTTACAGAAAGCACTTCCACCAGGTAACAATGCATCATTCACTACACCTCTGAAAACAATTTCTCCAGAAGAGGAAGAGAATAGGACTCCTAAAGCAATGCCATTTGCTATACCCACTACACCTTCAACAGTATCAGTTCCAATGCAGACAACCATGACCCCGGCTCCTTCTCCTCTGGTCCCCTACAGTGCTAATCCAGTTGAAGAGATTGAATACTCGTTTGAGGAAAGAAGAGCTGGTTTTGTGCTTCCAACCACACATCCAAAGGCACTGATACAAGTTTAACATGTTACCAACTTTGGAGCGATCTTGAAACTCATATTTGTTGTTACTGAATGTGCTTTTTATTATTGTATTCGTTTAAACCTCAGGATTTGTGATGATGATAAGTCAAATTTAATTGGCTTCTGTAATGTGTATATAGTCTACGAGCACTGAATGTAGACTAGGTTGTTGGAATTGTTCTTTCTTTGATCAATGTGAGCTCTTCTCTTTAAAGTTCTGATGTTAACATCTGGAAGATGGTTTGATGTGATTGTATGAAGCCTGTCTAGCTTTGTGTTTCCAAAGCCAGACCAGAGCTATAGATGGTTTATCTACTGTAAGTGCCAAGCAGACAGTTTTGGTTCATCGGTATTTTAACTTTGCACTACAATACTTTGTTTGGTTATGAATTCATCTGTCTTCTTGTACTGAACTACCAATTTCTCATTCACTGCAAAGTTTTAATATACCAGCCTGTATCACGACTCGAGAACACATTCATTCTTACAGATCTTGTACAGCTAAAGTTAAATTATTCTCTCACAATTTGTCCTCCTGCCTTAAATGGTTAAATTAGATCTTGATTTCAAAAAAAATTCCCAAAATATTAATTTGATCTGTAATCCATCTGGTTGACAAGCATTTATACAGAGAGCCAAAATTGCACTTCCGGAACAGTTAGCTTCATATATATATTTATATACACACATATTACAGAAAGATAGCCAGGAAACTGGAACATGATTAAAGATAAGCCTTGAATAAATAATCAACCAAATGTAAAGAAGGAATCTGTCATTACCCATCAAATGTGACTTTGTACTTTTGTTTTCTCGCTTTCTTACCTTATCCATGTGACAGAGAACCAAAAAAGAACTTAAACAAATCAAAGCATTCTAAGCTCACATTTTCTGTTCATTTGAACTATTCAAAGTACTAAAGTTTTTTTTTTTTTTTTTTATGTTTAAACAGGTTCACCCTGCAGAAAGATTAACATGGAATGAAATTCAAAAGAGAATGAAGAAAATGATCATCTCCTTTTCCTCATTTCGAACTCCAATTCTAAGATCATTGACAGAATCAAAATTTCCTTCCAGTAGGAAAACATATTTTACATTGTTTTGGTCGAATGCTATTTCGAACTATCTTCAGACTAATTGAGATGTCCTCAACTTTTCTGCCTTCCAGCCTCTGTTAATCTTATTGATGAATTCTTCAACTCTCCTTCTCAGCTCGTCATCTTCTTCATTGTCATTCACTTCATCATCTTTTATCGTCGCTCTGTTGACATATGATGCACTGATAGCTCCCATTGACATGTTGTTCTTATCGAATGAACTTTTAGAATTCGATCCATTAACCTCATTCTTGGGTCTATCATTCGATCCATTTATGTCATTCCTCTTTCTATTGTCAACCGTTGGATGGGGAGTCTCACTTTCATGATCATGATCATGATCCGAGGTGGGCTTTGAGCCACCCACAAGTAGAATGGCTATAATAAAATTGCAGAAACAGAAGATGAGAAGAGAATTGGAAGTGGCCAGAGTGATCAACTCAATTGTGGAAGAAAACATGGTTTTGGGAAGGAAAAGAAGGGCAATATTATAATGACTAAGAACAGGAGCAAGGAAAAGAAAGAGAATATTTCCAATGAAGAAGAACAGGAGCTTGAGAGACTCGGCTGAGAGATATAGCTGTTTTAGCAGAATGGGGATGTATTAAGCCTTTTTAAAGGCTTGTTTGGAAGAAAAGAAAAGTGTGGTTGGGAAGCTTTTGTAGTACAATCAAGGATTGGATAATGAAGCGTGGTGTGAAAGCTGAAGTGGGTTGACTTATTATATGTTTTTGTTTAATCATTAATGTATCAATGAATTTGTGAAGCTTCCATCCCAACTGAAATAAGGGGCTTTTTTTCATTGTTTAATCAAAGTCTTTGTAACCACCAAAGAACCTCACATGGCAACTACTCAGTTTCTTATGCCATCTAATTTCATCAATAATGACATCATAGAACTCATATTTAGGAGTGTTTTTCTGTTTTTTTTTTTTCTCACTGTTTTCTTATTATTTTTGTTTTTCAACTTCACTTTTACCATTGCAAATAAGGAAGGGGCCGAGTCGGGGTGGACACTTCACTGAATTTTTTTTTATTTGTACTTTATATCCATAATTTTGTAAAATTATACAAAAACCTCCACTAAAATTTTAAAAATACTCTAGTATACAACAAACATGCTCATGAGTCATGGGGGTTACTTTCACCAAAAGAAAAGTAGTTTGTCTAAGTATGAAGGATACTGGTGGGAAAATAATAAAAAAAGTATCCCTAGCATAAAAAGTCGCATTGGAATTATAGATTTGCCAACAAAGCGTAACATATGGACTGGTGGATCAAATTCACATGATCACATCCAGAGTGGAGAAACTTAAATCAAATTAATGTAAATTTGATTGGAGAGAGAGTGACAAGTGAAGGATACCTAGGAAAGCACACCAATTTCTTAGATATCAGAGATAGGGTACAAAGATGGCCGTTTTGTTCAGTTAAACCTGTGCTTAAATAACAAATTGGCATGAACTTAATATATATTATATATATATAATATATCCTTATCGACAATTCCTTTTCAGTGAACATCTGGCTGTTAACATATGTCCACATTGATCAAAAGAGACTCGGAACACTCATCTCATGTACAAAAAGAGCTGCCTCTAACTACACTTCTTACCAATCTGTATGTACAAACAAAGCTGTCTGTAGTTGTACGCTAGGAAGCCTGATGAAGACACACCTATCTAACAAGGCACAAATTGGGCAGCAACGATACTGGTATAACATCATAAACAACGGGGAAATTTTTTTTGAAAAATAGCAACTGCAACATCAAACAAATAAACAAAAACTGGCATTTAACGTGACAAAGAAGTACTAATACTAATAGCTTTTGTATATCAGAAATAGCAATTGTGTTTTTATGAATTTGAATAAGAATAACAACAGCAAACTAATAATAATAATAGAATCAAACAAACCCAATATTTTCACATACTTATAATTGAATGATACCTCAGAGAGAGAGAGAGAGAGAGAGTACAAGATGCTTGACACGCATCTCTGATCTCCCTAAACAAATTCTAGGCCAAGTTGAATTAGCCGAGAATAAACGTTATATCAACTCATAGACAAGGAGACAAAACACGAGACAGTTCATGTATCATTCATATCTCCACTATGCAGAATAATAATAAAGTGCTAAATACGAGACTAATTCAATATCAGCAAGACTATGCTTCCATCATATGTAATTGGACGGGGAAATATATAAACTTCAAAGTAAGCACAATTAAAATGAAAATCCAACTTTCAGTCTCACGTACGTATCTTAAAATCACCAAAAAAGCTCAATAGGTTACAACAACCTATTAATAAATGGCTGTAGATCTTCCACAGTAAACTCCATAAACTGCCCTCTTTCCTTGACCCATCCTTTTAACGCTGCTCAAAGAGAACAAACCATAAGAAAGTGTATCACCTCTTCCTTTTCTTATTTCCGGAGAAATCACCTTTGTTGAAGCTTCTAAAATCATTTGTGGTCTCAGCTGTATTCTGCTTCATCAAACCTTTCCTTCCTCCAAAACCAAACTTGGAATCTTTGAAATCCCTACCCTTCTTCATCTTATTTGCTCCTTTCTTCCCCTTGCCAACACCTTGTCTTGCCTTCCCTCCAGAGCGATCTCCAGGAGACACCCCTGGCCTCTTCTTATTTGACCTCTCAAATGTTTTTCCATCTTCGAAATTAAAATCCATCTCGCCATCTTTGTCACCCCCGGCAAACCCACTCTGCTGCCTCTGCTTCCTCCACTTCTTAACAGATTCTATCTCCTCTTTTTTCTGCTTAGCCCTCTCCTTGAGCTTCTGCGCCTGAACCTCTTTAGCTATTTTCTTTGACTCCCTAGCTTTCCTTCTCTCCTCAGCCTCCTCAATCCTTTTCTTCTCTGACAAAAGCCGGCCCTTAACCTTCTCCATGTGAGTATCAGTTTTCACCATTTCAGCATAATAGTCGGGTGGCCTGAGAAATGGATCCCTCACCGACTGAAACTTCACAAAAGCCTGCCGCGTACCCTCCAATGCCTGTGTATAGAAAGCAAGCTCCCGTGCCAGGTCATCATTCACGTCCACCTCTTGCTCTCTATCAATATCAATGGAGAGCTTGTGGATCCATTCCACATTCTCAGGCCAGCTAATATCGTCAAGTTTATCAAGCAGACCATCTTTGTTGTATATAGAGTTCTTTGAAGGTTCAGTCAACTTCACATCTTCATCTTCTTCTTCTTCTGATTCTGACTCGGATTCCGAAGCCTCCACATTAACATCTCCCATTCCACCATCATTCGATATATCATCATCGGAGAGTGCCGGGTCTTTAATGAGAACCCCCATTAAATAAATCTATCAAAATCAAATGCACTATACGGTTACAATTAAAGCAGGGAAACAACATTTGTTCTTCGAGAAAAACATCACACACAGTTCCAATTACAGTTTCTTTGTGATACTGCTCATATCTAGTTTGAGAATACTAAAAGTCGTCCCTTCTATTATGAAACAGACCCTAGACCTAGATCAAATTTTAGGACCTGTTTAGATATATTGCCTGAATCCAATTTTAGACAAGTTTGTTAGGATGGAGATCCTACGTTGGATCGACGAGGGGTTTAAAGGACTGGATTGCAAGATCTTACAAAATGGGGAAAAAAATAGATTTTATGTTATAGAATAACCATAAAACAAACATAAGAAACATACTGAATAAGCCTAAAAAAACATATAGAAATTCACAACAAATAGAGAAAAGAGGTGTCAGACGCCAGCAGAGGAATCAGGTATAGATCAATTAAAACCTCTAACACAACAAGAAAATTGAAGATATCTCACCAGTAAGATCCTCCGCTCAGCAAATAATAGTTATAGATAACCAGAAAGATTATTTGATCGTAGCCCAGGAAAATCTAAGAAATCTGAGGAATTTTAGTGACCAAATGGGATTATACTGAAGCTAAATTTGACTGAACACAGTTCAGTAGTGAATGAAAGAATTGAGGAACTTTTTCAAAATTCACAGTGGTCCAGAAACTAAATCAGACATATATACAATCCTATAGTAACAAAAATTACTTATAGGCTCCTTACAATAGAAAAGAAGAAGAAAATCAGAAAGCATCTATCTATTTTAAACAAAGAAGGAAAAAAAATCAAAAAGAAGAAGAGTGCAGAGCAAAGAGGAGAAGAACAGCTAACCGGAAGTGGAGTTTGTTGGCAACTCGTTGAGATTAGACTAGACCCATATGAGACATGAAACTCTATTTTCTAATTGACTACTAATGATGAGGAATAAGTACTCTTATGTTTCTTTTTGCATTATTTTCACAAGGCACATATATTGATAGCGGTATATAAAAGACATGAACTAATATTATAATAAAAATGGTAGGGTTCTTAGTGCAGAGACAGCATCATATTCTCATTTCTCAAAGTATTAGAATATAGTTCTGGGGATTAAGATGCTAAAATTGATCAATTGAAGTACACATGAAGCCAGCTTCAACATCTGAGAATCAGCAGATATCTGTGAATCACACCAAGAGACTTAACAAAACAAAAAATAATCAATTACCGAGATGTGTAAATTCGTAAAGATCATTTACGAACTACGCTAAAAACAGACCCTCCGTTCAGCAAATAATCGTTCTAGATAACCAGAGAGATTATTTGATCGAAACCCAGGAAAATCTAAGAAATATGAGGAATTTTAGTGACATGTGCGAGTATACTGAAGCTAAATTTGAGTGAAAACAGTCCAGTAGCGAACGAAAGAAATGTTGAAGTTATTCAAAATTAACACTTACCCAGAAACTAAATCTGACTGATATACAATCCTATAGTAAGAAAAATTACTTGTAGGCTCCTTACAGTAGAAACCTAGAAAGAAAGAAGAAAAAAGAAACAGAAAGCTTCTATCTATTTCTATTTTAAATAAAGAAGAAGAAGAGTACAGAGTGAAGAGGAAGATAGATACCTCTAGAACAGCTCAACGAAAGTTTTTGGAGTCGTCGGCAAATCGCTGAGGTTGTCGGAAGTTAGCCAGGTCGCATAGCCAGTGTAGCTTTTCGCTGCTCCTGTGGAAACCTCAGACCTAGGTTTTCATTTTGATGCTTTATTGGTTTGGGATTGGGCTCTAAAATGGGCTTTAAGGCTTTATATTTCAGAAAGGTTTGAATGTTTTAATAAAAAAAAAGGGGGCCCTAAATTTGTAGGCTACAATCATACAACCCATTTAAGGATTGGATATGGGTAGACTTAACTTGAGCAAACTCGAGTTTTGTCCACAAATTTTACTAGGGTCAACAAGGTATTTGCAATCATGGGGTTAAGATGAATTTAAATTTTAGAGTTTGAATTTATTTTGAAGAGTAAATGTTTTATTAATTCAAGCAATCTATGTAACTTGAAGTACGAACGAAAAAAAATTTAGTAGTTTTTATAATTTTAAAGCTATATGTTATTTATATAAAATAGGTTAAAATTGAATAATTTATTCTTTGGTGGCATAATATTTATGGTAGTCATTAAAAGGTGATTTAAAAGTTACAAGTAAAATTATAATAATTAATATTAAGTTAAATTTAGAAAAATAATAATAAAGAATCTAAGTTTGCTTGGTTTCGTTTTTTAGTTTTTGAGTATTAAAGTATAACCTGTAGGTGACCAATCTATGTGTTTGACATGGACTGAAATGTTAGCACCTTAGGTTCAGCGTGGGTTGAATTTTGACTCATTCAACCTACCCAAGTCTCACTCCTACATAAACAATTTTTAATATGACTTGGATATATTTGACACATTTGGATAGTAGGCTCATACAATCCTGCAATCGATTTTGACAACTTTGATTTAAGGAATTTTTTGTCATCACCATGCTATTAAGCTTTAGGAAACACATAGATGGCTACTACAGGTCACGAATAAAATTTTAGATTTGAGAGAGGAAGAAAAGAGAGAATGGACCCACAAACAGGAAGGCTAGTTGTTAGCCAATAAAGAGGCCCAAGCCAATAAAGTGGCCCAAATATCTGTGTGATAGGATGTTATCGCCCAACCCAACCAATTGGGCTTATGATCAATTTACTTGTGATATTCTCAAGAAGATTTACGACACACCATGTGTGTTATGCATGCAAAGTGTAAAATACATCCAGTGCATTATAAATCTTCTTCTCCATGTCATGATTTCCTTGTATATATGTTTGGCTCTTCCAATAATTAATTTTTTCTTTGGGCTCCGTATGGCTAGATATAATTTTTTCTTTGGACTCCATTTGGCTAGATAAAAATTAACAGTGAGTGAAGTGAATAAAAAGAAAATAAATTTTTTATAATGTATTTGATTAGCATAAAAAAAATTACCATTTTATTGTTTAATTAACATGAAACTTATCATGAAAGAAAAGACATTATTGTAAGTTCAAAAAACTTTCTCAAGAATTCAAAATTTTTGTCTTTTGTAGAAAAACTTTATGAAAAGTTCAAGTGATTATGAAAAGTAACTTTTCCCTAAAAAAAAAATTATATCTTTCTAACCAAACCTTCTAAAGTTTTCAAAAAAATATTCATTCCATTTATTTTCTTGCTATTTTTATCTAACCAAAAGGAGCCTTAGAAATAGAGATACTTTAGAAATACTGTTTGCTAACGGTTGGTGCAATGTAATCTCTTCTACTTCATGCCCATTTTAGATCATGATCTGAATTTGAGAAATAGCTTATCCTTTTGTACATTATATTTTATTATATTTCGAATTTCATTTTTTAAAGTGTTGGTGAATCACAAGTCTGTATCAATTATTTTGGCTCACTTTACCACCCACAAAATTCTAAAATTGAAAAAGTTTTCTAAAGATTGTTCATGATCACAATATGTTAGCCCAAATTTACTTGCAGAGGGTTCAACCATCTTCAAGTAGAGAGATTCTTTTAGTCCCTAATAATGCAGAAACAGAATAACCATTCCCATTCAACTAGTTTAAAAGCTGGTAAACCAGGTATCCAAACTGCCATTGATTGGGCTTTTAACCATTTTCAAGATCATGGTTAAGCTGCACAGATAAACCGATCTCCTGCAGTTCAATTCAGCTGACCATTGGGAGCGATCATTTGGTAGAAAAGCGCATCTCATATTTGAACTTTGAATCATTTTTCATATAAAATTCCCTGGAAACACTTGATCAAGATTGAACATATCAAATTTATTAATTTGTTGCTACTAAGCTGCACAGACAAATAAAAGCCAATGCACAAAAAACTACAATCTACAATAAAATTTGTATTATATAAGCTAAATGCATGATTATCAGGTGAAAGGAAAACAACATTTGATATGCAAGATCGAAGTATCCTTTGAGCAAAAGTTACTGTCCATACTCCAAATCCAATCAGCACAATTTTTTTCAAATCAGTTCTTGGAGCATTTGACTAATGATCGCAAGGATACTCCAAATTCCATTGGGCTGCATTGAAATGCACCAATTTTTACCGCAGAACCTTTGTTCACATAAATACTCTCTTACAAACAACTCTGAAGTACACACCTATGATAACCAACAAAACTTTTCTCATGTGAAGAATCAATATCAAATGGTTCAAGACCCATATTTGCTAACTAGTTTATAAAGCATTATGGTATTCCAAATGGGAAGTAGAGGAAAGAAGGGAATATCTCTTACATTAGAGAAGATGACCAACAAACATCTACCAAATCAACTTCAAAAACCAGCATGACTTTGATAGCATCGTGCCACCAGCACCTCAAGCCTGTATCTGCATTTAAAAATAGAAGAAGAAATTATGTTCTTACAAAGGCAATAATGTAGAGATGTAGGTGACAGAAACACACACACACACGCCCGTATACATAGAGAGAGCGAGATTTGTTCGTTTAGACATCCATGCTTAATCAATAAACATTTCTGGATAGTTAAAAACAAAGTCGTCCCTTCTCAATCAAGTCTCGTTTATGCTAAAAACGAAATATTTAATAAAGGTTGTGTAGTGTATTTCATCAGAGACCATGTCATTTTTTTAAGAGAGAACATATCCATACATTCCTTTTCATTCTAGTATTTTTAGTAAACTCAGACCCAACATGCAGGAGGTAAATCAATTTCTTAAAAGAATGTCATTAATCAGGTAATACTATCAAGTTGATATACATTATATTGGAATAGTACAGGTGAAGCCATTGAACGACAAGCATCCCATTTATGTAGAACTCTCGATTTACTACAACCCTTTTCTTTTTTTCTTCTGCACTTCAAACTATTGATTAATCATTTTTTCCCCCACTGGGGATTGTGATGTCTTTCTATGGGATTGTGGGTCTCTTTACTATCTCCTATTTGTGGTGCACAACTTCGGGAATGTAGATGATGGTTATGGTCAATTCAATAGAAAAGAAGGAATCGTGTGTATTTTTCATTTGGAATTTCCATTCCTTATAAAAGATTTCCAGTCCGTCAGAACAGAAGCTAAAGATGGTATTTGTGCTGTCTTTTGTATGGAAATCAAACGGTCAGTGGCTATTCCCTTGACTTGTACTTGTGAGAATTTGGCTCCATGACAAATTGAACAAAAAGTTGCTGAATTGGCCTATTTCTTGTTGGCCCTTTAGAAAGGGAAGGTCCAGCACATGTTAACTCCTGCCTATCCATTTGGAGCAGACCTCACCTGATTTGGCTTGGCTTCATTTTTCTCCTCTTATCTCGGATTGATCCTAGGCTGTAACAGTGCGATCTATACTTGCATTCATGTTCTCTTGTTTCTTGGTCTTTTTCCTTGCTCTTCCTCTTTTCTTCTGTCTTCTTTTTTCCTTCCCCTTGGAGTGACTTTCATCAGCAATCGAACCAGCTTTGCCGTCAAGACTTCTGAACAAATATCGAACAAAAAACCCATGTAACTAACATGAACATAATTATAGCATCATGATCAACCCTGACACATACAGCTCCATCTAACTAAAAGATACCCTGTAACAAATAAATAAACAGAAAGTGCTCTCCACCTCATAATGTGCCAGGTTGGAGATGAATATGTTGTACCTCTGCAGGTTTTATAGCTGGCACGGTTAGATAGGGGACCATGAAGTTCCACAACCTTAAATTTTTATAATGATGCCCTATACGGGCCTGTAAGGCAGCAGGGAAGGCTGAAATTCTTATCTTACTGAGTGTCTACCCACTTAAACACACACAAGCACAGAGAGAGAGGATGCAATTCATTTAAGAAATAATAAAGCAATAGTTTTGGTGGAAATTTATGTAGATAACGATAAGGCCTTATTATTTATTTATTTGTTTCTTTTGACTAGTATAACGCAGCACCAGTATAAAGAGTACTAGTTGGATTGAGAATTTGGCCATTAATTATTTGATTAATCGTAACATAGATAGTAGATTATATACCCAACATTGAACAATGGTATTTTACTACCTTCAGGAGTCTAAAAGAGGGGATGACAAAACTCACTTCTCAATTGTTTGCTGATCATCACGATCTCCAACTGGTGGAGCCCGGTCCATGCCCCTGGTAATTGCCTCTGCAGTCTGGCTCTCTCTCCTACCACTGGTACCTGCTTCATGAGATTTCTCCTCATTGCCCCTTGCTTTCTTCTTTTTCTTCTTCTTTTGCTTAACACCATTTCCAGGAACTACTTCACTTGTTGCAAGTGAAGAATCAAACGGCTGACCAATTAACCTGCTTTCAGGAGATGCAATGAGAAAACTGAACCAAAATAAACAAATGAAAGAACCCTTAAGCTACCCATTCTCAAGGCTAACCTAACTGGAGATCAAGCTCCACATATATTGTGTACAAACTAGAAACAACTCAAAATGAACCAGTTCCAGTTTTTCATTGAATACTGTAACTGGGCAGATTTATGACCTTGCCCATTCACCATCTTGAACAATAGCATCAACTTTTCTTTTTAAGCTTTTAACACGACCAGAATCATCTTTAGCCTTTTTTCTCTTGGCTTTCTCCTCTGTTCCCTTGTCTTTGTTTTCTTCTGCTTTTCCTTTGGTACTCAGAACTGCTTTTCCTTTGGTATTCATAATTTCTGCTTCATTCTTACGAGGGGAAGATGTTGGAAAACCACCTTCATCTTCACTTTCCAAGATTGTGACACTCGTACCTCTCTTAACAACAATTTGTTGCTGGGAGTTACCCTTGTTATCGAAGGAATTTAACTGACCTTTTCTCTTCGGTCTTTTAGATATATGAGTCTCAGTAGCAGGTTTATCATCGTCAAATATCTCCTCAATTACAACTGATATGGAACCAGAAATTTTCACAAGGAAAATGATCAGAAGTTAGATGCTAATATAAATCACAAAGCACAAGATAAGGACCTAATTGAACTTAAATAACACTGTTTACCGAAGAAAAGAACAAAGATATGATTTATTAAAAGATCCACTTACAGAGTAAAGAGCCAACTCAATCATGCTTATGATACTCAAAACATGGTTCATAAATACTATGCTGATAGACTAGTAATTTTACATGAATCACCACATCTTCAGCTGGAAGCAATTTCAAAAAAAATTTCCCATGGCCAATATAAAAAACTAATTGAAATCCAAAATCAAAAATAATTTCTCGAATACCCACACGAGAAAGAGATCATTCCAATATAAACATCATTCTTGAATAATACAGAGGGGGAGAGATAGAGAATTTTTTAATCTTAAGAAGCAGCCACAAAAGCATCAATGAAAGTGAAATTTTGGTAGCCAAAGAGAGGTAGAGAGCTTCGCATTGCACAGCCACCAGTTATGACCCATCGAAGAAAAAGTGAAGGATAGGGAGAGAGGAGGAGAGAGACAGAACTTCATAATTCACCTTTAGGATTAGAAATCTCAACAATAATTATTATAAGATCTAGTTGAAAACACAACGTATATGAAGCCTTGTTATAGTGCTATATCCATACATATAATGTATGAGCATATATTTGTAGGATTGGATCAAGGTCAATCCAAGTTCAGTCCAGTGGACATCGGGTTTATTGCGAATCGGATCAACTTCCCCACACCATGCCCAACTTATTAGATAATATTCAAAACAAAAATCTGATCAATTGACAAGCGGTAAGCCTAATGATGATAGTGATGATGAGTAGTAATGAGAAGCTAAAATTTGCAGAGTTATCCTAAATTTTTCCAATAGCATTCAAAATTAATGAAGTTAGTTAAGCACTCATGCTAAAAACAATCAACTAACTTATTTTGTCCTTGTACCTAATCCAAATTTTATTCCACCAATTTTCAAATTCTAAAGGATCTTTCCCAGAAATGTAGCTAATATTGAGAAAAATCACATACCACAATTATATGCAAATGAAAAATTCAAGACCGTATGGTATCTTTTATGAGAAGGCTGGTAAGCTACAAGGGAAAAAAAAAAAAGAACTCGCATGCCAGCTTCATGCGAAGATAACCAAAAATTCAAAGAGGTATACCTCCACGGTTAGGTACAGGTGAGGGTGGGAACATGTCATCATCATCATCAATAAAGCCATACTCATAATCATCTTCGGCAGAATCAGTACTATAATCGGTAGAATCAGTGCTATGATCAGTAGAATCATCGGTCTCTGTCTCAGCAATATCTTCACCATACAAATCACTTGATGTCACAGTAAAGGAAAGTGGAAGAAATCACAAAACAAACCCCATTAACACAACTACAAGGAAAACTTAATACTATTATTTTTGTCCATATAAAGAAGGAAAGTGGAAGAAAGCACTACTATTATTTGTCCATATAAAGAAGTTTAAGACTAAATTGATGGAGAAAAGTGATACAGTGATAGTCAATTGAATATTATTCAGAAAAAATTAAAAGTCAATTGAACCAGAAATCAGAAGGATACTCATAATCATCACCAACGCTATCTTGACTTTCGCGAAGAAAGAAACCAGAGAGATGAACACTGTGAGGACCAATAACTGAAAATATCACTTCATCGAACTCCTCAAACTCAATATTTAATGGGCAGGTCTCAATTCTTTCTGGAAACAAAGAACATAAGTAAATTGGCTTCTTATCTCCCACATTACATTGAACTATACTCTTCTTTGCCGATGAACCGCTGCCTAATGTTGCCTAAATCATCACATGATACAAAATGTCAACCAATGCTAATTGAGATCCAATTTCAATTTCAAAAAACTGAGAAGGGTGTAGCAAAGTTAGATATATTATAAAACTCAAAAGCATATAATCATAGTGCAAGTTGTACACCCTCGACTGATCTTATCCCCCAATTAAAAATAAAACCTTGGACATGTGACCAACATCAAAATTTTGAATTCTCAAGTATTAAATTCTCAACAAATAATCTAGAAGACAATAAATAAAATTTAGGAACATTCTAAATAATTGCTGAACATAAATTATCATATCACACAATTAAAATTTCAAATAAACCATGATAGTTATTTCCAAAATCAAATTTCTAATATCTTCAATATCAAGGTGGTAAAGAGCTTGTATCGTCACAAAATTTAAATTATCAAGCAATACAATCAAAACCAAATAGTATACAAAAAGTTAGAAAGATCAGTAAAATACATCTTCAAAGCAAAAAACTAAAAGCTCAAACGAAATTAAGCACCCAATACAGAGAATTTTATTTAATTAAAGCATTAATAACAAATGACGAAAATAAAAATCTGAAAAAACTTCAAGTAGCCTTTAACTTCTGTCTAGAAAAATAGGAGTGGCGATCTCATGGAGGCATCCAACCAAAATCCAATTCCTAAAACCTCAAAATATTCGAATCAAATCGTATATATATACACGTTCCTTGTTATCTCTGACTATTCAAATATTAAATTTAGAAAAACTTTCAAGAAACTGAAGCACTGTATATTAGTAATTAATTGAAGCTTTGTAAACAAACCAGAGATACGTGAAGCCTTCCTCGGTTTTTATCGAACCTATGAGTGTACGGACTGCCCGATTTTATTTCAATTCCTGAAATGAATCACGGAAGTAAGTGATGAAAATAATGTATAATCCTATGTTTGGTAGCTGAGAAATCATGTGAAAGAGAGAGGAAAAGTAAATTAATGATCCAGAACTAACCCCAGAACGCCATTTCTCAGGTGGAACTGCAGCTTCTCTAAAACCCTAGACCAGGGCCCCTCAAGAATTCTAAACCCTAAACGCGGCCTAACGGTTTATGTTAGGGCCGCCACGTGGCATTTGAAACGCACGAAATCGGGAAATGATGTCTGCAGTAATTTTACAATAATACGGAGATTCTTAAAAATAGGATTTTGACCGGTAATAAAATTTTATTTTTTATTATTATAAAAAGTTGGAGTATAAAAGACGAATTCTTATTAATTGTGGAATTCTGTCGATACATAAAATTTCGGAATATATAATAATTTCTCGTATAACACATGAAGGGAGAATAAACGTTTGAGTAGGCATCCAGGTTTGCCTGTATTTGTGTTTCTATATTCAAATTCTGACAACTCAATACCACATTTTTAGCTCATCGCATCAACATGTCACTATCTCTAAAATTTAGCTTCACAATAATTTTTTTATATTTTTACTAACCTCTAATAATAATATTTAATAAAATTTAATTTTTTAAAAAATTATGTCAAAACATAAAATAAGCAGTACTTAAATTAAAACTCTTGAAATTATCTTTCTAACAAAAATGATTTCATCAAAAAAATTCAATGTGTAGTTAAAGTTATAGATGTTTAAGTGGAAAAAACACAAATATATATTAAGACAAATATATATATATATATATATATATATGGGTGCACACAGTCAGTTCCTTACTGTTTTTGGTGAAACCGGAACTGTTGTCAACGATTCCTTAAATTTGATGCACCCCCTAATTATAACAATAGAATAGAATATATTAGTATTTACTTATATATTTTATATTATATAAATATATAGAATATTAGAACTTATATGTTATTAATATTTATTTATATATTTTATATATTATGCATAAATATAAAAGTACAATTTAGGAGGGGGAGCTGATTTTGGCGCTTCAAAAATATACCAAGGCACTTCACTTTTATTTATTCATAAATTGATTGACAAAAGTAACCCTGAATTATTTCAACACGTGCTCTCCTAATTTTTTTTCTAATCTATTACCAACGCACGGCTCTCTCAACTCACTTTCTTTTCCATGTCTTTTCTTTTTCTCTCTCTCCTTTCTTGTTTACTCTATATGTTTTCTTCCACTGGTCACACCATCTATCATTTAACACATTCACACTAATTTTCATCATTTCATTTACAAATACCTAATTACCAATTATTATTTAAAGATCAATAAAAGGTGTGAATATATCATTATCATAGATTTGTCCCTCAAATTTTTTTCTTAATTATTATTGTATAATTTCAGAAAACCCATGTCCAAATTTTAGGTTTCAATGCAAAATATTTAAGAACATTGAGGAGACACTTCTTTTTTCTTTTTCTTTTTCTTTTTTCATGTCCAATTGACATTTATATGCTTCGTCTATTACACTTTGATCCACCATGCATATTTCTTGCATTTCACACCATTCTCACATTGAAAAGACGTAAAGTATTAATAGACAGAAGTTCTACATCTCATGTATCCAAGTTCAAGACAACACAAAAAATTTTGACCAATTCTAAGCGAAATATATGAACCAAGCAAGAGTTTGATAAAAGTCTAAAATATATTAGAAGGCAGTATCTCAACTTAATAGGTCTTCTTCCTTACTCACATAAAATTAAATAATAATAAAAAGAGTTACCACTAGTGCGTTATCAATCGGAGGCATCGCTCTAATTAATCTCTTTACTTTACTTTATTTCACGTTAATGGTATTTGAGGGCAATCTAGATTCTAGTTATAGAGGGTAGACCGTAGGGAGAAAGAGGCATGAGTAAAGAGAGAAAATAGTGAAATAAGGAAGAGAAAATAAAAAAGAGATTTGTCAGGATTATAGTTCTATTTAAGAATGAACTAAAAGAGAGACAATAGACGGAGTAGGAGAGCAGAGAGAAAAATGGAAAGGGACCATTTAGGGTTACTTTTGTCCATAAATTTATGAATAAATAGAAATGGAGCGTATTGGTTTGATTTTGGAGTGCGAATATCAGCTCCCTTTAGAAAAATATTAGTATTTATTTATATATTATATATTTTATACTTTATACATGTGTGCATGTGTATATGTCTATTTATATAAAAGATTGTAATTTATAAGCTATTATTATTCATTTATATATTATATATATTTTTTCTAATGGTTTTAGTTTTGATTTATTGACTTGGAATCGAAATCGTAGTGAACGGTTTCTAAACTTTGGAACCGAAATTGAAACAGTAGTGCATGGTTCGACTCAACTACGATTCTAGTTTTGATTCCATTGATTTTTTATACACCCCTGTATATAATTATTCCATGTGAAGACAAAAAAAAAAATATTTTAAAGTACAAATGTTTGGCTAGTTGCTTCACGAGAATCAGCCAAGTAAGAATGGGGCACACGTATTTACCCCGGCTAATGTGGGTGAAGAGGAGGTGTTGCTTGGATGCTCTAATGATACAAGCTAGGAAGCACCGTACTTCTATAAAAGTGTACTCATATATTATCGTCATTTTGTATCAAATATTCATACTGTCAGTATTCATCGATATATATTGAATACTTTTTAGTTGTATTTATAATTTTAAAATTTATTTTTATATTTATAACACATATTCAATACTTTTCAAATACTTCGACCACGTATTTTATATTTTTCAAATAATTTCATAATATATTATTTCATAAACTTGTTGAATATATATTAATATATTATTTCATAACCGTATTCCCGCCGTGTCATGTCCTATTTTTTTGAAATTTACCGTGTCGTCGTATCCGTGTCGTATTGTACCAGTGTCCCGTGTACATGTCCATGCTTCTTAGCAACATGCCATTCAAAGATAGTTAAGACTTTTTCAAAGATGAGACAACATTTTCAACATCTCATTTCTTAACCATAAAAAATTTTTTATTTTTTATTTATTTTTAAATGATATACGTGAATGAAAGCAACCCCATAATTAATCTCCTAATCTTATAAATGGCAGGTAGTAATATCAGAGTCTAATGTATTGTTTTGTCTTTTGAAAAGTTACAATAATTATATATTTTTAATTGAAAACAAGACTTGACATAAGATGAGGTTACTCTATTATGACATAAAATTTGTTAATCCAAAATAATTAAACAGTCCAACTTGTTTAACTTGTTTAATATATGAATTGCTTTATTTGTAAGAGAACATGACTTATGTAGTTTTATTTACTGTTTTTTCTTTAAATATAAACAAACAAACTAAATTATTAAATTAAAAATGTAGGAAAAATGAAATTTTATATTTTATTTCAATAATTGCACAATTATTGAAAGGTTTCACTATACTATCATATTAATTTAAATATATTACTTATTATACATGTTGAAATGAGTCACAAGACAATTCAAATTGACCAAACACAATTAATTAAATGAATTAAATCGGATTAAATGGATTGAGTTCCAAATCTGAACACAACATGATTTACTAAATGAATTAATCGTGTTGATATGATTTTAACACGAACACGATTAAAGTCAATCCAAACTCACTGATATTGTGTTTTGCTCCTCTATTCTCGTATTGAATAACAACTAAAATATATCTAAGGATTTGTGGATTTCTTGCCATGAAAAAAAACAAAAAAAAAATCCATCTTGGAAGACCATTTTGACACCCCATGGTCTACAAAATGCTACACAACTAATTTATCATAACCTCTAATTTATTCTCTCCCCATACATAAATATAGTAGTAAAAGCAACCCTGATAATCAATTATATATATATATACACAGTAGTTTAAAGCATATGCACGTTGATTAAAAATAAATTAAAATTTTATTATAACACCCAAAACATTTAAAACTATTATAAAATATCCAAACACATTAATTAAAACACCAAAAACTATTTCCCTTATGTAACCTTGGTAATATAAACTCACTTGTTGAAAAAAATAAAACTATAAGTTAATTATTATTCACATGGAATGAATCAAGTATAAATTATAAGAAATTAAAATGTATAATTCTAACCATTATTAAACAATCTATTACTATTCTTTTGAAAAATTTTAACACTTTATCTTTTTTATATTTCTGAATTATTCTTCAAATAAATCATTCTCAAGTGAAACTTCTTTGATAACTACCACCACAAAACTATTTTTGACTACGTTATTTTGATTGTTGTCTATCTTGATCATAAAAAGAAACGATTTTTCTTTGCAACTTGTCACTTTGTTGTAAAATTCATTCATCTTCTCGTCCTACAAAAAAAAAAATTATTTTAGAAATATTGATACATTTCAAATGAATTGTTTTATCCATAAATTTTATGAGTGAGGAAAAAAATATTACCTGACTTTTTAACTGTATTAGCTTATCCAGTAGCAATTTATTAATGATTGAGAATTATCAAATACTGTTAGAGATGTATTATTTGTTATATTTTTGACCCAAAATTACATCATAAATCTGCATAAATGAGTATAATTCATTGATACATAATAATAAAGAATGACATATTTGTCATATTGTATATATATTTTTTAAATAGAATGTTTAAAGATATAATAATACCTTTGAAATTATTTAAAGAATTTTGTTTTTCAATTAGTACAACTAAGTCCATCATTTCGTATTTCAATTTTTTTCTTCCATTGCTTACATGCATTGTATCATGGTTCAGATGCATTTTTAATCTCTATAATTCTTGCTTCAAAAAAGTAATGTGTTTTCTACAAGTTAGGTGACAAAATATATATTTTTAACATAAATTAATTATAATCATGTGATATAATAAAGAAAAATTAAATGAATATATATAAAAATAATAATTTAATACCTTGAATGTCATTGTGAATTTTCCAATTATTTATTCAAGTGAAAGTTTTTCAGCCTCTTCAAATAATTGATATTTTGAACTTGAAATGAGAGCATCTATGTCTTTATCATTTACGTTTTCTTCAAACCTGTCAAAGCATAATAAATTATTGGAACAATGTATTGTTGATATGTACAAATACACAGACATATAATCATTAATTAGACCTTATTATGAGTTTCATGAACAAATAAAGTTATAATTTTTGTTTATTTTTTGTTTGATTTTTTAACTATTGATAATGGATTAACTTCCACCAATCATGATATTCTTTAAGTAAAATAAATAATTAAAACATAATGTAAGTAAGAATAAATAAATAACCAACTAATATCGTAATGCTTTGACTCTTTCAATTTCAATGTTAATTTATAATGTAGATTCCGGTTGTGTTTGAAGATCCAAACCTGAAATATAATATTATTTTTTATTTTATATTCACTTAGATATAATAAAAAATATAAAGTGAATAATCTCAATGTTGTGTGATAAGTTACCTTTAAATGTGTAACTGTAATAATAGGTCTTTCGTTTATTAATCTCAGTGTCAAATTTCCTTCATTCTCAGCAAGATCGTCCCACAATGTCAAAGAACTTGAACTATTATAAAAAATAATAAGTTCAATAATTTATAATGGTAATTTTGAGCATTTACGTAGTATTGTAATGATGTACCTTATATCCATTACAATGATGTATCATAATTTGGATGTCCCTCCATTGTTCTTCTTAGGTATGTTGAATGCAGGATATGCTTCAATAACAATTTTCAAAGCATCTAGCGAAAGCTATGAAGTACAGATACTTCCCCGAAGGCCCTGTGGCCGTATCAGATATGTATCCGGTACAGATACGGGCGGACACGTATCGGATACTCCCGGAAAGTCTCCGATTTTTTAAAATAATTTTTTATTTTCGAATACATTTTGGATACGGCAGGATACGTGGTGGATACTTCTCGGATGCGTTTGGGCAAACTTGTAATTTAATTTTATAAAAAATATGGTGGCCATATTGTAATATTAAAAAGCTTAGTTAAAAGGTGGAGCTTAATTTATAATTAATCAAAAGAACTTTTAATGTTGAAAAAAAAAATATTTAAGTTAAAACTTAAAACTTAATTTGTGTTCTATTAATTTTTTTTTGTATATATATATATATACATATATTTGCCTATCCCGCTGTACCTATATCCTATTTCTTTGAGATTTGTTATATCGCCGTATCCGTATCCGTGTTTCATTGAGCGAGAGTAAAAATTAAACTTAGATAACAATTCTATAAGTTTTACCGTATAGCTTTAATTTTATATTACTATATTACTTCACCATTAAAATAATAAAACATCAAGGATATATATATATATACACACACGCATTATTACCAAAAATACAAAGAGATTCAAAAGTTTCAGTAAATTTTTTATTTTTATAATGTATTCTTATTTTTTATTATAATATATTTATTCTAATAAATACATAAAAACATAATCTTTCCATAAATCTTAAACACCAAGTGTTATTTAATAATTCTATTTATTATTTGCCTCACACATTATCCCTAACAAAAACTCTTCCTATTTCAGAAAAAATAAAAATAATATTATAATTCACACTTTTATAAATTTTCTAATTTTATTTATTCTTTCTCTTACACTTCATTCCTAACACAAAATCTTCCTATTTTTAAATTTTAAAAAATTTGATTATAAAAAATAATTAAAGAGTTTCAAATCATTTAATTTAATTAGAATTCTATTTTTCCTTTAAATGTCTAAAGAATTTCAAATCCATTTAAAATGGCTTAATTAGGGTAGAATTCCAATTTAGTTCACACTTCATCCCTAACACAAATTATTCCTCTTTCAGAAAAAATAAAAATAAAATTACAATTCATATTTTTATAACTTTTCTAATTCTATTTATTATTGATCTCGCACCTCATCCCTAACACACCATCTTTTTATTTTTAAAATTCAAAAAAATAGAAAAATATATATTATAATTCTTATATATTGATATTTTTTATAATTCTATTTATTCTCTCACTAACTTCATTCCTAACACATACTCCTAGAATATAATATTATTTAAATAAGTATTTTTTTTCTAATTCTATTTATTCATTCTCTAACTTCATCCCCAACACAAACTTCTAAAATATAATATTATTTATTACACAGTCATTATCAATTATATAATTCTAAGTGCATTATGCATATAAAATCCAATCATGTTCTGTTAGAATTAAAATTCTAAGCTAGGCATAAAAAATCTACACCAAATACGATTATATTATAGGCTGATTATTTGTGATTAAATTTGTATCCGGTTTATTAATTAGATATTCAATTCGATAACATAACTCATTATAGATGTAATTTTTTATTAAAAAATATTTATTTCAAAGCTAGTAGTAAACAATTAGTAGAAAAAAAAATCAAAGAAAAGAACTCTCATGTAAGCTGAGACAAAACTGAATCAAATGGTTGTTGATGAGATCCGAGAGGAAGAATGACGAGTCGTAGTTGAGAGAAAGAGTGATTTTATAGGTGTTTAAAATTTTGCGGGTTATAATTCTATTTTTTTTAATTTATAAATTAAAAGAAAGAGTTTTGCATGGGTAATTATATTTTTGGAGAGCCGTAGCATACGAGGAATAGTGATTTTAGGTGTTTAGGGTTTTGCTTGGGTAATTCTCTTTTTTAAATTTATAAATAAAAAAGGAAAGGGAAGAGCGGTTTTAGGTGTTTAAGGTTTTGTTTGGGTAATTATCTTATTTTAATTTATAAATAAAAAAAGGAAAGGGAAGAGTGATTTTAGGTGTATAGGGTTTTGCGGGTCATAATTATATTTTTTAAAGTTTAGAAATAAAAAGAAAAGGTGTTGCTTGGGTAATTCTATTTTTTTAATTTAAAAAAAAAGGTAAGGGTTTTGCTTTTTTAAATTTAAAAGTTATAAATAAAAAGAAAGGATTTTGTTTGGGTAATTCTATTTTTTAAATTTCAAAATAAAAAATGAAAGGGTTTGGGTAATTCTATTTTTTTAATTTCAAAATAAAAAAAAATAGTGTACTGAAATTTTAAAACCCTTTTGTACTTTTAATAGTACTAGTTTAAAGCACATGCGATGCATGTGTATAAAAAATAAATTAAAATTTTATTATAATACCCAAAACATTCAAAACTATTTTAACACATCTAAACACATTAATTAAAACACCCAAAAATATTTCTATTATGTAACATTGGTAATATAAACTCACTTGTTAAAAAACAAAAATTATAAGTTAACTGTTATTCACATGAAAGGAGTCAAGAATAAACTATAAAAATTCAAAAGGTAAAATTTTAATCATTCTTAAACAATATATTACTATTTTTTTGGAAATGCTCAACACTTTATATTTTTTATATTTCTGAGTTATTCTTCAAATAAATCATTCTCAAGTGGAACTTCTTTGAAAGCTGTCATCACAAAACTATTTTTGACAACGTCATTTTTATTGTTGTTTATCTTGATCATATAAATAAACGATTTTTCTTTGCAACTTGTCACTTTGTTGTAAAATTCATTTATATCCTCATCTTACAAAAAGAACAAATTTATTTTAGTAATATTGATACATTTCAAATAAATTGTTTTATCTATAAATTTTATGAGCGAGGAAAAATGTATTACCTGACTTTTAACTGTATTAGCTCACCTAGCGAACAATTTATTAACGATTGAGAATCATCAAATATTGTTAGATATGTATTATTTGTAATATATTTGACTCGAAATTGCATCATAAATCTGCACATATGAGTATACTTCATTGATACATAATAATAAAGAATAACATATTTGTCATATTGTAATTTTTTTATAAAAAAAAAAATAGAATGTTTAAAGATATAACAATACATTTGAAATCATTTAGCGTCTTTTTTTTTGCAATTAGTACAACTGAGTTCATCCTTTTATACTTTAACTTTCTTCTTGCATTGTACCATGGTTCGAATGCATTTTTAATCTCTATAATTCTTGCTTCAAAAAAGTAATGTGTTTTCTGCAAGTTGAGTGACAAAATATATTTTTTTAACAAAATTAATTATACTCATGTGATATAATAAAGAAAAATTAAATGAATATATAAATAATAATAATAATTTAATATCTTGAATGTCATTGCAGATTTTCCAATTATATCTTCAAATGGAAATTTTTCAGCCTCTTCAAATAATTGATATTGTCAACTTGAATGAGAGTAAGAAAAAATACTATTATATCA
Organism: Cornus controversa; assembly: GCA_026545225.1. NCBI lineage: Eukaryota > Viridiplantae > Streptophyta > Magnoliopsida > Cornales > Cornaceae > Cornus > Cornus controversa. The sequence continues at coordinate 46,838,924 of CM048852.1, read as the reverse complement.
ATTATTCAAAAAGGCTGAAAGAATTTTGTTGATATAAACATGGATATAATCACTGTGCTTTTCTTATTTTTCTTGCATCCATTATATCTTTGATTTTGTTATGTTTTTTCTCAGGAATTAAAATTTTATAATATTTTCTATTGTATGAACTCATTCGCTCTTGTCTATGAGTAGTAGCCATTGAAGTGTGAGTAATGGATTCATTTGTATATAATAATAATTAGATATGAAAGAAACATTTAGAATATTACCATATTAAATGAAGTAATTTAAAAATATTGAACTATAACTTCATAATAATAAACAAAGTATTCAGAACATTCAATTCATGTATGTAATAATAACTAATAACTATATATATAACTTAAGGTAAAATTTATAAGGAATAGTGAAATGCAAAAGTGATCAACTACAAGAGTTTTGAATACAAAAAAGATATATATGAGTAAGACTACATAGTAGGTCAAAGAGATGTTCTTATCCTACTATATTTAGAAAAATTCATATATATACACAAGTTTGTGCTTGATTATGTGTAAAAATGACGGTAAGTTTTATAGTCAAGCATAAGAAAATATAAAAGACATCAAGTTGCTGGAACTAAAACTCTTGCATTATCATGCATGGACAAAATTTCAATCACAAGTCTATATAGATGTGAGTTATTATAGTAGCATATGTTTTACTATATCAGCCAAATATTAAGAAAAATAATACAACTGTATAATTTGACAAAATTTACACTCACACTTTTTGTGTTTTGGTTTGTTATAATTACACACAACTTTATAATTTGGCAAACTTTACCCTCAGTTAACCACAATGGAGATGTACTAATGAAAAAACACCCATTTTTTATTTTTTATAATGCATGTTTAAAATTTTATAATATTATTTATTCTAATAAATAAGTTGAAACATAATATTTCTTTAACTCTTAAATAAGAATTATGTTCTAATTCTATTTCTTCACTCTCTAACTTTATTTCTAACACAAACTCCAAAACTGTAATATTATTTAAATAAGTATTCTTTTTCTAATTTTATTTATTCTCTCTCTAACTTCATTCCTAACATAAACTCCTAAAATATAATATTAATTAATAAAAAAACACTACTAATAGAAAAACTTCTAGAGAAGAGAATTGAAAAAATTGAACTAAATAATATTTAATGAACTCATTAATTTTATAATTTAGTTATTATTTATGTACTAAATAAAATATATATTTAAGTAAATTATTTTTATTAAAAAATTGAACTTTGAGATTCAAATGTTAATTTATATATATATATTTTTAAAATTAAATTTTACTCAATTGTTAACTAAACTTAAAAGATATATTATTAATTCTAAATAAAACTGTTTGCTTGTATTATTTAATGGTTTCAAGTATATATTATCTATGTAAGACGAACATTAAAACTATTAATATAATAAATATTTTAATTTCTAAAAGGATTTTACCCATCTTTATTGTTTTTGAACATAAAAATTTGGGTCGAAGAATTATTTTCATATGAATTTGATCTCAGATAATGATTCTATAATTTTTACCATTAGCTTTAATTTTATATTAGTATATTATTTCACCATCAAAATAATAAAAGGTCAAATAGATATATATATAGAGAGAGAGACACACACACACACACTATTACTAAAAGTATAAAGAGGTTCAAAAGTTTCAGTAAATTTTTTATTTTTATAATGCATTCTTATTTTTTATTATAATATATTTATTCCAATAAATAGATAGAAATATAATCTTTTCATAAATCTTAAACACCAAGTATTATTTTCTAATTCTATTTATTATTTGCCTCACACATCATTCTTAACAAAAACTTTTCCTATTTCATAAAAACTAAAAATAATATTATAATTCATACTTTTATAAATTTTCTAATTCTATTTATTCTTTATCTTACACTTCATTCCTAACACAAAATCTTCCTATTTTTAAATTTTAAATAATTTTATTAGAAAAAATAATTTATGGAGTTTCAAATAATTTAATTGAATTTCAATTCTTTTTTTCCTTAAATGTCTACAAAATTTCAAATCCATTTAGAGTGGCTTGATTATGTTAGAATTCCAATTTAATTCACACTTCATCCCTAACACAAATTCTTCCTATTTCAGAAAAAAAAAAATTATAATTCTTATTTTTATAAATTTTCTAATATATTTATTCTTTCTCTCACACTTCATCCCTAACACACCATTTTTTAATTTTTAAAATTAATAAAAATAAAAATATATATATTATAATTCTTATATATTGATATTTTTTATAATTCTATTTATTCTCTCACTAACTCCATTCCTAACACATACTCCTAAAATATAATATTATTTAAATAAGTATTTTTTTTCTAATTCTATTTATTCACTCTCTAACTTCATCCCTAACACAAACTTCTAAAATATAATATTATTTATTACACAACTATTATCAATTATATATCTCTAAGTGAATTATGCATATAACATCCAATCATGTTATGTTAGAATTAATATTCCGAGTTAGGTACAAAAAATCTACATCAAATATGATTATATTATAGGGTATGTCTGTAGTTTGAAAAAATGAAAGAATAATTTAGTTTGCCTATAATTAAAGCCATGAAACTTGGTGCAATAACATGGTAGATATATAGGTATCAACTTCTAAAACAAAATGATCATCTGCTAATTCCAAAAAGCATAAGGTCTAAAACAAAAATTATTATAAAATAGAAACTTATAGTAGTTGCATCAAAAGTCAAAAAAAATAACGCAAATAGATGCATATTATATATAAACGAAAATTATTATAAAACAAAAACTTTCAGCAGTTGCATCAAAAGTCAAAAAACAAAGGGCAAAGAGATACATATTATATATAACTTCATTGTTTTGCCACAAATTCAAAATTCCAAAAACAAAGGGCAAAGAGTAATAATACAAATTTAACTACTTTTGAAAAAAAAAACCATTATAAACTTATGTTTACAATTAAAATAAATAAATCTAAAACCCTCTAGCTAATTAGAGTTGTTTCTTGCCTATGGATAACACTTGCTAAAAATATATAGATGTTGGAGATGCAATTCACAAATGGAAACAAACAAATACGGTTTGGCCAAAAATATATAAATGTTAGAACTTGTCTTTGCTGTACATAATGATGTTGATAATTTGTCAATTTTTTTGTCAAATCATGTATTAATTTGTATGCATTATCTATTGTCTCTCATGTTTTATGATACTGTAATTTAGCATTGTACCATACACTTAAATTTCTGCTTCAAATTTGGCTCAGAATCAGTATTTTGAAGGTGAAGCTTTTATTGGTTACTTGAAATACCTTCAATATTGGCAGTAGCTAGAGTACCTAAAATTTATAATGTGAGATTTTCCTTTACATTCATCATTATCTATATTGTTCAACTTATGTTTGGGTTGAGGTTGGACAACATTGTTATTCTTTTGTTGTTGACATCTTCAAAAGCTAATAGCAAACAATGAATAGAAAAAAAAATCAAAGAAAAGTAAGCTAAGGCGAAACCGAATCGAATGGTTGTTGATGAGATTCGAGAGGAAGCTGAGAGTCGTGCTGAGAGCTATGTTGATAAGAACCGAGAGGAAGATAAGAGATGAGAGGAAGAATGGAGAGTCGTAGTAGTCGAGAGGAAGAGTGATTTTATAGGTGTTTAGAGTTATTTTTTTAATTTAAAAATAAAAAGGGGAAGGATTTTGCTTTTTTAAATTTAAAAATTAGAAATAAAAAGAAAGGGTTTTGCTTGGGTAGCTGAGAAGAAGTGTGATTTTATATGTGTTTAGGATTAATTTGAAAATAAAAAAAGAAAGAGTTTTGTTTGGGTAATTATATTTTTTTAATTTAAAAATAAAAAATAATGTACTAAAACTAAAAAACCCATTCGTACTTTTAATAGTACTAGTTTAAAGCACGTACGATGCACGTGGATAAAAAACAAATTAAAAATTTATTATAACAATCAAAACATTCAAAATTATTATAACACATTAATTAAAACATTCAAAACTATTTCCATTATTTAACATTGGTAATATAAATTCACTTGTTGAAAAAATAAAACTATAAGTTAACTATTATTCACGTGGAATGAATCAAGTATAAATAACAATTGATTACTATTCTTTTGAAAATTCTCAACACTTTATTTTTTTATATTTCTACTATTTTTTGACTATGTCATTTTTACTGTTGTCTTCCTTTGCAACTTGTCACTTTGTCGTAAAATCACATGTAAGTCGATACGGACAATAAAACCAAACTACATGGGTATATAGAATTAAAACAGCAAAATAAATCATGTAAATTAGAGAATAACAGATACAAAAGCTGCTGAAGATATTCTCAAAACTCAACAAAGCTTGCTGAAAATGAAGCAAAAAGACTAAGAATATAGACACCATCTCCAACTTTAGCTTCAAATGCTTGATAGCAATGAATTGGATGACATAGCTCTCATCAGACCAACCATACAACAACTGAACATAATTCTTCGCAAACAACTTTTAGACCAAAAATAGCATTAAGACAATGAAGATAGAGTCTTATATACATAATTTCATGAACAACAAACAAAACCACAATTTGCCTCAACCATATATGTATTAAGTTTACATTAATCACCTTCTAATTTAATTTTATTTTTTAAGTTGATTATCATCACTCATTAGAAATGAAATTATCAGACACCGTAGACTAGATGAGAAGTCTGGAGGGCATGGTGTTGGAAGAAGTCCAATTATCCCATACATTTGTTCAGTGCCTCAAGATTGGGAAGAGGTAATCGTCTACTTCATCAAAATAGAGTTTTAACTATGTTTGAATAAATTTATTGATCTTAATCAAATAAATATAAATTATTCAATCGTATTTATGTCCAACAGATCTAGCTCTTGACCTCTATATCATAGCTTGCAGGGTTTAATTTTTTATCGAAAGTCTTAAATCACTTTTCTAAATTAGTCTCTTGATCTATGTTTCAAGTTCCTGTATTAATTGCAGATTTAGGTGGACATATGTAATTTTTTATTATAAAACTAATAGCAAACAATCAGTGAAAAAAAAAAAAAAGAAAAGAACTCATATGTAAGCCAAAATGAAACTGAATCGAATGATTGTTGATGAGATCCGAGAGAAAGCTGAGATCCATGTTGACGAGAGCCTAGGTGTTTAGGGTGTCTTTGTACACATTTTCTCTCGGGAAAGGGTTTTGCTTTTTTTAATTTAGAAATTAGAAATAAAAAAAAGGTTAATAAAAAAGAAAAGGGTCATGCTTGAGAAATAATTTAAATAAAAAAGTAAATTTAGAAATTAGAAATAAAAAGAAAGGGTTAATAAAAAAGGAAAGGGTTTTACTTGAGTAATTCTATTTTTATAATTTAAAAATAAAAAATAGTGTACTAAAATTAAAAAATTCTTTTGTACTTATATATATATATTTGCCTATAATCCAGTGTGTCGCCTATAAAACAATAGTAAATATGCCATAACCAAGAGCACCTAAAATTAGTGGTTAAAATAATGCTTTTTGATTCATTTTGTTTGGTGGTTCATTGAAGAATAAGTTTTTTAATAACACTATTGTCCATCAATTCTCACATAGTTAATTATACAAAATGCCCATAATCAGCTTCCCTTTTACCTTTAATTTGCACGTACGTAATAGACATACCAGCATACCTGACATTTGTTTAAATAAACAGGAGATAGGCGAAACGAAACGGTTACATTAGTTATGAGATAAAAGAAAAAAATAATAGCAATAACTTGTATTTAGATAAATTATAAAAGAAAATAATAAAAAAGATAACATTTTTGTTTGAAAAAGTTAAAAGAAAGAGTTTAACAAATTTACCATCATATCTTATTTTATTTACTATCATGCTCTGTTTTTTAAAATGTTAGGATTAGTTTTGGTATTAAAAAAGTTTTCCTTAAACTTTATCATTTATCTTCAAATTTTCTTATTTTTGGAAGAATAGCACATGAAAGATTTGAAGGGATAAATTATCTCTCCAAATCACTGGTAATCTTTTTTTTCCTCTTCTTTTTAGGGGTGCACCAAAAATCTACTAATATGTGAATCCGATCCGATCTAATCCACCAATAGATTAGTTGCGGATTTAAAAAATAAGAATTCGTAGATCACGGATCGGATTACGGATTGGGGGGTTAGAAATCTGATCCGATCCGTGACAATTCGTTATAATTTATAATATTTATTATATACAATAGTGTTCAACTGTTTCTTGGTGAGTAGGAAATAGTTTACTTACTTTTAATTGTAGTCTTAATATTTAATCCTAAAACTATTAATTAAACAAGACTTTATTTTAACTGATTTTAGGAAGCTTACTGATATTCCATTATTATTAAATAATATTGACTGTAAATGACAAGTTTGGACATTCCTTAAACAATACCAAAAAAAAAGAAAATTTGGGGTTTTCTAGGAGGGTTACCCTCTTGTATAAGGGATGCATGGTGGGGTTGCATGACGCATGAGAGGGAATGACTAGTTAATGAAAAAAATAATTCTGATTATAAAAAATGGTTTTGCAATCTATATAACTATGTATTGTTCTATTCAATTGATAATGGAAAAACTTATTTTCTTAGGAGGCCCCCACAAAATATATATATATATATATATATCTTATTTTATGGAATTGAAAGAACATAAATTTCGGAACATATTCAGTTAGCATAGAGAAACTACAAGTTGAAACTTTGAGGCTTCTGTCATTGAATTATGTAGTTTTTATTGAAGTGGACAATTTGAGATGTAAGGATATATATTGTGCAAATTTATATAACTTTCTTGGAAGAATATTTGTGTGAATGAATTTTTGGAAGATATCAATAGCCAATAAAAAGTTGGCAGAGATGTTGGCAGCGAGCATGACTCCTCTTCTAAGATTCTAAAAAGAAATAAAATTAATCAAAGAGATATCTTCTAGGATTTTGAGACAAAATAAAATTAATCAAATTGACCAAATATTTTCACTTCTTCACTTTAATATATTATGGCATAATTAGTTGAATAAGACACCATCTAAAAAGATTACTGATTTTTGTTAGTTTGCTCTCGTGCTCTCAAAGAATATACGAAAATTAGTTAACAATCAAACCCTTGCTTTCGATTGCTCAACCAACCGGCATAGTCAAGTCATGGTTTGGATCATTTTTTTTTTCTTTTTATTGTTTAAGGAATGTCCAAATTTGTCATTTACAACCAATATTATTTAATACTACAGTAATGGAATATCAGTAAACTTCCTAAAATAAGTTAAAAAAATCTTGTTTAATTAATAGCCTTAGGATTAGATCATAAGTTTACAATTAAAAGTAAGTAGACAACTTCCTACTCACCAGGGACCAATTGAACACTATTATTATGATATATATAATAACATCTTATAATTTTTAATAATAATATTATAATATCTTATATCTTTTAGGCTAAAAAATTGTTATTGGACCTTTGTTAAAAAATAATTATATTAGGTTGTTTAAATTAAGTCAAATTCGTCAATCCGTTATTTCATGAAACATATCAGATTAGATTGAGTATTTTTCGCGAATCGGATCACCAATTCGTAAATCGTGTAATCCGATCTGATCCATAATCACCCCTGATTCTTTTTAACAACCAAACATAAAAAATATTATCCATTCTTTTCTTTTATTTTCTTTCCAATTCTATCCATCCAAACTAGCCCTTCGTAACATGCATCTTGTGCCTTGTATTTGAGGATTACTTGTGCTTACACAATGTTAAAAAATAGAAAATGAAACTATAGTGAAAATCTTTCAAAAGTTCAGATAAATAATTGAGACAGTGGTAAAAGGGTCACAACCCAATAGCAGTATGAATTAGAATTTCTTCCTCTTTTAATTTTTTAATTCAAATGTTCATATTCTTTATTATTTTCACAAATACCATTATAATGTTATCACAATATCATATTTATCACAGGATTTTATTTTATTTCTTAATTTGACAATTGATTTTTTTAAAAAAATTGAATCTATAATATCTTCTCTTCTAGATGTCATGTTATAGTTTCACTATTTGGTTACACTGGCTTTAGCTTATAAGAAAAAAAATAAAAATTTATAGTTGAGGATTATTTCAATTTCAATTAATTTCTTTAAAAAACAGAAGCCATAAAAAGCCAAAATAATAATAATACTTTCTACATCCCAAAAATTGTTGTACCTTTTGAAATTTCAACTTTTTAAGGGTACAAAATAAAATCCACTTTTTTAAAAAAAAAATTAGAAAATTACTTATTTAAAGTAATTGTTAGTTGAGGTGAGTTTTCATTGAGAATATTTAAAAAAAATAAACTGGAACAAAAATTTTAGGACATTCAAAACTGAAAAGAGCGACATGAATTTTCTGAACTTTGGTAATAATATTTGGCTATTTGGACAAAAAAAATCAGTGAATAAAAAGCCCAATAACATATTTAAAATGCAATATTTGACAGGCCCATCAAAACTTCCTGGATAACCGACACAACTTCTGTTATCTCTCTCTCCTCCCTCTATTTCTCTTCCATTTCCCGGCGAACCCTATACTCAACCTTGTCCCTCTTTCAGTCTAATATATATATATATATATATATATATATATATATATATATACACACACACACACACACACACACTTATAGAGATATTCTAGAGAGAAAAATTGAAGGTACCATGCCCCCTCGATCGGCGAAACGCAAGAAATCAACCACGGTATCAGTGAGGGCGAAGAAATCGAATCAGAATTCGAAACAACCGGATGTTGCATTGAGCATGTCTGATGAAAACGCAATGTTCAAGTTGAGAAATGAAGATCAGGAATCGGCAGCATCAGAAGTGGCTGGTACTCAACAAGAAGATGAATCGGCGGCAGAGAAGGTCTGTGAAGGCGAAGGGACGGCACAGCCAGTAGTGATCGGGAAGGAAATTGAGCAAGAAATTGAAGTTTTGAACGCAAATTCTTCGGTGATCGAGGGTTTGGTAAGTGGCAGTGCAGAGGAGGTTGTGGTGAATACGGCCGTGGAATTTAATATTAAGGAAGAAGTGGTTGAGGAATTGCAGAATGTGGAGAGTGCAATGGAAGATCGCGTGGATGTCAATACTGAGAATGTCGTAAAGAGAGAAACAAAGGAGGATGGACAGAATGAGGGCGGACATGATGAGAGTGGTAATGCAAATAAGGAAGATGTTACAGAGAAGGGTGAACTGAATATTGAGTGTGCAGAGGTCGGTAACGTTGACGGCTCTCAATTGGGTATCGTCCCAGGTATTGAAATGGCTTACCATTAATAATTGATTAATGTTTTTGAAGTTTCACTAGAGTTGCATTGCATTGGATCATTATCAACCAACTTTATACTACAAGCTGGATTGAGTACAAGACTATCATTTTGAAGATTATTCTTGAAGCTCGATTCAATATATAATTACTTAATGATTGAAATGGAGTTAATTAGTGACATATTCGATAATATTATTGTCAATTACAGTTTTTTTAGACGAGGACTGAAATCCAACAACTCTATGGACCAGGGATGTTTTTGAAAGATTTTTTCATGCTAATTTGACAACCCACGTTGAATGATATTTTTCTTAATGCTACTGTTACAAGATTTGCACAAACTTGTGCTGTTGAGCTTCCTTTTCACCAAATTTCTCATTCTAATAATCTTGTCAGGACTTGGTGATGCAGCGCTTAAGTGAAGAATTTCTTAATCACTTGCTAAAATTTTACATGGCACTGAACCAAGATGAATACTTAAAATCTCATTGATGGCATGCTAGTAATACTATTAACTTACTGTGGGTATTTAAAAGACAGCACTAAACTCAGAATACAATGTTTGTGCAGCATTGCCATGTTTGAAAATGCAAAGAAAAGGCTAAAGTTATTTTAGGTGCAGCCTTTGGTTCTGGGAAACAGCTACTATGCTAATTGTTTCGTGATGTACATGGAAGGCTGGAATATTGTTGTATTGAGGCTTATAGTCTCTATGTAAAAGGGCTTTGCATTAGTTTTTTTTTTCCTCTAGGAACTTGTTTGCCGCTGCTCATGGAAGTTCTTTTGTTGTTCTTTTTTGAATTTTCTTTTTCTATTTTTCTTGTGACGATTGTTTTATTTCTACCTATCAAGAACGAATACTTCTACAAGGAATTCATATCTATGTCATCTCTGTATCGAATACCCATTCCCAGATAGTCATGAAGATATTCCATAATGACTATTGCTCTACCAGCTTTGAACCCTCTGAACTCGGCAGTGTACTTTATTATTTATCCAAAGTTCGCAGGGGAGGCTGATGAGTTTTTCTTCTCGAAGTTTTCATGCTTTGGAAGCACCTGGTCTAACATTTTGCCAAACTTAGATTACTCTAGTGAAGCATCTGACCAATTTTCTTATACTAGTTAAGCACCTGGTCTTATCCCATCCCTTTACCTCATTCGTTTGTCCTACATGTACCCAGATCAGTGCTTATTTTCTCCGCTGGTGCAGCTTCTTGCATCTGTTTGTATTATTTGTAAATTCTTTGTTGAGAACATTCCTGGCCTGCAATGTTAAGAAAATTTAGTTGTTACAGTTGCAGAATGGAATGTGGTGGAAGAAGTTACTGCTGTTGCTAAAACTGAGGCACATGAGCACAATAACAACGTGCTTCCTGTCAGCGAAGGTAATGATGGGGAAGGAGAGGTTGAGCCAAGTGAAAATGATGAAGAAGATAACGAGGATAGCGAGGAAGATAACGAGGTGGACCAAAAAGAAGATGAAGACGATTCTGTATTTATGCATGCTCCCCTTACTGACAGGAAGAAACAAAAGGATTTAGAAATTTTTATTGGTAGACTGGATAAGGGGGCCATTGAGGATGATCTGATTAAAGTGTTTGGACAGTTCGGGGAAATTAAAGCCGCAAGGGTAGTAAGGAACTCAACTACAAATAAGAGCAGAGGATTTGCATTTATTCGATATGCATCTATTGAGCAAGCCAAGAATGCTCTCTCTTTGTTGAAGGACGGAATTGAGGTTTTAAACGTTAACTTTTGAATATATGTGCATATATTATGTTTAAAATGTTAATTTAAGATAGCAATGACATGGTCTTTTATTCTGCAAGGTGAGAGGCAAGCATGTTAAGATATCAGCAAGCCAGGACAATGATACACTTTGCATGGGAAACATTTGCAAAACATGGACGAAAGACCGTGTAAGCTTTAATTGGATGAGCTTCTCTAATCTATCTCTTACTGGGCATGTCATCATACACACATGATGTGAAATTTTGAATGTTTGCAAGTGTCAATTTCACATTATGCATTGCAGTTGTATCTTCTTCTTGAAATTCTTCTCTATCAAAGTTACTGCAGGGTGTGCCTTCCATTGCCTAACACTTTTTTTCCCCAAAAGGTGGTGAGAACATTGAAACTCTATGGAATTGAACATATTGAGGAGATACATGTCCCAGATGATCCCAAGAAAGAAGGGAAGATTAAAGGTTTTGCTCTTTTGGAATTCAGCACCCATTCTGATGCAATGGCAGCATTCCAACGACTAAGAAAACCAGATGTTGTTTTTGGCTGTAATAGAAGTGCTAAGGTTGCTTTTGCAGAAACCCCGATGCATCCCTGTGAGGAAGTTATGTCACAGGTTAGGAATCCGATTTTGTTCTTGCTTATTTAAAGTCATTATTGAATAAAATATAGAGACAACAAAAATTCAATCTCTTTATTGATGATGCATCACATAAAATGTGAATATGTGCATATGGAAATAAAATCATTTCTGGGTGCAAATCATGGCCTGGGAGGGACTTGGCCCTAAAAGTACACCATTATAAAAAGATGGGTATCTCTTTCTTAGCTGATCCATTTTCCTTACAGTAATGTGAGTTTATCAATAGGTGAATGGTAATGCACTCAACATTCTACTAAGTAATATTTTTGTAAAATCCTGTTATATAGTTTGTTATTACTAATATACATAAATATATATTTGTAATGCATTAGATTTTATTTTTTTTAGTAAAATGTCCCGTGTTCAAACAAGAATTATAGTTGAAATGGGGACTCTTTTGTTAACTGATTAGATTTGGTGGGATGATTTACAGAGTTGCAGTAATCATTCAACTAAATAATCTAGTTCCTCAATTCATCCCATTCTCCTTCCCTTGACCTTTCCTTGGTCCTCTTTGTCTCTCTCTCCCTCAATGCTACATCTCCAGTAATAGATCTCTGCTCTCATTTTCTTTGTTTATTGCACCTTTACTGAAAGCACACGCCCAATCTTTGAGCATATTTACTCTTATTAAAAGCAGGTGTCACAACATTTAGAATTGATCTATTTCAAAGACTTTACTCATGATTTTGTATGCTCTGACTTTGCAGCTCACTTCTAGAAATTGTGAGGTCACTTGTGACACAGATATGCAAGATGCACTCAACCTGAGTGGTTAGACTTTAGGGGGCATTAAGAAATTTCCTTTATCTTTTAGTATATCTTTTCTATTTTTCTTTTTCTTTTTTTCCTTTTTTGTGAGAAGATTATTGTATCATCATCATCGTTAGATCTCCTTAATGAATATTATGGAAAAAAATTGCATTTAGTAATTATATAAGCTAACATAAATTCTGTTGTGCCATATTTACCTGACATTAGTGAGTTTATTGTAAGTTGTGATGCCTTTATGTCTTTCCATAAGATGGTCAAGCTTTTCAGACCAGCTCAATTTTTAAAGTTCATATTTTGTGGGTTTTACTCACTTATAGATGGATATTAATTAAATGGTTGGGCTTATGGACCACTTCTATTTCTGCTTCACAGTTCAGTTTAGGGGCTTGGAGGACCGAATTATGTGCATTATCTTGTATGTATGGCCAGTTTTGGCTTCATTATTGGAAAAACAATGATGAATTTGCTGAAAAAGCATGTTGGTTTTTGTAAGCATGACAGTTGTATTCTGTACCTGCAGAACTTATTGCTGCAAATACATTTCACTAAACAAAAATAAAAAAAAGAATTTACTTACCAAATATTCTTTAAGTGCAATACTACTTGAAGTTTCATCCTTGGAAATGTAAAAATGACAAGATCACATTTCTTGTTGTAGGTCAAAACGGTATACGTGGAAGGCTTGACTGATGCTTGGAATGAAGAGAACGTAAAAGCGATTTGTAAAAAATATGGTGAAATTGTGAAAGTTAAGCTATCTCGGAGCCTTAGCACCAAGCGCAAAGATTTTGGGTTTATTACTTTCACTTCTCAAGAAAGTGCTCTGGCTTGCGTGGAGGGGATCAATAGTGCTTGTATTGGAGAAGGAGAAGCCACGGTAATAAATTATTTTTAGAGTAATGCTATCAAGAGAGCCCTCCCATGACTCTCCTTGTTGACCGTTGAATTGAGAGATTTATCAAAATATTAATTTGACTTTTCACAGATCTCAAAAACTGTCTCAATCCAGTGGTTAATAAATAGAGAGCTCATGACTCTTGTCATGAGATGACTCTCTTGATAGCATTACTCATTAGTTTACTAAATTGTTTTTGTTATTCTTGGAGCAGTATTTCTAAGTGTCATATTTTGTCTCAGGTTAAAGCCAGCATTGCAAAGCCTCAATTTAAGGGTCGGCTTCAAAAGCAGGGTTTTCGTGGGGGATTCAAGGTTAATAAAATGAGTGAAGTGGCCACATCAAAGGAAGAGAGTGAAAATGCAAAACAAGCTGCATCAAAGATGAAAGGTCATGTAGAGCCTAAAAGAACGAAAAGAAAGGGGAAAAAGGTAGCGGAAGAGAAAGAGAAGACTCTCTCCAAGTCAAAAATTGGAGAAGGTCAGCCAAATAAACATCAAAGTTCCACTGAAGGTCAGTTTGATGGAACAACATCCAATTTGAAAAGAACAAATCGTAAGAGAAAGAATATACCTTTAAAGACTGATGGTTCTGGTAAGAGAGGCACTGAACACAATAAAAGTAAGAGGCCATCAAAGAAATCACGAGGTACTTGTACACTTCTAATGTCTAAATTTGTTATCCATTTAAAAACCTTTATACAAGGAGCTATAGAATGATCTGTGCCCTGACTATGCAGGCAATGTTAGCAGAAAGCAAGACAATAATTTCAGGTACCCAAAGGGAGACCCTCGTATAAGAAAAGGGCCAGACTGTGGTGCAAATTCTGTCGCATTTAGAAATACGTATGCACAGGGATATGCTACATCCATGGCTAATTACCGTGGTCAATCCTACAGTGCAATATCTGGATCCAAAAGGCGTTACACTGATATGGTAAATCACATTTTTTGTCACTCTGCACAATTTAAGGCATTTCATGGTTTGATCACAAGAAATGGTGCTTTTCAGGAGCCCCATGCTGGATACCTTGAGCCTGTTGTTGCAAAGCAAAGCAGGCCTCTTTATTCAGGATATTTTGAACCTGCTGTTAAAACACAGGGCCAACTTCATTCGGAATACCTTCAACCTGCTGTTGGAACACAGTGGCAACCTCATGCGGGATATGTTCAACCCACTGTTGGGACACAAGGACAAAGTCCTGCAGGTTACTTTCAACCTGCTGTTGGAACACAAGGCCAACCTCATACAGGATACTTTAGACCTACTGTTGGAGCACAAGGCCAACTTCATACCAGCTACCTTGAACCTGTGGTTGGAACACAGGACCGACCCCATGCAGGATACCTTGAATCTTCGGGTCGAACACAAGGCCAGTCTCATGGTGGATATCTTGAACCTACTGTTGTAACACATAGCCGACCATATACTGCAGGATACCGTGAACCTGCTGGTGGAATACATGGTTTAGATCCATATGACCCTGGGTTGAGAAGGTCTTTTATTTATATATTATTTTTTTCCTATGTTTCATTTTGAGACTTTACTTATATTAATTTTATATATATATATATGTGTGTGTAAATTTATAACTTGGTTGATATGCATACACACTTCTACTGTCTACAGAGCATCTGGACATGACAGCCAAGGTAGTGCTGGCTCTGCTTATGGTGGAGGTATTATCTTGTCTTCTTTTCTCTCTTTTTTGTTTCCCCCCACCCCCCAAAAAAAAAAAAAATCACCCCCATCCCAAAGAACAGAAAAGAATTAAATACTAAGGGCTTGGCTGGCTCAATTTTCTGAGAACATAAAAGAACTGGAAAATAAAGAACAGTATGAAAATTTGTTTTGGTCGACAGTTTTTAGAAAACTGAGTTAGAAAAAGGCCTGAGTTCAGAGAATTGTTTCTTGTAGTTATCTGAAAACTGTTTTATGTTTCCAGAGTTCTTGAAAGTTTTTTATATAACTGAACAATACAGGCCCAAACGTTTTACCTGTCAATCTTTGGTTAATGACAGATAGTTCTGCACTTTCTAGTTTTCTCTATTACTATACCATATTCCCTGAAATTTATCTTCTTTCTACACTCCGTAAATGTTTCTTATCTTATAACTACATGTTTATTTTGATGTCTTGAAAAGGAATATTTAATAAATTAAGAAAAGAGACAAACCAGCTGCTACAATTCCCTTTGTAGATGACATGGAAGGAGGTTATACCAAATTTCAGGCACGGAGCCACGTGAGGCTGAGTGGAGGCGGCCACCCCACTGGATTTTTTTTATTATACTATATTCTTGATAGTTGATTAAAATTTTAATAATGCCCCAATAACCTTCAACATTTTCTCTTCCTCCCCCACTAATCTTTAAAAAAAATTCTTCTGCCCCCACTAAATTTTTATTTATTTATAATACATTCTTTGAGAGTTTCTCAAAATTCTATAATACTTCTACTAATTTTTAATATTTTCTTTCTCTAAAATCTATTTCACTCTTTATATATTACATTGATTGTACATATGATTTTTGAAAACGTAGATGAAGAATTTCATCTCTCTTTATTCTTATTCTTTCTCTATTAGAGAGAAGAACTCAATTTACATGCTTTCAAATGCGAGATTGCTATTGTTTCACGTAGAAAAATTGATCAAAGAATTCAATTTGGGACCACTCCAATCAAAATTTTGTCATCTTAGTTCAATTTAAATCTAACTTATTATTGAAAAGCTAAGATTAATTATCCCATATTCTTTTGAATTAGTAGTGCACTCATCACTCATCAAATTGTCCTATATATGTGAAGGAGCACTATGCTTTTAAGAGAAAGGCAATGAAAATCATGGTTATAAAATTAAACCCAAATATATGTGTGTTTTTATATACATATATGTATATGGAAGAAATTAGGGCTTGTAATTTGTTTACGTCTCTTTAAAACTGTTTATTATTTCTCTAATCTTCTAAATTTTTATTGATATGTGGAGTTTCTTAGAAATGGGTTGACTATAATTTTTCTAAGATTGTCTGCAATTATCATCTTGGTCTAGCAAAAAAGTATAAATACTTGCGAAAAAAATAATTTGAAATGGAAATATGATATTTTTAAGGGTAAAATACACTGACCTCCCCTCAGGTTTGGTCTAATTACACACATGTGTTATGTTTGTAAAATAGTTACACTCACCTCCATTCAACATGTTGAAATGACCATTATGCCCCCATTATTTGGAAATGGTTGTTCTTTACCATTTCAATGGATTGGAGGGCATTTTAGTCAATATTTGGACAAGAGGGAGGTGAATGTAACTTTTTTACAAACATAACACCTGTGTAATTAGAGCAAACCACACCACAGGGGAGGTCAGTGCATTTTACCCCATTTTTAAATGAAAATATCTATCAAGTTAAAATTCTTTTACTATTATGTAATTTTATTTTATTTTAATCTCATTATTGTTCGTCATTGCCCCCTCTCAAATCATTTTCTGCCTCCGTCACTGCCAACTTTGAGCAACTTCAGGTTTACTGCAGTTTCGTTGCTCTTGAATTTATTTTTCCATGGTCATAGCATAAGCACCCGGGTTTTATTATTTATAAACTTTTGGTCTAAACCAAAGTTCTATTTTAGGTTTTACAAATAAGAAGTACATGCTCTTTTTAAGTTATAATTTATGAGAAGTTGTGTATGGGCTTTTATGATATATGGCGACACCGATTCTTTTTGCCACCAGGAACTGCGAACAGTTATGAGGATGGTGTTAATTTGGACAAAAACTCGTGTGGTGTACTTGGGTTTTGGATCTTATTATCAGTCTTAATTTTGGATGATTTTTAACATCTCCTGATGGTGTCCTTTTGGCGGGTAGTTGGTTCTTCAATCTTTGTAGTGTTACTGTTTAGCATGACTGGAACTAAGGGCCTTCAGCATTTTAGTATTTGTTTCTGGTTTAGAGTTTTTAACATCGTTAGTGCTTTTGACTTCACCTGATAATTGTCTTTACTGTAGGATCAGCTCTTCCAACTTCCTACATTCCAAATTATATGAGCTATGCTGGATACGAGGTCCTCCCTCCCTCCTTATCTCTCTCTTTCTGTCTATCTTGTTTTCAAATTATCTCTTTAACTACAAACTACATGCACACACAGGAATAAATAATCATATGGGGGCAAAACAGGTCATAAAGTAATGGAACTTTGGTTGTTTGAGACTCTTCATTGGTGCACTTGAGAAGTACCTATTTTTCGTTATGCTTTGATAAAGATTATTTTCAAGTGTAGCAGGGCTGGTGGAACAATTAAAATTCATAATCTTAGTCTTAACCAAAGTTTACTTCCAACCTTCCCTTGAAGGACTTCTAGATCAACATGCTCATGCTCATTTGTTCCTCCGTCTTGTCAAATATTACTCATCCGCTTGCCATTTCTTGCAGGGTAGTAGTAATGTCAGTGGATATTATCAAAGCAGTGGAGCATACCTGTCTCGAAGGGCATACTAGTAAACCGTTGCTGGAAAGAGTTAAAATGGCAGATCAGGATCCTCTAATCTATTATGATTTTTGAAGGTTGACTAATCCTTTTTTTTTTTCTTGAGGGGGTATGGAGAGGCAATTGTCAATTTTCTTCCAATATTACAGAAAATTTATTAATAGTCGTCTTTTTTTTCTTTCTTGGTTCTATGTTGGCATTTATTGTTTGCCTCATTAGGTGATTGTAATGATAAATGTAATCTATGATTATACAAGGCAGACAAGATCCTTGGAAATGTTTTAATCTCTCTAATCCATAGTGAGCATTTGTTGGATTTGACTTCATGAAATACGCAATTGAAAATTTTGATTTTGTTCTTTCAATACCAATAGGGGACAGTCTGTTCTCATTCTTCTTCAAAACTTGCTATATTATCCATCCAGTCGTGTATTATTTGTGATATTATTTTCGCACTTATATGCCTTCTCGTCATGTTTTCCCATTATTAGATGAGCAGTTGGAACATTTTTCATTGGCTCCTTCAAGCATTGCTCCTACTTCCCCTCTCTTCTTTGGCTTATATTTGCAGCAGCAATAAATTAAAAGAGCCGTGATACGTTCCTAAGTCGCATAGACACGGATGCGATATTCTTAAACAAGTAGGACACGGATAAAACTTTAATTCATTCTAACTTTTATATTAAGAGTTTTTTAAACATAATTTAAAAGATAAATTTATCCTATTATTATAATGATTGTTATATCATATATACTACTATTCCACTAGTAGTTTGTAATATATGGACAACTATCATTGTAGAGAGAGGGAGAGGGAGAGGGAGAGAGAGAGAGAGAGAGCTAGCTGTGGGTTCCATTATTGTGCCAGTGGCCCAGAGGGACCAAACAAGAGATACAGGGGTCAAGATTCTCCAAATCAGTGTGTTATCTTGTTTATTGATGAATCTTTTAACTAGCAAAAATGTGTCGAGTTAAAAAAGTGTTGCATATATATAGATGCTTAGATTTATTAGTTCAGCCAATGCCATTTGTTCTTTTTCCCTTGAAACCTAAGAGAATTTCTTGCTAAGAGAATCTCATGTTCCTTCCCATCCGCAGATTTGACTTTAAAAATTCAAAGAGATCAGTCCTGTAATATTGGATTAGTTATAGAATATATTTGGTGTAATGTCTGTAACTGTTGCATTTATAAATTAACAGGAAACCATATGTAACAGACATCAACCTAAAACAAGACTCAAAACACATTATATATATATTTATATATCTGCAGCCACAAAGCATCCCACAATTCAAGATATATTTTCAACGAAAATTATTCACTGCAAGTAAAAACCAATTTACATCTCAATCCCACTATACGTGTAAGTATAATACCACCCCACAGTTTAATTATTTAGAATTTCTATTTTCAACTCGCTTTCCAACTCAAACAAAAAAAAACTCGTACTGAGATCTGTCAAGAGGGAGAAGCCTTTTGAAATACCGACACAACGGTAGTAACCAAGTCACTCTACATTGACCTTGGCACTGGTTGCTTCCATCAGCCCGTTGCGAATCTGGTCACCAATATCCCTGACATGACCAGGACCATGGGGTAGGAAAACTGTAGTATTCTTTGACGAGTTCCCGAGGTCTTTGATGGTGTCGAAGTACTGGGTGATCAAGATGAGATCCATCACCTCCTTAGCTGAGGTGCCTTCCACTTTGTCAGAGAAGTTCAAGATGTTCTCTCTCAGTCCATCTGTTATTGCCTGCCTTTGCCTGGCCACACCAACCCCGCCTAGGTACTTGGCTTCGGCTTCAGCTTCTGCCTTTTTGACTTGGAGAATCTTGTCTGCCTCCCCTTTGTATACACTAGCAAGCTGGAGCCTTTGAGCTGTAAAACAAAATCAACACCGCATTGTTCAGATGCAGATAAAGCTATAGGAAGAGTCAAAAGCCTTTAAATTTCAGTCATAAGAGAGAGTAAGTAATGTTGGGTCTCCTTGCCACAAAACTTAAAATGGAATTGATGAACTTATTAGGACTATACAGTAATTAAAAACAATAAATAAAGACAACAAGAAATTGTAATGGGGGAAAAGTGTAAGTTTTCATTCTGAACTTTAATAAGAGTAATAAAAAAATGTAAATAACATGAGAATATCACGATATTTAGGAAAACTATGCATGACTTGAAAAAACTGGTTTTACAGCTTAATGGAAAAACCACATATGACTTAGAAATTTTTTTATTCAGTTTTATTTTTTTCCCACCGGAAGAATCTTGTCAGTTAATGCAGGAGAACAAGGGCTCATAGAATGGACCTGGACGATCCACAAAACCATTTCAGATCATAGTTAAAAGGAGGTGGATCGAGGGGAGTGGGTGTGTAATAGTGGATTGAGCAACCAGCAGAAAACTGATCAAAAGATTAGATAGTACACGACAATTCAAAATCCCTCACCTACATTTCTTGAATGACTCTTCTAACATTGTAAAACAAAAAGACGAGAATGGCGTATTAATGCTTCTGACAAATAGCTTTCATTTTCATGCCTAATTTCATACAGAATTTCAACAATCTACAATTACATTGCCTCAGATTGGAACAAAAGAAGTGAAAAGAAAAAAATTTAGACTTTTTTCGCTTGTGTATACAAGAAAAAAAGATTCCTTGTTGACAATTCAGCTCTCTCCCTTGTATCCTCATTATTTATGTAGTCTACCCAAAAGTACCTCGCCTCAAGTATCATAAATTCCACCATGAGTAGTAAAACGTCCAAAACAGATGTTATGAACAGAACAGATTTATTCAAATAATTTCTCAATGTGATACAATGTTACAACACAAATGAATAGTTACGCAAGTAATATATATATATATATATATATAAACTTCGGCTCCAGAAAATGGCAAGTAGAATTGTCAGTTCATCTCCGACCTATTATATTCTATCATAAAATGCATGTCTGATGCTTACTGGAATGCAGAATCTTAAAACATATAGCTCTGCTTTTAAAGTTTAAACTACATAAAGCAGAAAGTTCAAAATGTTCAAGGTCAAAACCTGCATTTATCTCATTCATCGCTTTACGCACAGCGGTATCAGGAATTATATCAACCATTAATATGTGCTCAATGTTGTATCCATACGCTCCCATCACCTGATATAAATGCAATCAATTCACATAAGACATTTCAATAAGATACATTAAGTTGCAAAAAACACCAAGTTCAGTTGCACAAAGACAACATAGAGAACATGTTTCAGCAAGAAGTAGCATAAAACTGATTGAAAAAAAAAATGTAGTAGTACTAGCAGAATAACAGCTTGATATCAATACAACTTCATCAAGCACAACTATCTCAAGCAATTCAAACAATATGGATAGACCTAATAAAGAAAATAGAAAAGCAACAGCCATGACTTATTTTGTTATTAATTTTCAGTAGCACAACTCCCTCCCTCAAATAGTAGCAAGATTCATGCTTTGATCTTATAACCTCATAAACCAATTTTAATGGCTTTATTCAACCTAAAAGATTATTTAGTATAAGAAACAAATTTTCATATCTGTTTTTCAGTTACAAAAAGTGGAAATTACTTTTATTTATTATCAAAAGTTTCAGTACTCACCCCAAGGGGTTGGCTCAAGTAGATAAAAAACTTGGCCCTAGTGCCTAGTAAGGATTAGGTCTAAGGATCAAGTCCTCTTGAGTGCAAATAATTCTTTGGTGGTGGGTGTGTGTATCAACTAGGGGGGAAAAAAACAGTACTCTTAGGACCATAAATCAATAGAAATATTAAATGAACTTATACTTTGATGGAAGAAGAAAAAATACTATTTGATGATCAAATACCAGTAGCACAAAATTTCCAACCTTGAGCTAAGGAGAATTTAGTTCAGCAATGAAACCATCCAATTATTAGACCTTCAATAGAGGGCAGCTTCACTATTGGGTAACCTGTACCTACGTCTCTTCAAGGATATTGTAACCCAAACTGCACAACCTATATTTACTTCTCTACATGAGGTCTTTCAAGGAATCAAAACTTTCCAAAATTCATTAAGTTAGAAAAGCACTCAAGGAGTCAAAATCATTATATTGTCCCTATACAAAATAAAGTACATAACTAATAATTAAGTGCAACTCAGATTAGGCATTAGAACTAGATTAAAAGATATCATATTTATGGATTAATAAAGAAGCTCCACCTTATAAGCAGTAACCAGGAATAAAAAAACAAATTGGCTTTTAGAATGGGAAGAAAAATTAACACCCTCCAAAAAGATCTAGTAAAATAAATTATGACCAATGACAAACCAGTAAAGCGTGATTAGTTTAAGATATATTTGTAAAACATACACTGCTCCTACCAAAAGAACAGGTTTAGGATAATCTATTAGACTATAACCTATGCTACATGAACTCAGGTATGTGTCGGGTGCGGGTATGTACGTCGGATGTGTCAAATCCCCAAACAAAAAGAAAAATGGACACTGCAAAATATTCATATTATTTAATATTTTTATTTTATTTTCTAGAGTAAAATAATGTCTTTAGATAACATAGTGCTCAGTATTGGCATTTCAGTCATTTTGGAGCAATAATATAATAAAATTAAATTATTGGACATGTTTTTTAGGTGCATGTCCAACCAAAAGTGTCGGACACATATTCTATACCTATGCCCATGTCCGAGCAATGTGTGTCGGAGACGAGTACTTCACCTACTATTGAAAGAGTGCACATAACATAGTCTATAAAATAACCTCAGTCCTGAATAAAGAACCCTTGCTGGAAGGCTGTATCACCGAGTCCCTTTATGTGCCTATTCCTTTGTATGTACACCTTTTACAAGGTTTCAATCATAAACTGTAGACTAACTTTTTTTTAGCGCACAAAATATTCAACGAAACTCCAGAATACCAAATACAGAAATAGGCCCTACACTTCAGCTTTGGGATTAACTTTGCCTACTTGCAAGTGATTAGGAATTTTTAAATGCTAAAGCATCATATACAAAAGAAAAGTGTAAAGCTATCCATATAGTTTTGCCATTGACAAGAAGATAAAAATCAATGAAAATATCCCTCTCACTAGTGCAGGCAATGGAAGGCAATAAAATAAGTAGGCAATTAAATCCATAACATTCCACTGGAAATGAAAGCATTAAGCAAACAGATAAAGTTACCTTCTCAAGTTCCTCCAAGACAATTTTAGCAACATCACCCTTTTGCTCAAAGAGCTCGTCCAAAGTCATTCTTGGAACATGGGCTCGAACCACTAAGAAAACAAATTAGACAGCATCAGGACATGGAAAAAAAATAAGGAAAAGGGAAATATGTATATAAATATATATACTGTCTAAGAAGGCAGAATGATTTCGAATCATGAAACCTACCATCAAAAACGAAAGCCTGAATCTGCTCTTTTGGGTTTTGCAACTCATAAAATGCATCATCAGCATTTTCTTTGATTACTCGGTATTGAATCGAGCAAAGCATTTGCACAAAGACATTGTCCTGCAGAATGGAGGATCATTTATAGTCATTCTTCAGGCAGAAAGAAAATGCTACACCTCAAAATTAATGCTTTGAACTAAAAAAGCCAAATCATCAATTAATACACCCAGCCAATCACCACCAGCATCACAACTCCAGGTCACAACTCCTTAAGGTAAGGGCACCACAATATTCCCTAATTACATATGAACACACGTCTTAATTCTTAAATTGAAATGTTGATGCAAAAAAAATTAAAATTGAAATTTTATTGATTGAAAGAATGGGAACAAAACTATGTATTTTGTATTCTTTCTACAAGAAGAAGGAACCCCTGTTCCCATCTGCTTACAAGTTTCAGATCGGATCAAACAAAGCGGTAAGGTTGAAGATACAAACTTTATGACATAGGGCTGATTGTCGTAGAGTAGATGCTTGAAACCTGACAAAATTGCAAAGAAACAGCTGTTTGTTGTAGCTAGGGATGGCAAAATAACCCGCCCCACCCCGTCCCGTTTAAAATGGTTTTGGACAGGGACGGGTTTTCCAGTGAAAACTTGCATGGGTGGAAGGTGGGGAAGGGGGAAGGTCACCCTGCTCCATTTATAATGTAAAAATACTATTTTACCCTTACACCTTATGTTATATACAAAATTACCCTTGTTGGAAAAAATGTTAATGTTTATTTGGTACAAATGTGTAAATTTTGTAAGAATTTTTATTTGGTTTATATTTTTAAATATGATTTTTTTAATTTTGAGTAGGAAATTAAGAAAAATTTGAGTTGGAATTTAAACAGGGTGGGGCGGGAGAACATTAACAAGGACGGGGACTGGGAAGGCCCCCGCCCCCAAACCAGTCCCATTGCCACCCCAAGTTGTAGCATGTCTTTTCTATCCAGTAGGATGCCTTCAAGGGAATATAGATTATACACATGTATCTGATCTTTGAGGGAGATCAGATATATTAGCTTTTCTTTGACAACCATCTGTGTGTCTATAAATATACTCCTAGATACAACTCACGTTTTCTTGTGAAGGAAATGCTTCTTCTACATACACAAGCTAGGGCAGTCTTGTTTAGGAACTCCTGTAACCCGTGCCAAATATAGTAGGACTGCATCTGTTTAAATAATCCAATTAACATTGACACGTTTTCCATGTGATAAGACTCTTATCCCTTAAGTGAATCCGTCCATTGAACCCCACTTTAGAATTTTTAATAGACTTGTGAATCACCATCTACTCTAAACGATTAAGATCATAGAGAAGGTGTAACTTTAATATTTAAATTCTCTAACACGCCCCCTCATGTGGCATCGTTTTGGTCCAACAAATGTTTCAATTTTAATTATTAGGGTGACGGTGAGGTTTGAACTTAGGACCATGTCTGTTAACCACCATCTACTCTAAAAGCTTACGCTGTTAGAGCACTTTAATATTTAAATCCTCTAACAAGACTAATCAAGGGTAAAAAGTTTAACTCTGACTTGATCAACAATGATTAAGGCACTAGTTATCATTCAATGCCTACAACACAGCTTTGACTATACCGGAAGACTGAGTGTTTTTTCTCTGTTGGAACATTATAATAATTAATAAAGGCAAAGGGTAAATTGGTAAATATACTAGAAAACAATATTTTATATCAAATCACACCACAACTGTTTCTCGACTGGTCAGATATCATGTTCATAAGCACTCAACCAAATGAACACAAGCATTTGACTTAAGTTTCTAGCAGGCTGTAAACCTTACACAACTAAGCTTGGAAGAACCAATAGTGTAAAGTACATAGCACTAAGAGATATAATTCAAAACTTTTTTATTTCAAGGCACTACAAAGACCATGGCCAGGATTAAGGCACTACAAACAACATTGGTCAAATCTGAGGATTAAGGTCCATATGACTAGAATAAGTATATAGCTCTTCATAGAGAAGGATGGTGAGCAATACCAAATAGTCTGTTCTTTGGATAAGGCTATGTTGAATTGGGTTGGTTTGTGATTTTCCAGATGGTAGGCAAAATCTAATGGTCTTAAGTAACTTATAACATTGTTCACTGTTTATCTTTTGCGACTCATTTGTTGCATTGAAAAAAAATATTGCTTGTTGCAGTACCAGTTTTTTTACATAATGTAATGTACGAGGATGAGACCCATGCAGACACATAAGACAGAGCAAAACTACGGACAATGAAGAAAGCCACAACAAGCAGGATAATAGAACCATGAGAATTATGCATAATTTATTGGGCTCAAAAAATAAATGAGTGCAGTTAACCAGCTAAAATCTTGATAAGAATCTTAGTTCCTTAAATTTGAGATTCATTTATCAATTTTTAGGTGTTGAAAGGAAAAGAAATGCCCTTTCCTTTTGTAAAGATAGCCTATTTAAAGTCACAAGCTGGGCCTAACAATGTATAGCAGTCCTATGGTATGTTCCAAGTCCCCACAAAGTTAATGCAAATGGTGAAGGTTGGAAGAAGGAATATTTTTACCCCTCTACAAAATCAATTCCTTGATTGAAGAAGTTCATAGATACAGTAGTCCAAAATGCATTATTCTCATAATGAGCAAATCAAGATAGCTTTGCACCACCATTACTCTGATCAACACAGCCACAACAACGAAATGCACTTGACAGATTCCAAAATGAGATGCTGTTTCATGGATTATTACTTTCACAATAATCGCATAAGATACATTCTAGCGCAACAGACTCCTTGCCAACACCCAGAAAAAAAAAAATACTTCAATCCAATTTGCCATAGCAGGGCAAGAAATACTGCTGTCTTCCATATTAGTCTATAGCCATAAAGAAGTACCAAACAAATAACTTGCCTTCCATAGGCTGTTAAAGTTCAAATTTTGTTTAATTTAGCCAAATGGTATAAATTAAAACCTAGGCCGACTATGTCAGATTTGATTCTCCATCAGGGTTCTTTAAAATAGGGATTGGGAATCGTTGAGAATATTGTGGCCATAAATAACCATCCCCGTGCAAGAAATCCTATCATTAACCCACAAACTCTACCTCCTTGAAAGTTAATATGATGCTTTTAGCTTCAGATTAGATCTTTAAATACATTTGATCATAATTAAGGGAAGTTAATATGATGATTTTAGCTTCAGACCAGATTTTTACCATACTTTATCTTAACTAAGCTGCCAACATTCACCTCCGCAAATATTTCCAATGGCTTCAAGTGTAGGTTCAGCCCTAACATGAATTTGACTGATTTAGTACAAACTAATCACATAGCTTGATTCCCACTTCCTGAGCATGCAATCATATATGGATAAACAAGGAAATAATGAACAAGTTTAATAAAAATACAATAAGTTCAGTGTTACAATAATTCAATATTAATTTCCTGCAGAAAAGATGACAGTGGAGAATCTTTTGATCAATTGATTCACATTCCATTCAATTGACCATAGTTGTAAGCACGGTAACACCAAATTTTCATGATAATTTCAAGAAGTCCATAGTTGATTATGAGGCATCAAATCAAGACTGACTCTCCCTCTTTGTATTCACTTTCATATTTCCTAACCACAACCATTATTCTATGAGACTGCAATATCAGTTCAAGATTCAACATTTCAGAGTAAAAGGAACACAAATGCAATAGAAAGAACTCCCACAGATAAAATAATGCAAACAACCTGGATCCTTCACTACAATTTCCAACTTAGAAAACTTCAAAAATGATCTTCTAAAAAAGGGCTATGCAGAAGATGGCGCAGCAAAGATAAGCACTAAAGAAAGGACCAAAGTTTATCTATACCCAATTGGAGTAAAATTCCTGTGAATTTGAAATGTTGCTTTTATCAGCTCGAATATATGCCTAGTTTGGCTGCGAGTGAGCCCAGATTCGTGTTAAATTTTAACCTGCTCTAAACATTAAAGGGGGAACAACTAGGCGTTAGGAAGAGGGAGAGCGGGAGTTACAAGCCCTCTCCCATTGTTGTTCCCAAAATGCAGCAGTTGTTACCAGTCACCATCATGATTCTTGTCCTTATTTCATTGTAAGTGGGGTTAAGTGCAAAAAACACCCCTCTAATAAGGACCTCTTGACATTTTTTCATAAATGGCTAAAGAAAAAGACTAAAATACCCTTCTTTCAATATAATACAACAACAACAATAATCAAGCCTTCCCCAACTACTTGGGCTTGGCTACATGAATCCTATGTTTCCATTCCGCTTTATTTAAGGCAATAGCTTCAGTCAAACCACATGCTATCATATCTTTCCTTACTAATTTTACCCACGTCAACTTTGGTCTACCTCTTCCCCTAGTATTACTATTACTCTCAATGTGGACTATGTCACTCTTCCTAACTAGTACACTTAAAAGGTCTTCTTTGCATATGTCCAAGCCATCTTAACCGTTTTTTTTTTTTTCATTTTATCTCCAATTTGTGTTACTCCATCCATCTCCTAAATGTGAAATGACCATTTGAGACAAATTCCAAACGATGGTGTTAAGGATTACAAGTGTTTGGGATTAAGGATTGGGACTACAAGTGTTTGAGATTAAGGATTGGGACTACAAGAAACCCACTATCTCTCTCATCAAGTTGAATTTATGTCTACCTCTCAAGTTCAATTCTCCCTCTCAAAGGATTGGGATTGAAAGTTTAACACCATAACTATGGTGTTAAATCAACAAAACACAATTCCTAACCCCTCAAAAACCTATGAATCAAGCCTAAAGCCAATGAAACTGAAGACCATATTAACTCACAAATCGAGAATGGACTAAAAGAACAAACCCTATGATCTCAATGCCGAATATTTACAAAATAACCAGTACCTTCTAATCCTAACATTCAAAAACCATGGCATCAAACTATAAACCAACAAAAACTGCAAGAATCCACCAACCACCCCAAATCAAGATTAGACATCGACAAAAATTTTGAGCCGATATGAACGCCAAATCATGGAAAAGAGGTACAGTTGAAGAACGCAAGTGTTCTTCAATTTCATCGGATACTGAAAGGAGATAGACGTAAATTCAACAAAACCCTACGTTTTGATGACAATCCTCTACAAAATCGTTTGCGATTGCTACTGTGAAAGGTTGAAAAATAAGAGAGATTGGCGTAGAGAGAGAGGGGTTAAATGTATATAAAAATACACCAAGGGGCATTTTCAGAAAGTTGAAAGGGCAAAAATGGTATTATACAATTACTTTATGTCACGTGTTAAAGTTAACAGAAATTTTCTGGCAGAAAGTTAACCTCGGGTGCGGGGGGTGGGGTGTTTGCTACCTTTAGGGTCTGAAGCACACTAATTAAATTTTAGGGGTCATCGTGCACAAAAACTACAATAGAGGGTGTTTTCTGCACTTAACCCTTATAAGTATATCTCATTTGATCCCAGAAATTATCAATATTCTTTTAGATTTTCTCTCCGCCATGTTCTAATTTATGCTCCACTTGTGCTCACATGCTCCTCGTGTATATGCTATCATGGATCTGTTATGCATACCACTCCATTAATATGTATCAATATAAAGGTTCGTGCATCTAACTACCCAATTTTGAGTTGGTACTTTCTGGTTTCGGCCACATATAACAGCTAGGTGAACTAATTCTTTTCATTCCTTTTCAACTTTACATGCCCAAGTTGTCACTCATCCACCTAAATAGTAATAAATTCTTAATCAAGCAAGGATCATCCAGCAACATATCGATACTTCGACTGTATCCATGACATCCCAATGAAATCGAATATACTCACAGAAAAATATAAGCTTTTTGGAAGTAAGTAGTCAGAGACATACTGCTCAATTACTCAAAATATAGTTAAATCCAACTAATAATTTGTTTCTTAAAATTAATTCAATTATACAAATTCTTCTATGCTTCAAAATTAACCGCGGAATACCCACAAAAATGAAAAACAATTAATATAAAAATAGCACTGCAATGATAATATCGTCAACAAGATCAGCAAACTAATGATATTTTTCAGTTTTGAATGGAAAACTATACTACACAGGGACAGATATCAAGAAAACAAGATTGAAACCATTGCAGAAAGTTGAAAAAAGAGGAACCCAGAAGCTGAAATAGGATTTATGCAATTCTAGAGAGGTAAAGAGATAAAGTGTGGTGGGACCTTGGTTTTGGTCTCGATGCGGACGTCGAGGGAGTGGATCCTAGTTGAAAGAATGCCGGAGAGGCATTGGCCGGCGAAAGGATTGAAGAAATGGAAGCCAGGCTGCGCCAGTTTCTCGAACCGACCCCACTGCTCCACCACACCTATGCTCGCTTGATCGACGCACCCACAGAACAGACAGTACGAATTCCCCATGTTCTCTCTCTAAAATATCTATACGTTTTCTCTCTCTATAAATTAGAAGAAGAACGGGGAGGGGTCGCTGTTCTCGTCTATAAATAATGCCTTCGCGGCATTTGAGAGGAGACCGACTCTGAAATGCAATCTTTTACGTGCACTTGGTTTTGTGTTGTGCCACCTCAGCGTAATAGGTGGTCGCTTTTTTTATTTGTCACAAGATCAATCATAAAATTTCATTTATTATTTTTTTATTAAAAAATATTAAAACATAATTTTTTTTTAAACAAAACTACCCTCATAATTTCTTAATAAGATACATCTCAATATGCATCTTTAGTAAATTTCAGTGTCTAAGTTACTGACTTTTAGACAAAAATATAATTAATTTTTTTTAATAAACTCGTGTATGTATATAGAAATTTTAGTTGTAATAAAATTTTGAAATTGAGTTTTAATTATTTTAAAATAAAATAAAATTGAAAGTTTTAATTGAAATAGAATTATAAAATTGGGTTTTAGTTGTAGTCAAATACTAAAATTAAGTTTTAATTATTTTAGCAGAGAGAGCTGAGGATGGTAGATAGGGGCAACTTGGGTTGGGCAACCCAAACCCAACCCGAGACCAGTCCGATTTTTTATGAGCTTGGACAACTATTTTTACAATTTGAGTTGAGCTTGAGTTGAAAAATCAATCCGAACTTAATTAAGGTTAAGCTTAGGTTGAAGTGCCAACAACCCGAGTCCAACCCGAACTTGAATTGTAAAATTATTTTTATACATATTTTTTATTTTATATATATTATATATAATATTGAAATTATGATAACTTTTTATTTTCAACTTCCTTTATTTAAATCTTAATTTATTGTATGTTGAAACTTTGGATAATTAATTTTTTAAAAATTTGTTTGTAATTTTTTAGAAATTTACATTAATTTCTTAATTTTGTGTGTGTTTAGGAGCGATCTAATGTGAAACTTATTAAAAATCACTTTAAATTTTTAACATGGAGATTGGTGATATAAATAACCCGACTTTCTAACCCGAAATCTTAACCCGAGTTTAAAAATTTAATGATGGGTTGGGCTAGGGTCGTTGAGTAGTTCGGGTTTGAAGTAGGGTTAGGGTTGAACATTTCATATGTAGACTTGAACTCGAATTATACCTTTAACTCGCCTGAGTTGCAGCTCTAATGGTAGAGAGAAATTCGGTGGTGAAAGAATATATTTTATATATGAGTAATGCTACTCAGACAGAATTCGTAGGCAAAATTTATAGGCAGAAAGTTTTATATCCATTGGATACATGTGGTAGGCCCCACCACATACACTCACCACATGCATCTAATGGATATAAAACTTTCTACCTATGAATTCTGCCTACGATTTCTGCTTGAGTAGCATTACCCAAATTTTAAATAGGAAGAAAAATTATTTTCTTCAATTAGGGAAGGATAAATGTGAGTTTGGAATGTGACTGTTAGATTTAATCTAATGGTCACTATATTTGGTGTGGATGAAATCTCTTGCTTACTACTATATATATATAAAGGGTAATGCTACTGAGGCAGAATTCGTAAACAAAATTCATAGGCAGAAAGTTTTATATCCATTGGATGCATGTATAAAACTTTCTGCCTATGAATTCTGCCTACGAATTCTGCCTGAGTAGCATTACCTTTAAAATTTATAAAACTAACATTACTAATTTGTTCTACACTTACCAAATAAAACACTTAAAATAATGAAAGAACTAAAAAAAAAATCATAGTATTAATCAATAATTTGATCTTAGCCTCTCAAGTGTTAAAATTAAAAAACAAACATAACTAAAGAATGTGTAACAATAAGCAAATCAAAGATAACATTCTAGTTACAACTTCAATACTAGTATCAATTCAAAACCAAACTCAAGCATCCTATACATAAGTACAAACATTCAAATAAAAATCCACATGTACATATATTTATATATGAAATTTATTACACTGGAGCCATTATCCAACAAAACTCCAAAAATAACACCATAAAATTAACATTTTCCCCATTTATTTCTCAAAAAATTCACTTTCAACTCAAAAAAGAAAAGTAAAAAAAAATCACAATTAAAAATCTAAAAATCCTAATCAAATTTACCACTTTATTTCACTACAACTAACACAAAAATTTACCAAAAAATAAGAAAGAATAAAACAAATTATTATCCTAAATGTAATTTATGTTATAATCAATCCATTTATTGTTTTATAAGGCTCTTCACACGAGAGATAAATAAAAATATACTCAAATATGTATAGTATTGTCAAAATATAAACTAGGATAAAAAGTCTCGGTAGGTGGAATCCAAATATTGATTAATACTATATTTTTTTTCTTTAAATATTTGAATTCCATTTTTTAGTAGCCCTTTCTAAAATAAATTGATAATATTAGTTTAGGAAACTTTAAATAGGAGAAATGTGGTTTTGTTGGATTAAGGAAGGAGAAATGTGGGTTTGGAATGTGACCGTTAGATTTAATCTAGCAGTTACTATACTTGGTGTGGATAAAATTTATTGCTCACTGGTGAGCAAGAGATCATTACTCTCTCTATATATATATATCTATATATATACTTACATATACTGAAAGAGAATAGATAAAGTATTAAGAGATTATGATAATTTTGTTCTAACAAATTATGCTTTTAATGTTTTCTAAAAATAACAAATAGGTAATAAATAAGGCTTTATGATTGGTTTTCTAACCAATCAAAAGAGCAGTGATAGTTGCACGAGCGACCACCCCTAGCACTCCTCTACAAATTAATCGGCGAATTGCATTAAAATCCCCAATTCTCAATTTGCAAAAAATCTCTTATATTTTTTTTAACAAAAAATTCCCTAAACTAACCAAAGGGATTATCTTAAAGAGACAATTACTAATATCTTCAAAAGTCAAGGAAGTTTGATGCACTCAATTGTATAAATTTAACTAAAAAAAATATAATTTTTTTATTTTTTGAATAATAAGATCTGAACTTATATTTTTTGTTACATGCATCATCGTACTTTCAATTAAATAAAAACATAAAAAAATAAGTATATTATATATCATTATTATAATATTTATATTATTTTTTTATTTTATACAATGCATATATATATAAGTATATGAGATGGATATTTGATCAAACAATTAAATTGACAAAAATTAATCTTAATTACAAAAATTAATTGACTGGCATAAAATAACTATTAATTTTACACTAGTTTATATTTTTTTGTATCATATCTATGTATATATGTGTACGTATTTGTTCTTAATTATGGTTGAAAAAATAATTATGTAAACTTTATAATAGATTATTGACTTTATTCGACAAGACATACTACGCGATCTTTTATAATTTTTCACATTGATGTAGTTGCACTCATAACTATGATTTTACTTTTTATTTTATTTTTTTATTTAATTAAAAGTATAGTGGTGCATGTAACAAAAAAATATAAGTTCAAATCTTACTATTCAATAAAGAAAAAAACATATATTTTTAGTTAAATTCGCACAATTGGGCGAATTGCATAACCCCACTTGACTTGGTATTTTAATAATTGCTCATTTAAAGTAATATCTGGTTAGCTGAGGGGGTATTTTGCCAAAAAAAGCACAAAAGAGATTTCGCTCATTCAGCCCAGCATATCCATTATTTATGCGGCAGTGCAATGCAGTTGGCTACTTCTTCTTTTTCCAATCGCACAGGAAAGGGAGTTTGAGAAAGAAGTGCGGGAGCACTTAGACACGCTTTTAACAAACACGTCGGACTACTCCAGTGGGAGAGGTTTCTTAGCCTCTTAACATTTCTCCCCGCATAAGACCTTTTGGCCATTTTTTTACAAATTAGTAATAGTCAAGGGAGGTTTTATGCAATTAGTCCAAAATCAATGATAAAGTTAACAATTGTTTTAGGTAAACTACAACCCCAAAGCTTAGGCACAAATACAAGTCATCACCACCGGACCACTACTATTGTTCTTAAATAAAATGTGGAAAGTTCCAACTTTGTAAAGAGTGTTGTAGAGGTGCAATAGTGCACACATTTGTTTTAACTTCAAGGAGTGGAAAAAGTAATGAGTAATATTATCACGATAGTATCTCTACTACTGATATAAGTAAGGCTGCAACTCGGGCGGGTTAGAGGTACAATTCGGGCTTAACTCTACATATGAAATGTTCAATCCTAACCAAACCCTAATCCTACTTCTGTTCAACCCTAATCCAATCCTAATCCTACTTCCAACCCTAACTACTCAACCCTAGCCCAACCCATCCTTAAATTTTTAAACTCGGGTTAAGATTTTCGGTTAGAAAATCTGGGTTATCTATATTACCAATCTCCATGTTAAAAATTTAAATTGATCTTTAATAAGTTTCACAATAGATTACTCATAAACACATAAAAAATTAAGAACTTAATGTAAATTTCAAAAAAATTACAAACAAATTGTTAGGAAATTAATGATCCAAAGTGTTAACATACAGTAAATTAAGATTTAAATAAAGGAAGTTGAAAAGAAAAAAGGTTGTCATAATTTGAATATTATATACAATATATTTAAAATAAAAAAATATGCATAAAAATAATATTACAATTCGGGTTCGGGTTCGGGTTGGCTCGGGTTGTTGGCATTTCAACCCAAGCCCAACCCTAATTAAGTTCGGGTTGAGTTTTTCAACCCAAGCTCAACCCTAATTGTAAAAGTAGTTGTCCAAACTCATAAAAAATTGGGTTGGACTCGAGTTGGGTTCAGGTTGTCCAACCCAAGTTGCACCCCTACATATAAGTCATTCACATTTCTTTTTCATAGACGATGTAAGATCGCCTAACCTGTAACTCACCCCGCCAATGTGGTAGCCTGCGAGTGTCTCTCCCACAAGGTCACCACAATACTAATTTACGTCTCCATCACCCTCCTTCTTATAATAATAGATTCATAATTAGGTAAATACCACTTACACCCCCTCAATTTAGGCAATATCCCGACTAGACTCTCTCTAGTTTCGATATTTTCAACTACACCCCCTAAATTTTGGGTTTATGTATCAATTTTTCCTTTCATTAGTGATATGTTAGCAAACAAACTGAATTTGCTGACATCGACAAGAGAAAAAAATTGACGAACATTACTGACAGGGAGTGTAGTCGAAAATATTGAAACTAGAGGGGTTTGATCGGGATATTGCCTAATCTGAGGGGGTATAAGTGGTATTTAACCTTCATAATTTATCGCTCTATTAACTATTCTTAAATTTTTTATATGAATTAAATAGTTAGTTTCAAACTTAATAACAATAAAAATATTATTTTTAAGAATTCTATGTGAACTAAATAACTAATTCACAAATTTAATAACTAATAGAAATTGTTGTTTTACTATTAGTTTACCTTTAAGTTATACATAAATATTTTTAAAAATTAATTAAAATAAAATTGATATTACAAATTCACTCTCGAGCTTCTAATGTTCGAAATTGATAGGTTGATAGAATATTATATTATTTTTTCTTCGCCAAGCTCATACTGGACCGAGATCTTATATTTGAAACCACGATCGCCCCGCTCGTTTAATGCTTTGCTTTTACCAATTTATCCTTTATATATTATATTATATTACCTAAATATCCTGTATATAATAAATACTTGTAAATAAAAGCCTAGTCTCTCCAGAACTTCTCTACAACCACTCTTTGGCAACCGTCTCCGATGGGTGCTTCAAACCGATGTGAAGCCCGTCACTCTGTCTCCGATCGGTTTGTTCTCTCCCTTTCTATCCATAAACAAATATATATATACTTTGGGGGATCTTTATTTTAACCTATTATCTGTACCTTAATAATATTATCAAGATTGTTAGTATACTCTCAACACTGATTAGTAGCTTAAGAGATACAATATCTTTCATCTCACGATAAGAAACAATAAATTCATTTAGAATAACAAGTTTACACAATCTAACTAAATACTTTGCCCTTTAGATTTTATGTTCAATGACACAAAGCATCAAGCAGGCAAGGCCATCCACGAGTTTAATTTTAACTTGGGCTGGGCCATTCATAAGTCTAAAATTTAATTGTATCCAAAAATAAAATTGTTGGCAGTTGTATATCAAATTTATAGTTTAATTAGGCTTCTGTTTTAGAGTTGTGTTCTGTTAGGAAATTGTGCGGAAGCGGAACCTGCTGCGAAAGTTTGATTAAAACATATAAGGGGTGAATAGGTTTACTCGCTCGTTTGCTTAATTTTTTAGATTATTCCAAATGTTAAATCCAATAAAAATTTAAGTAATCCCACAAAGCAAGTAAATAAAATAAAATGTAATAAAGTAAACAGTGCACCAGATGTACGTGAAAAACCCAGAATGGGAAAAAACCATGGGGTGAGGCTTGTAGTCCCGGAGAACCAAATCCACTATCTTGAAGCAAAGTACTATAAACTCACACCCGCTTCACTTTGACAAGAATTTGACACGGAATGCCTCATGCTTACTATTGCGACTCCCTCCTTCGATTGCGGAAGATTCTCAACTAACGTCACAATTCTTTCATAAAGGTAACGGAAATAATACGAACACTCAGCAAATATTATGTACTCTTCATAGTGTGATATTTTTCTCCCTCCTCACTAACAAACAGTTGTAGAAGAAACCAAATGATCCAGTAACTTGATCAATAAAAAATATCTAAAGCAGTTTTCGAATTATTGAACAAGCAAAGGGAGAGATACAACCTAAATTACTCATAGTGTATATACGCGTGTGATCTCTCAAAGAAATATAAATAAAGAATTAATGAATAATTTTATGTCCTAAAAATATCTTTACGATTTCTCTCTGTAAAAATAAAATTTTGATGTGTAATGAAAGCTTAATGAGAGAGAAGACATATGAGGTTTTATAGATGTTGAAAACCCTAATTTTTCTAAAAAAATAAATCAAAAATTAATTGAAAACAAGTTCCAACATTTATAAAAATTTTAAAGTCAAAACCCGGTCAAAATAGGACACTGCAGAGCAAAAATTCGCCATTAGAGGGCATGGACCAGTCTAACCCATTCTTGGACCAGTCCAAGGCTCTGCCTTGTTAAAGTTGAAGTCTCAAGACTTCATGGACCAATCCAGCTAAAGCTTAGACCGGTCCAACCTTGAAATATTTACAATTTTGCCCGAAAACCCTACTTTTCAAGGCTGGAACCTCCTGTTTAAAAATATATATGTTCTCACCACTTTACCTGTATTACATGACTCTCATACTTGATAAATAATGTCCACATATAATCAAAACCATCCAAAAACTTCAGACGATTAATTCCTTGTTTAATACATTGATGCATTTTTTCAAAATTTCAAGTTTCATGCATTTGAAAATCATTGATGTATGTTTAGTGTAGAACTTCATGCTTGTGCTCTGTCTTTAATTACATGATCAATTACAATAATATAATTAAAAGTTAAAACTCGATCATGTTCAATTTTGACACCGAAGATTGTCAATTACAAAAATATATATCTCATAATTTTTTTGTTAGACAAGTCTTCAGCTCCAAAGAATTGGGTTTAAAATGCTATAATTAGATATCTAGGATTTGGGTTGACACTTGTGAGATTGAGAGAGATGTAGTATCGTGAGAGAGTTGACAGGTAGAGATAGTTTATAGGTTAGTAGAGTACGAAAAACACCGGTGGCATTGGTGGAAATGAGACAGATTCGTGTAGTGGTACATGGTAAAAAGACAAAAAACTGGATCATGTTATATATTGTGTTTGTGTGATTGTTTTGTTATTTCCATTGGATCTTGATGTTCCTTTAGTTCCGCTACCCCGAACAAAAGTGAAGTCTGTTTAGTTCCAACGGGTTTAAGCCTAATCCTTGTCCATGAAGCACACCCCGAGTTGGGTTTGTTTCCCTTTGGATCCATATTATGGTTTCTCTCAAGTTGCAGGTGTTAAAAACTCGAACTTAAAGGGCAATATGGTAAATTTAGTTACACTTTGCTGGCTCCTTGGTGCCAGAGCTCTATAAAACCATAACCAACAGTGACTCTTGAGAAAACAAACCCTAACACTGCTCTGGAAAAGTTAAGAATTGGGGTATTCGTTCTTCAAGTTGTTCACTGGCCAATTTCAAAGTTAAGCTCCTATACTTCTTTATTATTATTGTTTTATCTGTGTCATTCTATTATTTCTGAATCATGTTAATAACCTTTTCAAAGGGGTTATTTGGTAACGTTGCCAAATTATATTTTTTGAAAAATGAAATTTGAAATCCGTGGTGCTGCCATTTATGTGAAAAGTCGAATGTGTTTGGTAATGTCATATGTTGTTTAAAATTTGAAAGCACAAATCTGAAAATGTGTTTGGTAATTCAAAATTAATTGTTTTAAAAAAAAATAGTAATATCTTTGACTAAAAATTGTGTTTGAGTAATATGATTCCAACTCATTTTAACCAACATAAATGTGATATTACATATTTTATGTATATTATTTCCTCCGAAATTACATTTGTTAGGACTTTATTTTAGTTTATTTTAATTAAAAATTCATTTTATGCATTTGCATATTTTTGATAATTGTCATAAATTCTAACTATTTACATGTTTTTGGTAATTGTCATATAATATTATATATACTCGTTTTATTTCTTTTATATTTTTATATTATATGTAATTGTATTTATATATAACTCTTATTTTATTATATTTTCTTCTTATATATTATATATATTTTTATTTATTGTATTTTATAAATTATTTTATTCTTATTGACTTATAATTTTGTATTTTATTTATATTATATAATTATTTATTTATTTATTGTATTTTATTTTGTTATATTTATATTTTTGGAGTAACCAGTTTTTTGATTTAATGTATTATCTAATTTTTTATAAAATTTTAATTTATTGTATTATATTATATTATATTTTTGAGCACCATGGGAGGGGCCACGGTGATAAGGGTGGAAGGTTGGGCTGTTCTCACCTTATCATCCTCAACTGCTATGTACCCCTGCACTTTACGGTTCAGCGTGTTCATATCTCCGGGGGGTTTCCGTAAAAGAGCTCGATAGAATTTCGTGCCGCTGATCATCGTCATCCTAAAGGCTTCTACCGACGTACCCTAGTCACACTCATCAACGGAAGATATTTCGATATTGAAGTGTGCAAGGAATACCTTCAGTGACTCGCCATTGGACTGTTTGAGGGTGAATAGAGAGGAGACAGTTTTATTCTGTCTCCGATTCCCTGCATATTGTGAGATAAATTGCTCACAAAAGGCCTAAAAGTTAACAATGGATTCGAAAGGCCGTTGCTTGAACAATAGCAGAGCGGGATCATTGAGGGTGGTCGAAAAGACGCGGCACATAAGGTCATTATCGCAAGCATTAAGGGTCATTTGTTGCTGCACGTGATGAATGTGTTCGATCGGGTCTGTTCGACCGTCAAAGCTGGCCAACATAGGCATTTTGAATTTCGCAGGCACTTCCACCTTTAAGATGTGGCTGGCAAAGGGGGATTGCAACACTTTTTTTATTGCCTCGGCTGTGAGATCCGACGGAGTGTTAGACCGAAAGTCCCGCCGGATGACCCCAAATTCTTTATGGATTTGCTCCTGCAACATCTTGCATGCGGTCGAGCATCGCAAAGCTTGATCTACCGGGTTTGGATTCGTTCATGCGGCTCGCTTGATTGGAACAGGGTCGGCCATGGCGAGGCCGGGTTCGGATCCGTTCGTGTGGCTCGCTCAACAGGAACGGGGTCGACCGCAGCGAGGCCAGTGTGCGCTTGCTCCCGACGGTGGTGGGAACTTCCCTCGTTTCGGCTACTGACATGGTTGGAGCAATCGGTCGGTGCAGGTCGGGGTCCCGGTGTTCCGCTACGGAGCTTAGCGTTCTCACGTTGTAGTGAGTCCACTTGGGGCAGCAACGCAACT
Organism: Cornus controversa; assembly: GCA_026545225.1. Classification (NCBI taxonomy): domain Eukaryota; kingdom Viridiplantae; phylum Streptophyta; class Magnoliopsida; order Cornales; family Cornaceae; genus Cornus; species Cornus controversa. The sequence goes on along the minus strand of CM048852.1, from coordinate 46,799,235 downwards.
ATGCTCGGACGATTGAGTTCGCCCCCACAAGGGTGAGTGGGACTCGCGATTCCTTTTTCCCTCGTTTTCCACATATGACACCGAAATGTAGATATTCAAAAATGTTTGGGAAATTTCTAAACATCACACACTCAAGTTACTGTATAAATGGCTGGACTTATATTGAACTTTGACTAAAATTGAACAAATACAAGCTTTTGAAATATTCTTTCTTTTCACTAGAGAATAAAAAAAATCCCACCCTTCTCTCTATCCCTCTCTCCCTTTTTATAGTCCTCCCTTGCTCTTGTCTTGTTTTCTTTGATCTTTTAAAGGCCATCTCCCTCTTCATCATTGTGTATGTTGGGCTTGTTCAGGTCTTATCACTTGAAGCAGGAGGTGGGTTGTGATAATGATTATCTGGCAAGTAGTGAACGTGGACATGTCGGGGTTGATTTTATCTTGTTTGCTAAGGGCTTATGTCCTCTTGGATTGGTGTGTTTGGACTGGACTTGATGGCATAGTGTTTGGGTTTGCGTTGAGCTGGTCCAATTCGGAGTCCACAGGGATTGGGCTAGTTATACAGGGCGCGGTATTTCAGGGGCCCACAATATATATATATATATTAATGGCTTTGAGCCTTTAATGGTGATAATAAGAAATGGGTTGCTTCTTAACGGTGAACTCTCTCTGTTATGACAAGTGAGTGATGTTAAAGTTTTTATTTTTTACGAGGAATGTTAAAGCTTTTGAAGCATAGGCGAATTGGTTACTGATAACATATTTATATCTTTGCCGGTTTTAAACTGCTCATGCATTACGGTACTTGTCGCATCTTGCTCCTTGTTTGCTATAAATTATTCTCATTTTTCTTTCTAATTTTTTTTTTTACATTTTGCTTTTTGTTTTTTTTAAATGTATAATAAATTGAGTATAATAATATGATATTGGAGTTGGTGATTGATTTCTTTGTGAAGCCAAAATATTTATTTGCGGTTTGATAATTGAATTATTTAATTTTAATAAATTAAGTGTTTTAACTAGGGGTGCAACTTGAGTTGGGCAACCCGAGCATAATCTGAATCCAGTCCAATTTTTTATGGACTTGAGCAATTATTTTTACAATTAGGCTTGAGCTTGAGTTGAAAAACTTCAACCTGAACTTAATTAGAGTTGGACTTAGGTTGAGGTGCCAACAACCCAAGCCCAACCCAAGCTCAAATTGTAATATTATTTTTATGTATATTTTTTTATTTTAAATATATTATATATAATATTCAAATTATGATAACTTTTTTTTTCAATTTTCTTTATTTAAATCTTAATTTATTGTATGTTAACATTTTGGATAATTAATTTCTTAAATTTTTTTTTGTAATTTTTTAAAAATTTGCATGAAGTTCTTAATTTTTTATGTGTTTAGGAGTAATATAGTGTGAAACTTATTAAAGATTACTTTAAAATTTTAACATGGAGATTGATGACATAGATAACCCGACTTTCAACATGAAATCTCAATCTGAGTTTAAAAATTTAAGGATGGGTTGATTAGGATTGGAAGTAGAGTTATTGTTGAACATTTCATATGTAGGGTTGAACCTGAGTTGTACTTTTAATCCGTCTAATCCGTCCGAATTGCAACCCTAGTTTTACCACTTAATATCAATTAAAAAGAGTGTTTGGAAACTTCCATTAAAAAAAAAAGAAAATATTTTTCATTTATAATTAGTACTTAATTTTTTTGAAATTTAACTTTGATTTTTATCAAACAATACTTTGCATTTTTAAAGGTCAGATGACAATTTACCCAGTCGCGCTTAAACCGGTTTGGGGTCGTTTATGCGATGTGAACGTGGATGAGTTTTAGGGGTAAAAACTTGCAGGGTTTCGGAGCAGGGCGGGGCGGGTCCGTTTAGATAGCAAATTTATATTAACACGTCTATATTAAATCATTATCCATATATTAATACATATACCAAAATACCTCTATGTATAAAACACACGCTGAACCCAAGGAGATTATTATGCGTATACCCAAAACAAAGCTGTTTTTCTCTGTATCGCTGCGGCGCTAATCTCTCTCTCCAGCGGTTAGTGGCGTCATCCTCTCTCTCATCATCGATCGACAGCCGGCCACACTCATCTCTCCAGCCAGCCACAGCCACACTCATCTCTCCATCCAGCCACACTCATCTCTCTCCAGCGGCCATTGCCATCGACGGCCAACCCTCCTCCTCTCATTACCGATCGACAACCAGCCAGCCACTCTCTCTCATTGCAGCGGCCATCAGCCCCTCTTATTTCTCTTCCGATGAGAGTACATCTCTCTTTCTTTGATGTATGTATGTGTAATATTATATAATATGTAAATATATTATATAATATGTATCTCTGTAATTTATTTGGGAATTTGAATGTTATCCCACATCTCTCTTTAACGGGCGCGGGGATGTCACCCCGCCCAAACCCACCCCGTTGCCATCCCTAGGAATATCAACAAAATTAGTTTACATGAGCAATTCTATTTTCTTTTCTCTCCCTCCTTTTTTCTCACGAAACTATTATTATTATTAGGATTATCGTGGTGAACCAACTGAAAATGAAAAACTTCATTTGTTATTGGCTCGCTATTCAATAGTCAAATTCATTGTTTTTTTTTTTATCTTTTCTCAGTTGTAGCACAGAGCGACAGATCTCTCGCACAATCAATATCCGAAAAACAAACAAACCAGGTTTTCTCTCCCTCCCATTTTCTTTTATGGGTATGCGGTCAAAAACATACATGTGAAATGTGATAGAACATGTTTACTTAAAGTTTGTCTAAATTGTGCAAAATCTTGCTCAAACTTGGGTGTTGAAAGTGTTCTTGCATTGTATGACAATCTCTAAATTTTTGGTGATCTACTCGAATTGGGTTTGGTTAATATTGATGCAAATTAAAAGCAGTTGGCTTTTCAAGTAGAATTTTTTTACATACCATGTTAGAGAATTGTTCTCTAGATATAGGGTAAACATTATTTTTTTGACTCTCCCTTTGCCGGTATCTATGGGATGTGAAAAGAATGTGGATTGGTGTTGGTTACCGACTATAAAATTTATGTCAAAACATTTTGATAAATTCTCACCGAAATAAAAAACACCACAAAAACAAATCACAAAAAAAATAGGATAGCAACATGAAATATATGGACATTAACCGGTAGGTGCAATGAATACCTTAAAGTGTAGAAAAGTAAACATAATTTGTTTACAAGCTATGTTACATGGATACTTCAAAACCAGTGAAGGACTTGTGTCAGACACATATTGCTCGGATATGGTATGGGATATGTGTTTGACACTTTTGGTGGGACATTTACTTAAAAAGCATATCCAATCATCCAATTTTGTTATATTATTACTTTAAAACGAGTTAGATGCCTATGTTAAACATTACTTTACTCTAGAAAATAAATTAAAATAATTAGATAAAATGAATATTAGCAGTGTCCCCTTGTCCTTCTGTTTGGAGATTTGACACGGCCGACGCATGGATACATACCTGTACTCAACATATGTAATCAAATACCATGTAACATAGCTTACAAGGAACTAAATGGAAGGGGGAAAAACTAAAGAGATCGGGAAGGATATTAAACTTTTTTATTCGGAGTAGGCATAGTAGTCGATCATTATACGAGGGACATAGTAGTAGAAATAAGAAGACAAGGAGATAGATTAATAGCTATCAAAATTGTCCTAGATGAAAGTGTCTTGTATATAATAAGTGCATGCGTTCCTCATGGAGCATTAGATGACACTACAAAGAAAACTCTTTTGGGACTCGATAGATGAAATGATACAATCTATTACTTAATCATGAGAGTATGGCTGTGATTTTAATGGACATGTAGGTGTTGACCGGGTAGGCTATCCACGAATCCATGGAGGTTATGGTTTTGGAGAGCGAAATTATATCAGAGAAACACTTCTAGACTTTGCAAAAAGCATATGACTTAACTATGGCTGACACTTCTTTTTTAAAAAAGAGAAGAGCATCCGATAACATTAAAAAGTGGAGTAAAGTAAAATGCAAATTGACTATTGTTTGCTTAGAAGAAGGGAATGGGCCTCATGTAAAGATTGTAACGTGATCTTCTGGGAAAGCCTCACAAACCACCATCGCATACTAATTATAGATATATTAATAAAACGGTTTAAGTATAAAAAAGCGAAAAAGGGACATAAGACAATAATTGGAAAGAATTAAAATGTAGTAAGGCGATAACGTTTAGATTACAAATATTAAATGAAAGGCAATGGGATTGGAATGTGAATGGAAACAACTTGTGGTTCAAAATGGCAAATCATATTAGGAATAAGCCGAAAGAAATTTTGGGAGAAACCAAAGGAAAGAAATTTATCAAGAAAGAAACATTATGGTGGAGTGAGGAAGTGCGACAAATAATCAAACAAAAGAGAAAGGCTTTAAAACATTGCAAAAAAGTAAGCAACAAAGAGACTAAGCCACGTATAATAAACTCAAATGTGAAACTAAGAAGATAGTAATTAAAGCTAAGCAAAACTCAACATAGAGTGAAAAACTAGGCACAAAAGAGAGCGAAAAAAATATATACAAATTAGCAAAAAATCGAGATAGATTAAGTAAATCGAGATATATATAGTTAAATACTATGAGTATTATGTATAATCATTTTATATACTCGTTCCGATTGCATAATTCAATAGCTCAAAAATAGGTAGAGTGCACCCTTTGAAGCATAGTTAAGTGTGAAGGCCGGCTGCAGGCTGATCATATCCACATTTAGAACAGAGCTGAGCCCAAATCCATCCACCCACTCTGCATAGCTGCACTGAAAACAGAGATGTAGATGTTTTTGTTTGGATGGAGACAGATATATAGAAAGTGTGCAGGGAAGGTTCTTTATAGGTAGCTAGTCTTTACTTAACTTGGCCCAAACAATGCCCCAAGACTCCTATGCCTTTCTTGGTCAGAACAAACCATTTTGTAATGACCCGACATCCACACAGTATGTTATTGTCCGCTTTGGGCCTGAGCCCGCACGGTTTTGTTCTTGAGCTTTTAAACCCAGAAGGCCTCGTATTATGTAGATCTTCAAGCCTACATATATAGCGCATCCCCTTTCCACACTAAGGCGATGTGGGATCGTGAGCCCCTTAGCTCCTAATGCAGTAGCTCGACAGTGGTTCTTCCACCCGCCCACCTACATGCTTGCAACTAAGGTCTCCACAATATCCGACTATTTCAGTCTTCTGGAATTGGGAGAGCAAGAACAAGTCTCTATTTTTTTTAAATATAAAATGAGTATATATGTACCCAGTATTTAAATACTTATATACTCATTTTTAATTATATATATACTCATTCTTTTTACTCGGAGTGACAAAACACTGTAGCCACTATCTTCCTCCTTTCAACTGAAAGCCCTAACTGAACTTTCTATCTCTGCATCTCATCTGCAACGACGAGCTATTATTGGCAACCACCGGCCATTATCGACAGTGACCAGCGATTTTGGTGACTCGAGTAAATTCTCTCTTTTCATATCTGTATTTTTCTTCCCCTCCCATCCTCATCTCTTTTTCTCTCTCTTTATTCTCAAACCTCTTTCTCTCTCTCTCTGGACTGGTTAGTGTTATCTTTGGTAAATCACAAAAATGCATTTAAATGTTTCCACGGAAATACATTTCAATTTGTTTTCTCCCACATTGTGCAAAGAAACAAATTCATAATCTATGTGGAGTGATTAGAATCAAAAATTGATTTATTAGAACCAATACAAATGTATGTACTCTCCTTTGGAAAGGCCAATTTTTTTATTTATTTTGGACAAAAAATACATAAAAATGAAAACATAATAGTTTCAAGTGTTATAGGAATCAAATAAACCACTTTTCAACCCATGTACAAACATAATACAAGAATTGTATTTATGGGGTATATTGAAACGACCACCAACTGTTATCTACGGTCCCTGTGAGAATACTAGTTTAGTCATATTAGAGTCCTTAGCTGCAATATCTTGGACTCTTGGACCTAGCACCAGCCTTGTATATTTAGATTGAATTTTGATACTGACATTACTATCCGACATCAGAATTATACACAAGTTATTTTTAGCTTGTCTTACGTTAAGTGATCATGCTTTTGTTGTTATATTGTAATGTAAGGCCCGAAGAGGTTTTCTCTATCGCCAACTTGTCACCTCATGTGCGACCTCAAATTCTGATATGAATTTGAATTATACTCTAAATTTTCAGAAGAAAAAGATGAGATAAATGACGCGAAATTTTGTAGGGGAATTTTCACAAGGATAAAATACTCAGATGTCCCCATGGAAAGTTTCCATAAAAGATAGGTTTATCTGGCAACTTTTCAACATTGTATAACCTGCTTGTAGTTAGTCATGCTATTTGAATTACATTTCTATCATTTAGATGCTTTACTTATTGATAATGAGGCTACACTCATTTTGTTGTTTTAAGAGAGGAGAGCACCCTATATGGCAGGGTGATAATGAGGCCGCACTCATTTTGCTTATTTTTTGAGCTTTCTTTGCATAAAGCTGGGTTTGGTAATGGAACACACTACCATATAGGTAATGCATTGTTTTATTGGAAATTTAGGTGGTGAACATTCTATCTTTGCAAATGTGTAAGGGATGTGTAAGTAGCCTGCAAGATGGAGCAATATTTAGAAGTTAGCTAACAACAAAGTAAGGGATGTTCACTTTCACGTTGACTAACATCTCGCCGCTGCATATCGTTCTATATCTATCGCTTGTCTGAAACTTCTCCGAAGTGCAAAAAATTTGCAATTTTTTCTTAATCAATCAAAGATTTACAGGTATAAAGATGTTCTTTATTCTTTATATTCACTCATCACTTTAGTATAGATTTTACTCACTTTGTTTGCTTTGTTAATTTTAATCGGTTTTTCCAATTTATTTAGTGAATTTTGCATATTTCTTCTTAATGAACTATTTGTTTGTTTCTTGTTATTCAATCAGATATTTCTTTTTATGCTTTTGAGGTCACTCAATTATTTTGTCCTAAATTTGTATTTCAATATGCATGATAGATGATATGATACGTATGTTCTCTCATAACATTTCAGTTACTTTTGCTTATTTTGAGAAAATTAACATAGTATTACACAAATATTGCAACACAAAAGGTGATTAAGATTAAAGAGAACATCAACTTTTGCCTCCTCCTTCTTCTTATTTTGCCTCATTTACAAAAATGAACTCTTTTAGACAGTTTTTTCGTTATAATATAATTTTATCAGTGATCGAGTTCTAATGTTGAATATCAAGAAATGAAAATTTTGTCAATTAGTTCTCAATGTTGAACATCAACTTTTGCTCCTGTTCTTCTTCTCTCTTTGCCTCCTTTTCAAAAAGTGGCTTCAATATCTACGTTAGATAGTTTTTATCATTCAAATACAATTTTGTCAGCGCCCTATTTTCAATGTTGAATATCAAGAAATGAATATTTAATAGTTAGTTGTTCGTGTGATTTTTTTTTGATAAGTTAGTTATTCGTGTGAATGAACATTGCTTCTAGCAAGTTCCATTAAAAATTTATTTGAAAATTTAGCTGTGGCCTAAGTTACCTGGACTCGTCGGAGCCAGCCATAGTGTCCGTGTCAACACGACACGACACGGATACGGACACAGGATATGGGTCGGACGCTTCATCTTTTCTACCGGACATGGCTCATGACGAATACACACAAAACCATGTGTAGGTTGATGCTTGTGAAGTATTAGAAGATTTTTACATGTTTTAATTGTTAAATCGACTGCCATTCATGGTGTTAGAAAGCTTCCTGTATAAAAAATGGCGATTGGTTTGAAATCAGTGTCTTTGAAGGTTGAAGACAACTTCGTGTTTGTGTGTATACGCGCTTGTCTTTGCCCAGTTTTGTGTGCCTAACCGAGCGTGGTTTCACGTGATGGCCTGACTATTGACCAGCTTTTAATGGCCTGCCTTTAATGATCATAATGGTGCCATCTGTCTATTTGAATCTGAAGAGATTGAAAAAGCCTTTTAGTCTAATGGTTTACAGCTGTACTGTAACTTTGTTTTTTTTTTGAAAAGTTAAATGGATTAAATATATATGAAACAAAATATACAGGCATGTGTCTAGCCCAAAGTTGCAGCCCAATAAGCTGTTAGTGGAGAGTTAACAGCTTGTAATACAGTAATAAAATTAATTTTCTTATAAAAAAGTACAGCTGATATATTTACTTTTTATTTTTATTAAAAAATTGATGTCTCAAATATAAAAAAGCTTACAATATTTAGAGAAAGGGCAGGACAGGTACTTTATTATTTAAGATAGATGATCTATATTTTCATCATTTTTTATTATTTATGACTATGTCCACGTACCCGTGTCTACTTTTTGGACTCTTTTCAGCCGTGTCCACGTATCCAATAATTTGGAACATGGATGAATCTGACCTCTAGACACGCACCCGTACCCGAGTCTGGGTAACATAGGCTGTGGCGGGCAGAGGTTGTGGTCTTTTCATATGCATTCAGATGTTGTAAAGACGGATGATTAAGGAGATTGTTTTTCTAGCTTTGGAGAATTAGCAAGAAACTTTTTGAAGATTTGTAGTTCTCTTTTATAGTATTGCATCTACATAAAATATCAGTTTTTTGAATCAGAACTTCTATTTAGGTTGAGGCAGTCCCGATGGCATTTGATTTGGACCCTTTTGATGATATCCTTCCTGACCATGCTACAAAGATTGGTAAGTAATGGTTTCACACTATTTTCAATTTGTTGTATATTAAGGGTTTTCTTGCTTCAAAGGGATCAATTGTTTATATTAAATGCTGTTGCAGCTAGGGCTGGTGGCAAATTTCAACCTAAGGCCAAACCTCGACCAAGAAATGGTTCATCCGTGTCTGTCACTTCCACACAATTAGTTCAGTCCGTTGATGTTGCGGAGAATGGATCAATTGATCTTTATTCATCTTTGTCTACCTCAGAGACTCTCAGGGCTAAAGAACCACTGGGAAACTGTAAAAATTCTTTATCAGGAGTTCATTCTTCCAACGACAATAAAAGCTCTGAACTGGTGAACCCCTCATTAGAATATGTCGCCGTTAGAGAGAGTGTGGGCCCCATAGATGGTTTGCAATCACACTTTGTAATGCCTGAAAGCAATGGAGATTGGCATTCTGGCTTTGCAAAATCAACTAAAGAGGTAAAGATTTGTTTTTCTCTTTCATGTTTGTGGTGTATTGCGTCCATCTGATCTGCAAGTCCCATTACTTTCAGAATGCAGACATATTTTCTGGGTTGGAATCTCTTAATGAATTTCTTTCTCAGTCTACCACCGGAACGGGTGAGTAAGCTAAATGCCTTTTAACCTGTTGTTAGATTTCTTCGCCTTGCTTGAATTTACTGAGTGCTCTGTGTATTACTTTGGCAGTGAGCACTGGAAATAGGTCTCCACCTAAGATAGACATGGATCCTGAACTAAAAAACGACTCCTCAACATCATGTACTGTAAATGCAGAGGCAGAAGGTTCTGTTCTGCCTTCAAAGATGGAAACTTCTAACGTTTCTGATACCATAAACACTGAAAAGGTACTTGGTATTCCCACTGTTTCTCCCTTTGATATCTCAACCTCTAGGGCATCTAATGATGCCCTAGCTGACACATGTTATGAGCTTTCCATGGGCCTAGCTCCTTTATCCTGTGAAGAAGCTGCTGTTTCTAATAGTGGTGGAGATTTTTATGTAGATGATCCAAGGTTGGAAACAGAGGTGAGGACCTGTATTCATTTCTTCTTCTTCTTCTTCCTTTAGATTGTAACCATTCTAGTATCTCATTAGAGTTATGGGGTTAATTTGGTTTGAACTTTGTTAGTTTCAGGATATGGATGTGTTTCCTTGCCTGGATAATTTAGATATTATGTCTGAGTTAACCACTAGCTCTGGTACATGCAAATTTCACCTTTCTTGATTGTTCATTTTGCTTCTATTTAGCTGTGTTGAATTTCTTACTGAGATCATCTTGAATGCAGGACGGCAGGCTGGCAAGTTTCGACCCAAGCCCAAGGTACACAATGACAAGGAGAAATCTAGAGCTAGCATCTCTGATCAAGAAGCAGTTGAGTGTGTTTCATGTCCCCAGGATTCTCAGTCGGTTCGCTCCGAAGTTGAATGCATTGGTGAGGTCTTAATCCCTGCATTCCCACCTGACCAACTTCTTGATTTCTCCTCATCGAGGTTTGGTGCTATTCCCTCGGATCCTACATCTGAACTCACGATGAATGAAGAACCAACAAATCTTATGGGGACTTCTCAATCAGACGCTGCCATCCCTGGACCGCAAATGGAGGCTGTTCCTGAAATGCCTGGAGAAGTTGTATGACGTTTGACTTTTGTGGTTCTTTTTGTTTTACACAAATAAATTATTCTGTTTATTTGTGTTTATCTGACCATACTTGTTGTGTGTGTGTTTGTGTTTTTCTTTTTCTTTTAAACAATAATTTTGAGTTAGGCTATACGTAGAAAAAGAAAAACTCATAGGATATCAGATCATTCATTGGAACACCAAAATGTTTCCACATCTGTTCAAGAGAATGAAGTCTGCAGATCAGCGAGGCAGTTGAGAAAGCGGAACAATGCATTTGAACTTGTTGATGAGTCTGAGGATGAGGGTCATGATGATGCGGACTTCCCCGCAGAACGTCCTAGTGTTTCTGTCGTAGATGAAGATGATGACAATGACACTGAATATCACGTGGAAAATGAAACCCAAAATAAAAGAGTGCCAAGAAAGTCCAGGAAACCTGTTGCTGAGAAAGATAAGCCTGTTCGAAAGCGTAACAAGGTCAATGGAGTAACAGTTCAATCTACAAAAGCGCCTCCTAAGAAGTTCTCTCACTCTACTCGGCGAAATAAAAGACGAGGTAACTTTAGTTCCTGGGTGTTAAATTTGAGTGGCATGATGAATTTTTTCAATTACATGTTGAACAAATACCTTCTGTTTTACAGTGGACAAGGTTTTGCTTGAAACTCCAGAGGATGAAATTGACCTCCAGAAGTTGCGTATTAGGGATCTAATTCTGCTTGCAGAGCACCGGGAGCGAATGGTGCTACATGCTAATCATTATTATTATTATTTATTTTTTTGTAATGGTTATATGGAGTTACATGGCTCTCCTATTCCCCTCAATGTACTGTTGTTGACGCGAGACAACATTGGTATCAGTTTAGGATATGTGTTTGACACATGAATACAAATGAGACAATCTAATTCTCTACATGTGATTTTTTTCAAATTTGATAGCAGATTGTGATGCTAATAGGTGAAGATTCCCCCCCATCCCCCCTCCCTCCTCTTTATCCACATCATTCCATTTAATATAAATTCTAATTGATTATATTCTTAGAGAATATACTACTTTTGTATATAACATATAACTATAATATATAATGTATTTGAATGTGCTGGACGTGTCTACACTCTACATAACCACGAGTACTAAGACACATTTCAGCCAAGTCCCTGTATCCTGAGATTTGGAATTTTTGGAGGTTTGACACTAGCACACCACACCCATACACATAGTCGAGTCCATGTATCATAGATCGATAAATAATATATGCATTAAGTTTTTCTTTATCTTTTTTTCTATATCTTTTTTTCTAATGGAACAGTCATGATTTTCTCTTCCTTAGTGTGGCATTTCCATAGCCTAAGTAGCTTATGGTGCTAGTTTTAGCATCTCTAACTATTTACCCTTTTTTTTCCTGGTGCAGAATAAAGAGGCAACAACATCAGAAATACCATTAAACAATCACAGGTATTGAAATTCTTTGAACAGGATCTATTTTCTGATCAACTTTCAGGTGCCTCATCTTTGTTTTTCTGCGGGCGTAATGGTTTTTTTGATACATACTCCATTGAAGAGCAATTTTTTTTTATGCCACGTAGCAGCAAAATGTTAAATCCAGTTCAACTTATTTTTTGGTTTGTGCATGACCATAGGTGTGTGTCTGGAATTGGAAATATATGCCATTTTCTCCATGCCTGACTGAGCTTAGCTTCCATGATATTTTTTCTTTCTTTTTTCCTGTGTTTTTCATATTTTTGAAGTTGTCTTCAGGAAATTTTAGTGTTAAATTACTAGTACTAGAGACCCTAAGTTGAAATTCAAGTCTCTGATTAAAATTCAGACCCTTTTTAAGTGAATTATTTGAAGTGCTAACTAATTATGTGCTGTCAAGTTTACTTGATTGAGAAACCATAGAGTTTTTTAGTTTTCAGCACTTACAGTATTAGGGGTTACCAAGGGTCCAAGACAGCCTTTTGTTGAATTTGTAGAGAAATTTAGATAAGGAGGGGTCTATTTTTCCTTTGCCATCAATATATCTAACTTAGAATGGTTACATGAATAACCAATATAGGATGTGGAACTAGATGTTACTATGGCATGGATTCCACACAAAAAAATTAATCTACATCAATTTTCTGACAACTTCTGGGACTCTGGCCTATTGATTTCATTTTTCTGGCAGACATTTGCAGTTTAGCTTCCAGCCCACTCTCATCCATGTTGATCTATAGCACCAAATTGTATGGGTTTTATGCGTGTGCGTGTCCGTAATCACATTTTTGTTTTTGTTGATTAATAAAACTTTTAAGCATTAGGATTTCAAATGACTCCGTGATTACTGCATTTTCTTTGTAGCTGGCTCGATTCAATTCTTGACATGAAATTGTTGTTTCCGTTGGCCTTTTTAGTTCAGCAATTGGAATATAACTGTTTCCATGGCAGTTGAATACTTCGTTGCACTGCTAGTTGTTTGTTTTAGCTGATGATAAGTATATAGGCAAGCCTATTAAGGAAAAATAAACAGACTTGAATGAGCTGGTTTGGTTGGTGGCTTTAGATACTTGACACTTGGCTGCCAGCTGTTATGTTGACTGGATGGTTTAAGCATTCCAAGTTATGTTTTTTATGTATCTCCATTAATGTGTGAATGATTATAGATTGTAACACTATGCCCTAATGGTCAGAGTACACGAAAATCCCGACCTAGACATAGAGGGGGGTTCAATAGGTTTATTAATGAAATTTAACAAAAGTTCAAAATTTAAGCTATTAATAACGATATTTTGAATTTCAACTAACTAGTAAGCACACAAAAATTATTCATGTTTGCACATATAGAGCAAGTAAATAAAGTAAACACTCAATTTTTACATGGAAAACCCAACAAAGATAAACCAGAAGACCTAGTCTCATCATCGTCATCATCCTTGCCTTAATCCCATATGAATGGGGTTGTCCATATGAATTCTCTCCAATTGAGTGAGTGAGAATTCATTAAGAAGATTTGGCATAAGTTTTATAGACGGTTGTCTATCTGACACGAACCCACCTCCTTTTCACATCTAGCCACCTGAAGACCTAGTCTAGATCAAATGAGAGAAAGGTATTACACAGTAGGTTAAGTTGACTCTAGCCCTAGAATACCCCAGTTACCTCTGACCCAAACTCTTGCCATACGTTCTCCACGAACTTTGCTGCTACTAGTCAATGAATCTACTGCTCATGCGACCCGTTTCTTCTTTTGCACAATGATCTCATTGACTAGTGATGCATGTTTTATATATTTGTGTGGAAGATGTTTCTGGTGTTAAGAAGCCCTTGTTGCACTAGGATCTCTAAATTTCAATACCAGAGTACGCTAATCATCTAGATGTAACCCCAAGGGGTTGGCTCAAGTGGATAAAGAACTTGGCCCTAGTGCCTAGCAAGCATTTGGTCGAGTTAGCTTGGATACCTTGTATTTTCTGAAACCACAAGGCCTTTATGTAGAGTTTAGAGGTATAAAAGGATTGGGGTTGCAAGTGTTTCAATCCTGTATCCCAGTTTTAGGACAGGTAACTCAACTAACTAGCTTACATAACATTTGAAACTGTAATCAAAAGCTAAAATAAAAATATGGACTGATTTTGAATGAGATTAACAAACCTAAGTCCTTTGACCAAACAATGTATATTTTCGGCAACTTCTTTGCTGGATTACATTCTAAGAATTCTCTATGTTCGTAACATCTCATTATATTGGAATGGGTTTAGATGCATCATGCATAAAAAAGCTGCCAAGTGGCAAATGCATTTTTTTTTCTTTTTAAATAGTGGCAATTCATCCTTTTCTTATCTTATATGTTAGCTTTCTTTGGCATAATGAAGTGTGTATATTTCAGGATTCTAGATTTAAGGTAATTTATTTTTGTTCTCTCTCTCTCTCTCTCTCTCTCTTTTCTGTCATTGATTCTATAAAGGGGGGAGTGCATTGGAAAGTAATGTTGGCAAGCGGCAAAAACTTTGTCAATATAATATGGTTTTGATTAATAAATGAGATGGCCAGTTTGAATGGTGGGGCAAGAAGTCATCGTGATTGTGTAGAATTGCAGAGGTCATTCTCTATTCAGTTGCCATGCATTGCCATACCCTGAATGTGATAACATAATGGCACCAAACTTTTCATGTCTTTCATGGATACTTGGTTAGATTGCAGCATTTCCATATCCAATTTTGTTGCTGTGACACATTTCTCTTCTTAAAGCTGGTGTTTCTCTTAGGAACCAGAATAACCAGTTGAACACTATTACAACGTAATATGTCAACTATTGATTTTTAATTTTGGTTATAATTTCTGCTATGCAGTGCCAGTAATTCTTTTGCCCACTATAATGAAGATGGGACCTTTGCTTCAGAGAGTGGCGGAATATCTGGTGTTGAACAAACAATTCCTACGCAGGAGGGCTCTACCTATTATAATTATCAGTCTTTCATGGACAAAACGCCCATTTCAAGGTGGTCGAAACAAGAAACGGAATTGTTCTACGAGGTATATATTCATTTACATAAATTTATAGATAAACCAAGTATTTATTTCAAATTAATGTTTTAATTGTGAAAGTTTGGACTAGAACCCGAGACTATGATAGAGAGTCACGCAAGGCCCGTGATCTAGACCCAGAGGGAAGGTGAATAGGTCTTGTAAATTGAATTGGTGAATTTTAACTGCCTTTTAAATTTAAACTAACTTGTCAAAAATTTAAATCATACTAGAAATTTTAGTCTACTCAATCACTCAATCAATCAATTATGCATGCAATAAAAATGGACATCGAGACCTTTTATGTGAAAAATTCAACTGAAAAAAAATCAAGGACCTAGTCCAGGCAAACCGAATCCACTATGAGAAAGATGGACCACAACCTAGATTATAGTTTTTCAAAACCCTAGAAACCCTTGTTCCATCTTTGACACATATTGATCCACCAAACTCTCCTTGAGTCTTTAGGCACATGATCCACTCGTTAACAAACGTTTCTCCTCGTGAATATGCTTCTCCATCAATGATTCAATTTCGACCAGTAGTCGTTCAATTCCAACGAGTAGCGATGAATTGAATATTGTGTTGAACTCTCAAGTTATAGTACACAACAATAGATGTCAAAACACAATGCAGAATACTCACCAATACTAAGTATGATGGATACAATTTTTTTTTCTTTTTAGATAAGTAATATTTCATTGAAAGAGCGCTCAAAAGGGGAGCGCATCCCGAGAACAAAGCTAGACCAAGCCGGTGTGCTATACAGACAAGGTATCCACAAAAAGAGACTATATCCCCCATAGATTTCAACCTTGAACCCAATTAAATAAAGTATAAAGAATAGAGAACTCAAGCACTCAAGCCGGGATCTCTATCTCATCAAAGATCCGCCTATTTCGTTCTTGCCAAAGCCCCCCTAGCATCTCGGGCTTGCTTTCTCACTATACAACCTCTCTAAGCCTTGAGCAGACTCAACGGGGACTCCGGCATGACCCACTAGACTCCAAAAGAATTGCAATCATTAGAGCCCAACAGTCTCGAGCCATCAGACAATGCAAAAGAAATGACTAACAGACTCTTCATCATTCTTGCACAAGCAGCACCAGTTGACGAAAATCTGACCTCTCTTTCTCAAATGATCAATGGTCAGGTTCCTCTCCAAAGCAGTTGTGCACCTAAGAAAAGCCACCTTGAGCGGAGCTTTGGTATGCCAAATTGCCTTCGGGGGGTTGCATAACCAACCGCCAAACACCTGTAGAAGGAGCAAACCTCAAAAAAACCATGTTTGGACTCCGTCCAAACCCACTTGTCAGATTCAACCAATCCTGGAAGGGTCTCACAAATTGAACATACCAAAACAACATGCCACTATCTACGAAAGCAGTTGGCCACCAACTCCTTATCCACACCTATCTGAAAGAGGCATGGATAAGTGGACTCCAAAGATCTCTCCCCTCACCACACATCCTTCCACATATGATTCAACTCTAGAAGCTCTCTCTGATTGTTTGTCTTTATATATATGAGTTGTATAGTATTATGCCCTATCATGGTATATATATAGGCAAAATAAAAGTATGCAGAGTGGGTTTGTTGTGTTTGAATTCAAAAGGAAATTGAATTTTCGTAGGGCTTGATCGAAAAGTTAGTCGATCGACGCAACAATAGTGGCCCTCGATTGATAGCTCGATTCGGTCGAAGTCTACTGCAGTTTAACTTGGACAAATTTAGAACATGAGGTTTTAAAAAACACTTTTATGCATGACCCTAATTTGGAGAGTGCACTAATGTGTTATTACATTTTTTATCTTTATAGAAAAGGATTACTCATCTACCCTTGAGTGTAGCTTCAAATTAATTCTTCAACAATGAGTAGGAGGTAACAACTAACACTAACTTTTGAAATTTCTAATCTAATCTTAACTAGGGGGAAAAAAAGTTACAGGCTCTAGTTTTGTTCTACAAAATTTGTCAACCCAAGTTCTATTGACCTAACAGATTAGAAAAGCAGAAAGCTTGTCCATTTTCATGCACTGTAGAATTTACTCACAGTTGAGCAAGACTGGCGCATAAACTATTTATGTTGGTATTTTCAATCCTGGATAATCAGCTAAGTTGCAATCATTTGACCTCAATGTGAAACTTAGCAATAATGCAGATGGTTCTGTTTTATCAAATAGTTAACCGTTCTTTCTATGTATCGAAAATGGGGAGGGAGGTTTCATGTAGTGAGTTGTTGTGCAAATGTTGTCGGAGAGGTTGGGAGATATGTTTTGACTTTGTTTTCCATTGCTTTTGGAAGATTTTTCAAAATGTACTCGTTTATAGATGATAGTTCTGTAAGCACCCTGACACGGGCAATGTGTTTTCCTTTGTGGGAGCTTAACATCATTATGATATGTTTATTAGGAAATCGCTGGTTTGGCTCCGAAGAAAACCTTGATAGAGTTGGTGCGACATTGCAGATTTCTATAGCCATTAAACTTTAGCTTAGCTTTCTCTTAGAGAGAGGGATAATATCTAGGGTAAGGCAATGGGAGGATTGTATACACACTTCGCTCTACTTAACATAAAAAGAAATAGGGCTAGGTCACTTTTTAAGAAAAAATATGGCCACGGTACCTTAAACTGTGTCTTTGAAGCTGTAAGACAAGTAATATTGTATTAGAAAGTGTTCAAACGGGGAACGCATTCCACAAAGCTACACAAGGACCAAATAGGGTCCCTACTCTCTCACTATGTCCAAATAAACTACTCTCTCCCTCATAGATTTACAATTTCCCCATGAACCCAACAAAAAAGAGAACTAATAATAGAAAATTTCAGTGCCTCAATATGATTCTCCTCCCCATCGAAGTATCTCCTATTCCATTCCCTCCACAAACACCACCAAACACACAAGGGCGCCACCCTCCAAAAGTGCCACACAACCTTCCACGGAAAAGCCGACCCCGCAGTAGAAAAGTTGATCCCGTGGTAGCGGTGAGAAGATGCCATCCACATCAGAGTGTTGGGCCTACAGCCATCCACCACTTGACGATAATTCAACTTCAAAAAGCTGATAGCGTCCTCCAACTCCCACTCTTGGAAGTGCCTCGAAAAGTGAACATCCTAAGTAGTATTACCGCTATCAATACGATAGCAATCGGTGACAAAAATGTGTCTATCCAGGGCAATCCGATAAAGAGAAGAGAAGGAACATGCCAACGGCCGATCACTGCACCAGGAGTCCTTCCAAAAGAGGATGTCTCTACCATTCTCGACCCGAAATCTGATGTGTTTCGAGAATTCATGCCACCCCTTCTGAATGAATTTCCAAACACTCACACCTCCCGGAATCCTCACCTACAAAGAACACCAACCTCCCCTCCCCTCTACAAAATTTGTTGGAAATAACCCTTCTCCATAGCCTTTGCCTCTCTCTCCCAAACCTCCACAACCACTTCCCAAAGAGATCCTTATTAAACCCAACTGAATTTGCCTGTACACCTGCTCCCAGCAAACAAGATGGTATTTGAACTCCTTTCCTATACCCCCTACAGAAAGTTTCTGAAAAATAGATGGGTATCTGAAAAAGAGAAAGGAAGTAGATAGGAAGGCTCAACAGAGTGGTCTTCAAAAGGGTGACCCTCTCGCCCTTTGAAAGATATTGCTTCTTTCACCCCGCCAATCTCCTCTCAAATCTCTCTACCACCGAACCCCAAAAGGGTCAACAGAGTGGTCTTCAAAAGGGTGACCCTCTCGCCCTTTGAAAGATATTGCTTCTTTCACCCCGCCAATCTCCTCTCAAATCTCTCTACCACCGAACCCCATCCTTCCACTTTTCTCAAGGGAGCTCCCAACGGCAAACTCAAATACAATATAAGGAAAGAACCAACTCCGCACCCAAGGGTCTCAACCAGACCAGAAATTCCCGGAACTTCCCCCACTAGAATCAGCACACTTTTACCTACATTAATTTTCAGACCAGAGAATGCCTGAAAATAGATCAACACACACCTCAAGTATCTCATCTGCGACTCTTCAGCATCACAGACAACTAGGGTGTCACGCCCCAAATTCCAACACCCGGAAGGGCATGGAAAATGGAGGTGATTAAATAAAACCTCAACACCTTACAACTACAAACAAGCTTTGATACTAAGTTGTCACGCCGACTTCCGACACTGAAACAGATATAGGACATTAGGTGTGAATATAGGATGAAATTACCAGAATACCCCTTTTAAGACCACCCTCATCCAAACAGAGTCTCAATACCGCGGAAACGACTTTTAAAACACATTTACATCATTAAAACTAAAATATAACCGAGTTACATACATACATCAAAATGTAATTTGTCCAACCATATCCAAATATACACAATGGTCCAACATAGAGAAGACTAATGGAACCACTGCTTAACAATATAAAAGTACCCATGTCTAGAATGCTAATACATCCGTTCCACGTACAAAATATATAGTTCTTCTCAAAATACCCACACATGGCATATATATATATACTATAAAACATCCAAAGCCCAAAAGAAGGCCCGAGGCCTTTACCACAATAATCAAGCGTTATCCCCAATCGGCGCTTTATCTGTAACAAGTTTGTAGGGAAGGGGTGAGCAACCGACTAGCTCAGTAAAGACATCCAAACCCCCTATGCACCGAGTCACCGACTCGATGCAACCTACATGAAATGCAGTCATAGCATTCCTATACACTACATGACATATTTTCAATGCTCATAACATCGACAATATAGTGTACAAATCATGCTCCAATATATATACATCATATCCAACATGCTTAATTTACCATAAGTAAACACAAAGCATTTTGCGACAATATAAGTCAAACAACAACCATGAATATCACAATTCATAACAAAGCTTAAAAACAAAGTCAAATAAGCTCAAAATCAATCCATGAGTAGGGAGTATTCGTAGTAACCAGATAAGTACCCCTAGGTTAAATATCTATCTTCCTATCTTTACGGGTTGCTAACCCGATGGTCTAGAAGAAACCACTTGGCCAAGGTTGAGGTCTTGCACCCCTGAGCATTGAGCTCATCTTACTTTATTATGACCTTTCTCCAAAATCATCAAACAACACATAGTTTCAAATAAGTGCATCATAAGCCACTTAAATCACGTTCAATATAAGTACATCATAAGCTACTTATATTAAAGCATGCATATACAATGCAACAACCTTTCTTTCACAAGAAATCATACAAATGCAAAAATGATGATATTGTCCTTTATATGCTTTTAATTAATACATAGCGTGCAACACGTACACTTGCTATTCCAATAACTCATACATGATTCTAAATGGATATCATTCATTTCCAAACTAGCACATAAGACATACATGCTCATATATAATTCAAAGACATCATACAGAACATATTAAAACCACTTTTAACACATGCTTATTCCAAAAAAAGAAAGAAAGAAATCAAAACAAAACTCTTTAACTAAAACCCAACCAAAACTCTAAGGAATCGATGATAAGAAAGAGAGAACACTCCTACCTCAAATTCAAGCTCAAAAACCAAGAGAACTCCAAGTCCTAGAATCTGCCCTATCCCAAAAACACTTGAAAATCTGTCAAAAAGAATTTTCAATCGGTGTAGAACGTAGGCAATCCCGAGGGGAACAACTATCGTGTAAAGTCCCGAGGCCCGAATCACACTTCTAAGCCTCCAAAACTAAGATCAACCAAAAAGATAAAAGATGGGAGAAGGAAGAGCTCTAGAGCTGATCTCTAGAGAGAGAAATCTGATTTGAGTTATGACCAAGTCAAACCATTTTGGAATATTTAGAGAAAAAGTTTCCAAAATTGCACATTAGCCCCTCATCTCTTTAGTTTTGCTCCTCTACCCTTTTCTACTTCCATTTAATTACAAAATGGCACTCCCTCATTTCAACAAACTTCACTAAAGCCCCTCTAAGTTCATTTATGCCCCTACGTCACTTAAGTGATCCATGGTTATTTTTTCGAAAAACCCGAACCATGAATAGTAACTTTTCGTAAAAATTTTGAAAAATTACTCGAACCTTGGTTCCCCCACTATGGTCCTAAGGTACTTTAAAACCATTTTTAGAACTTTTAAAGTAGTCCCGAAAGCTTCTGATGAAGCCCAACTCGATTGCCCTCTTCATTAGCTTATTGAGTACCTCCATCACGATAATGAACAAAAAGGAAGAGAGCGGAGTCGGGAGCTACTGAAGAAACTAGTCGGAGACCCATTCACATGAACCGAGAACCAAACTGAGGAAATATGAAACTCAATCCACCTCCTCCACCCCTCCCCAAAGCCTATCCTCTCCATCATGTATAGCAAGAAGCTCCAACTCACATGATTGTAAGCTTTCTCAATGTCAAGCTTACAAAGAACTCCTGGAACACCGCTCCTCAATCTGGGGTCCACACACTCACTAGTAGTGAGGGCTTAATCCAAAATCTGGCGCCCACCAACAAAAGCATTTTGGATTCCGATATAATACCATCCATGACATCCCTTAACCTTGAGGCTAGGACTTTAGCTTTAAATTTGTAAATGCACCCCATCTAACTGATAGGTCTAAAGTCCCTAACATCAGTCGTAGGACTAAGAGCAATAAAGGAAACATTCTAGCTTTTCTCGAACCAGCCCTGGGAGTGCTTTTGCCCGAAGCCACATATTCTCAAACCTGAAGGGAGAGTTTCTCCTTTGTGCAAACCATCACAATCCAAGACTAATGGAATATGATCCGAGGTAGATCTAGCCAACGCTGCTTGACACATCTGAGTACTTCTCCTCCCAATCTCCGGATGGGAATTATCTATCCAGCTGAGAGGGGGTGGGATAATGTCTATGGTTGGACCATGTAAAAGACGCATCCTCCAGTGGCAAATCGATCAACTAAGGACCATCAATGAATCCCCAAAACTGCTCTATAGCCGGTGTCCACCTCCTAGGGCTACGGATGTCAATTTAACTCGCCCCATCTCGCCCCTAATGGGATGGGTTTGGGATCATACTAATCGGGTTAGGGGTGGGTTTGGGAAGAGAGTTTAAAACCCGCTAAGTCCCGAACTTGCCCCGATTAATAATAAATATATAAATAAATATTCTTTTATTAACTAAGATTTTTATTTTTTTTATCAGTTTTGATAATTTTAAATTTTAACAACATTTTTGTTATTATCCTTTGTAAGTATTTGTCTATACTTAATTTTTTTTACAAAATTTATCGAAAATTTGTTCAAGTTTGCATTGTATTTCTTAAAAAATATATATATCGGGGCGCCCCTAAGTGGGTTTGGGAAGAATTTTTTATTTGTGGGACGGGTTTGGGAAAGGGGTGCCCTTTCCCGAAGTGATGAAGCTATTTGGGTTGGATTAGGATGGGGCTGGGCTATTGGGCTTTTAAAGTGATGAAGCTATTTGGGTTAGACTGGGCTTAATATTTTATTTAAATGGACAAAAACCTTTTAAGTTAAAATGAAATGGGCCAAATATTATATAGTTATATAGTGTGCATGTCTGTGTGTATATATAGATATATCTATATGATTATATATATTTATGAGCTTAAAATGAGCCGATTTTCGAGCTTTTTCACAAACGTGTTCACAGACTAACAAGCTGAGCTAAGGCGTATTTGGGATTGGCTCATTGATTAATCAAACGGCTAAAATTTGTTTGGGCGCGGTTCGTTTAGTAAATAAATGAACATGAACCGAGCCCAACTCGAGTCGAGCTTGAGCTGTTCGTCGAAAGCTCAGCTCATTTGCACCTCCCCCCCGTAGACCTCTCATATGGGGACTGAACCATGTTGAATTCCCCTCCTAGGCACCAAGGAAAAGTCCATCTCCCTGCACAGAGTCAAGCTCCTCCCAGAACAAAAATCTCTCCCCATCCTCAATCGAGTCGTAAGCCTTGGAAAAGACCCAATGGAATCCATTCTCTATGGAAAACACGCAAGAAACAGAACATCTCCCAATCCAAATGTCAACTTTGGACACCCATCTCCTATCCCACATCATAAGGACACCCCTGAAGTGCCCACGGCATCCAACACCTCCCACTCAACAAACTTCCCACCTCAAAGACTCCTTACCACACTAGGTATGGGTGTGGAGTACAAACGTACCCAAATTGGTCATTTGCACCTCCAATTGTGACGATAGAAGAAGAAAAAACTCAAATTTGATAGCTAAGAAAAGTTTCCTAATTTTGAGATGGATGGAATCGTTTATTTCTTTTTATTTTTATTTTTTTTATTTAAGGATAAATTACATTGGCATCCTTGAGGTTTATTTTAATTACACTTGGATACAGGGGGTGTTTCTAAGATTTTTGCCAAGTTGTATCTAGGTTTAATTAAGGCAAACCTCAGGGGGTGTGTCACTTTAATTTATCCTTTATTGAATTTAAATTAGGGCAAGTGCGAAAAATTCCTTGCTATAGAACAAATGTGCACCAAACACCCCCATAGTTAGTATGTGCATATAACCCCCTATGATTTCATGCATTTGTGCACATTAACCCCCTTCTTTTTATAACCATTATAAACTAGCTGTTGACTGCCATTTCTGACATAAAAATTATTGTGACTGCCCACTTTGCTTGGAACCGATTTGGTTTAAGGAAAATTAATTGGATTGGATTTGAATTGATATCCCATTTGTGTGTTTAGAATAAATTGAAATTTATGATAGAGAAAATATTCCTTGTACCATTTTATCCTTATTGATTCGACTTGCAATCTTGTCTTTAGAGACAAATTGGGTAAGTTACAGACTTGTAAAGTTTATCAATTTACAATTCTTTTCAAATTCCACTAATTTTCTTGGGATTTGAAGATTGTCTATTTTGGGATTTCAAATCCTATGAAATCCAATTCCATTTTAAATCTTATTGGTTCCAAATAACAGGAACTCCATTTTGAAAGCCAAATTCCACCAAGATTTGGGATTTCAAACGCAATTTAAAGTGCACCTTTTTGTCATTTATATGCATCTTTAAAGTGCCAAAAAACCCCGCTATATAAAAAAAGTGGAAGGACCTACCCGATGGTGAAAAACACCCATAACATTTGAAAATTAGGCATTAATGGAGCAAAAAAGTAATAAAGAAAGAAAGAAATGAGATACCAGAAAAGATAGAAAGGACTTATAGTTTAATAGTTGCAAAGTACATTTTATAGACATTATAAAATTTAACCTGTAGTTTAATAGTTGCATTTTTTTTTTTAAATACTGATATTGTATTGATATAATTTATTGCATTAAAGGTATATGTTATGACAAATAGCTATGAGTCAATCACAATCACGAAACACGACAAAAAATGAAACAAACACAACACACCTAACATAATAATTTACGTGGTTCGGCGCTGTGCCTACGTCCACGGCGAAGATCCGATGAAAGTTTTTGCTATGCGAAATTTGGAGATTACATGTTTCAACCCCAAACCCTAGCTCTCGTTCTCTTACTCTCTGCGTTTTTAGTGTTTTCTCTCTTTTTATCCCACTCCAAACCCTAGATGCCCTTATAAAATGGGTCATAAACAGGGTCCTAAACCAGCAAGCAAAAAATGGGTCATAAAATTGTTACAACGCCCATTTTTCGAGTCAAAATTGGGTTACAACGCGATCCGGGCCGAGACAATTCGGACCACAACATAACAGAATATATAATATACTTGCTACATATTATATAAATTTAACCTATAGTGTAGTAGTTGCAAATTTTATAAATACGAATATTTTTAAAGAATAATAGCATCTTACATTATACTTTCAGTAGCATATTAGGTTTAAGTGTGTAAGACCAATTAACTTCTCTTCAATTGGAGGGTTCAAGTTATTGGTTGGTAGGGAGCCACGCTGGGTGTTTTTATTTTTCTAGTTGGTACACACACCCACCCCCAAAGAATTGTTTGCACCCAAGAGGACTTGATCCTTAGACCTAATGCTTGCTAGACATTATAAAATTTAACCTGTAGCTTAATAGTTGCAATTTTAAAGGTATATATAATATACTTGTTACACATTATATAAATTTAACCTATAGTGTAGTAGTTGCAAATTTTATAAATACGAATTTTATTAAAGAATAAAAGCTTCTTACATTATACTTTAAGTAGCATATTATGTTTTTAAGTGTGTAAGACCAATTAACTTCTCTTCAATTGGAGGGTTCAAGTTACTTGTTGGTAGGGAGCCACACTGGGTAATTTTTTTTCCTAGTTGGTACACACATCCACCCCCAAAGAATTGTTTGCACCCAAGAGGACGTGATCCTTAGACCTAATGCTTGCTAGACACTCGGGCCAAGTTCTTTATCCACTTGAGCCAATCCCTTGGGTTCCACACTGGCTATTTAAAGTTGCTTTAGCAATGAAAGACATGAAAGGAATAATACGGCTCAAGATACCTATGGTTTCTCTAGATTGATGTTACTTGGAATGTAGGGTGAAAAAGGGTGAAGCAATGTGATATTTTACTGGCATGGTAAGGCCTTTAGAACCACTACCTTAAAGTCGCACCATTTCCTACTTTCTGTTAATATAGATGATATAGGTTATCTGACAATTGCTAATCGTACAAGAGTTCATTTCACTATACTAACATTGCCCCTGCAGATAAAATACTAACCAATAAGAAACTTTTTGTTCCTCCATTCTAATTATCTGGAACAGAAGTATACCACGTTTGGGATGAGATAATTTGTATCAAATATCACTAGGATGCTGTTGAACAATGGCTTCATTATTTTAGGTTCTTCAGTGTTTTTTGCTCCGTTTTGAAATTATGAAACACTTGCAGTCAAACCTATTTTGGGCAAAATTTGAAATTGACATGCCATTACTTGGTAATGCTCAAGATTTATAGTAAACCCTGGAGACGATCGTCATATATACTCTAGTGATCAATTGGAATTGCAATTATGAAAAGAGATCACTTCAAGTGATCAATTGGAATTGCAATTAACAAGATGACGTATAATTCAAAAATCCTATTTTTCTTTGGCATACAAGGTTGCACATCAAAGTGGAAAATCTGTTGTTTTGTTGCCCTGCATACTGTATTGATTTCTCTTGTGGGGTGGTTGGAGACTGGTTACAATTGGACCTATGTCGAGCCCACCCATGAAACTTCCAAGTTCCTTTCCTGGAGAGTGAACAATCCCAATTCTGTTGATAATTTTCCAACTGCAATGAAAGCAGTTTAGCCAACTTAAAAAACTCAATTGAATCTTAAGGCTTCTGTTAAATGCGGCCTTGTTCACACCCCATCCCAATTTCCAGTATCAAATCCGTAATTTCTAAATGTATTTCCTGATTTTCTGAATGTGTCTTACAATAGTACTGCAAAGAGATCTACTAAAGAAATTATAAGCTTCAACTCGTCTAATCTAGTGATGCCTCAGCAGCATGGATTCCAATCAAACCACTTGCATATTTGTAGGCTCCAATTGAATAGGCTATTAAATTTTCCCTCTCCGCAACATTGATTTATTTTGTCTACTATTTACTTTGATTTGTGCTTTAGGCGGTGCGGCAGTTTGGTACAGATTTATCAATGATACAGCAACTTTTCCCTGATCGGACACGTAGGCAAGTTAAGTTGAAATACAAGAAAGAAGAGCGTCAATACCCCATGAGGCTTCGCGAAGCTCTAACTAATCGCGCCAAAGGTAAAGTTTTAATCTTTGGATTCTCTATCTCTCTACTTATGAGAGCACAAGTGTTTATATAATTTCTAAAGGTGTGAAGTCCAACATTTGATAAACAATTGAGCCCAATATTTTTAAAGGTATAGTTCTGCAGGCACTAAACCAGAGATTGTGTTGTTTATATAAAATTAGATGATGAAATTCAGTTCTTTTTGTTTCAAATGGCGTGACACCCACATCTCAAGAAAAAAGTTGGTTTTATTTTTGTTTTTTTGGGGGGTGGGGGTTAATGGTAGTACCTAGGAAGCATGGACACGCCTGAAAGGTCAAAGAATACGTGTTGGACATTGACACACATTGGACACGACTTGGCACATCTTTTGGCGTGACCGGAAATTATTATTATTTTTTTAATTTTCAGACATGACATAGACACACCATGAACACGTGTCTGACACGTGTCTCTCTTTGTTAGGGAGTTTTAAGAAAGTTTTAAAAAGAAGTAGGAGATTGAAGTTTAAATATGATGATTTTTTTGAACATTTATAATAATATGGTGGTCATGACATAAAATATTTAAAAAATTTGGTTTAAAAAGCAATTATTATTGTTGTTGTGGAGTAGATTCAATTGTTTAGGCCTTTAAAAGATTAACTAATTATCTTTATAGCTCATTAATTATTGTAATTTGTGAATTTTTCATCGTTAGGTTGACGAAAAGTAATATTACTCATAAAATACAAGATCATATATATAAAAAGATATATTAATTAGTCAACGTCTCCCCGTCGTTTCCGTATCTTAAGTTTTTATGATTTGCCATGTCGCCATTTCTGTGTCGTGTTGTATCCGTGCCCCATATCTGTATATGTGCTTCTTAGGGTAGTCCATTGTAGTCAGTTGGCTGAAAATTATAAGATGAAGCTATTGTCATGCTGTTGATATATTCTGTAGGCACTGTAAATTTTTAGAACAAGCTCCAATTTGTTTATTCTGTAGGCACAAATCTGAAAATTTGTTTAGTAGGGGCTGTACACTAGTATTTAACCAAATCCTAGGACTGTTCATGGTGTTATGCCAATCGATTGACCAAAAATGATGGACTCTCTATAGCTGATCAAATCTTTCTGGGAAAAAGGGTTGTAGTAATGACAGGCCAAGTTCTCTTTTTGGTAACATGCTGTAGGAGTCCTGTGCTTATTGGCAGTGAAGGAGCCAGAAACTTGGTGAAGTCTTGCACTGAATTTGCAAGTGTTGGACTAGATGATCCTGTATTAAATTTTTTTGGTGTGACACCATTGCTAGATGCATTGGTGAAGCTTAGGTTGCAAATTTTGAGAAGGAATGTGTCTCAGATCGGTCACCACGTTTTATGTAAAGTGTAAACCTACATATACAACACCACATTTTAGAGTATATAGAGTATTATATTCCCGCTTTCTTTCAGATTATAGAAATGATCAGCATACCAGGCGACATAGGGACCTCAAAAACAAACTAGAACTGGAAGGGAGACTAAATTTTCCTATTAAAGGGTAATTCTCACCTTGGAATCAAGTGTTGAAAAAATGCTTTGCACCCGGGAAAAAATAATGATGCACATTCTGATAGATAAAACCAGGCTTGTTTAACCAAAGCATCCATCTAACTCAGGAGAGGTCTAGTCACTGGTGGGTTCACCATAGATGGTAAAATATGCTGAGACAAGTAGAATGCATGTGTGTAGTTTCTAGAGTCCCACCAAAATTTAGTCTTAGAAGATAACTGTGTTTTTTTTACAGTTGGAAGCTTTATTAAATGTTATATATGGTGAGTCAAT
This sequence comes from Cornus controversa, assembly GCA_026545225.1. Classification (NCBI taxonomy): domain Eukaryota; kingdom Viridiplantae; phylum Streptophyta; class Magnoliopsida; order Cornales; family Cornaceae; genus Cornus; species Cornus controversa. Next base: position 46,770,852 of record CM048852.1, on the reverse strand, counting down.
AAGTGTGTTTTTTTTTTTCAATTGGAAGCTTTATTAAATGTTATATATCGCAAGTCGGAATTTGCTGGAAATTGTAATTATAATTTGACTTTTCTTTCAGATCATTCTCATTTTCAACTAGTAATTGAGCGCCTACAGCAAGTTGCAGCTGAGGGAAAACAGAACAATGGTGAGGACTCATATGGCTTGACTGGAGAGCAGGAGGTAGAGTTGACTCCTGAAACTAATGTATGGCTCTTTAGTTATTTCTTATTGTTGTATCTGGGTAAACAGCTGGTGTGTGGTTTAAGATTGTCATGGAAAATTACATATATGCATGTGCAGACTATATATGTAGAGTACAAGCTCTTAGTTTCTTCCTGTCACTATTAGTGGATCTCACCTAAGTTATATTTTGAAGAATTTTTTGACTTTTTTGGAGAAGTCTGACAAATAAGTTCATTCGTTAAAAGTCCATGTAAGTTTTTAGTGACCATGCTTTGGTACATTATCCGATAGCCTCTCAATCTTCCTCGTTTGCATTATTCTCAATCCGGGCCACAGTGCATACTGGTAGGTTTATTTCTAAAATAATTATTCAGTTATTATTGAAAATGTCTTGTATTTCATCTTTTTGGCTGAAATGATATCATATACGCGAGCACGAGGTTACAATAGTTGCATTTGCAGGAAGGTCAGAAATTGGGGTTATAGAGAGCTTTTGGCTCTAGACTGTAAGGAACTGTTTTTTTTAGAAAAGTTTAGGTAACCCAACCAAAGATTCATTTAAATGCAAAATGTTGGCTTGGACTAAATTGGTTTTTTATGCTTGTGGCCTATTGTTATTCTGCCTGCCTCTCTACACTTTTTAAGGATGTGATATTTTTCTTCTCAATTCACGAATGGCTTGTAACATCATTCTTTACTCGAAGCCTCGTAGTTAAAATAATTTGGTCTTTAGTACTAATGTCCTGATTCTCACTTTTTAATGATTTTTGTGTGTCCAGGAGGTGGTTTCAAAATCTGAGCAGGCTGAGGAAAAAGTTGAGAAGTCTTATGACAGTGAAGCTGACTTTTACTTTAAATATAAAAGTGGATTCTAATGATGGATACTGACTTTTGTTACTATAACATAGTTGGTTAGTCATGTTTATTTGTGCTTCAGCAATTAATTTAGAATACAATCTTTTGCTTTCAGGTGATCTCTTTCCATATATGTTTAGAATTCCAGAGCTTTTGTTCCCAACAGATCTGAGTCTCTCTCTGCGGATATAATGTGGAAATATACTTTTTGTATGGACTTGGGTCTTAAGTATTCATGACTGTAAATGTTCATTATTCCTCTTCGTCCTTAGTGTCATTCACAGCTACGCCGGACACGTGCTACTTTTTCCATAACTGTACAAAAATATCAGGTCAATTTAACATCACCGTTTTGGTTTTGATGTGATCTGATTAAAAATAAAAACACTATACTAATTACAAGAAATTATGTGAGTGGTGATGATGTCATCAACTTTGTGACATCATGATCATGTCATGAACATTCACATAATCTTATTTTTTCTGTATTAATTATGTTTATTTTCAATATCTGTTCGTGTCGCACAGGCATTATTTATATACATGACAAATGCATGCACAAAGACGTTTAACGTACTTCTCATGAGGGAGAAGATAATGGTACAATAGAAAGCACCTTTTGCAGCATTGAAGCGTTTTGGCCCATACAGACTTGTTTCCTGCAAGGGTACATTACTTCTCTCTCCCACGAATTTCATATCTTTAATACTTCTGTAGACAAGAAAGGGAAAGAAATTCCCGAGAAAGTTCTAATCAAGGAATTCCAAGAAAATTATATTTGTTAATTAATTAATTTCGAACACCATTATACCACCAACTAACTTAATAACCAATAATATCTGCTCTCCAGCATAATCGGACAAATGGGACTTGTGTCATGATGATGTTTGTAAGACCAAAAGACAAAAAATTTACATGTGGGGCTAGCTCTAATTTGTTGTGTATTTCAATGCGTTTGGGAGGAGCTATTTGATCCAATTTGGATCTTTGTAGAGCTTCTTGGGCGCACAATACATAAAATCTCGTGACATGGCTACGTATATATAACTATATATGTTTTATTATCTTTGTTTATACAAATTAAGGAGGTATATTGTTAGATGAGCTAATTTGTTTCACTTCAAATTCCGATGAGAAATGACTTGGGCCTACAAGGGTAGGTATGTTAGAGGAACTAATTTGTCTCGCATCAGATTCTGATAGAAAATGACTTGGGCATATAAGGGTAGATATGAATTATTACTCAATAACTTAGATGTTTGAGTTAGAGGGCAAGCGCTCGAGTGGTTACAGTTGATATCGGAGTCGCAATTAATTTATGTGAAAAGATTGTGAATTTGTAACTTCATCTCCATCAAATGGATATCATACAATCCTTATAATAGGATCGAAAACTGATCAATTGCTAGTATTCTAAACTAAATGTATAATTCTTAAAACAATTTTGAATATCTACTACGTATACTTTTAAAATCATGTTGCCAAACTCGATCACTGCTAATTTGAGATTATATCATGAAGCAATCATAAATCATTCCGCTTTGTTCACTTCTCTATGAACACGACTTATTATAAAAGGGGGGAAAAGAATCATTATGAAAATTCTGGGAAAAAGGCCATTTATATATACATGCTTGATTTAAGATATCATAGTTGGTGTCACAGGGGTCAAATTAAATCACAAATTTTCGCTGCTATGATGGCACTAGGACAACCCTCGTCTTCCTTTGCCTTAGTCTCAGCCAACATGCTTGGTGCCTCGGACACATACTAAATCACTCTCACACACACAAAAAGGTTATGTAAGAAGGAAAGGAACAAAGCACACAGTATTTACAGAAGTCCCCAGCCTATATATTATTATATGAATAGAATAATACAAGGAAATCTAGCCAATGTCTGCAATAAACGTATAAAAGCACACCAATGTCTAACCCTCCCAAAGTGTATATAACTCTCAACCATGTTTTCACTCCAGAATTCGTCTCCTTACTACAATGCCCATCAAGGCTATTTATAAGCACTCATAAAACTGCTTATATAGTCCACTAAGTTGGTGGGTGACACCCCTACCCACCTAGGGTTGTGCTGGAACATATCAGCACATGCCACCTCGTATTGGTGGTTGCTAGCACTATACTATGTCTCCCTCATCTTTAGCATCATGTGAAAAAGTGTTAAAACTTTTGTGTGCTGACAAGCCAAGAGGTTTCCACCTTGCAGAGTTGGTTGCTAGTCTTCCCCCACCTTCCCACAATATAGTTATATATATGGAAGGTGGCCAACAACACTTCAGCCCACTTGGATCTACTGGAGCCTTCCATGCCTTGCCAAGTGTTATGGTAACTGCCCACACCATGTCTCCCAATTCTTTACAATATGGAAGAATAGCTTACAACTTTTATGTGTTGTTAGCTTTCAGAATGTGACACGTGTCATGGGTGGTTGTAGCACACCCCCACATTCCCACCATGTATGCACATGTTGTGGAAGGTGGTGCCAACCACTCCTATATAAAAGGAACCACTTGCTGACTATGTCTTTGCATGCCACATATTCGCCAAGTTTCAACCAATGCCTAGCCCAAGCCATGGTCCATGCTAGCCACATTTGATTTAGCTAACTTGATTATGGCTTAACCCATGTAAAACTAGCCTTTGCCACGTGGTCCATGCCAATGTCCACACCTTGACCAAGTCTAAACTATGCCAATGAGTTTGTCATTGCCTTGATTTGTTGGTGCATCAAGCCTACACCATAAGTCCATATGTGCCCATCGTACCATGCCTACAAGGGCTTGCCAAGGCACATTTAAATGCCAACCTTCCCCATAAGTTAGCCATGCCCTGATTTGTTGGTGCATGGTTCAAGCCATGCCCAACAATTTATGTTCAAACCCACCGTGTCGTGCCTATAGGGGCTTAAGTCACAACTATGCATATATTTGAGCAACCACCTTGCCCAAGGGCAAGTTTGCACACCCATGGGTCCATATGCACATGACATGACTGCCACGTGCATGGCTTGGGGCACACAGACAAGTGCTGCCCACCCATAGGGTTCCCGTTGCCGCATCATCAAGTGCCACCATCTTTGGGGTGGTGGACAACCATGCCAAATGCAAGTTTGGCGTGCTCCCAATGATTGTCTCGTGCTAGGCTTGCCAAGGCCTAGCTAAGTGGGCTTGCCGTTGTGGTATACTGACAGCCATCCACACTCACGAAATGCTGTCAAGGGCCTAATCATGGATATGCCATGGCATGGCCTGGTGCATGCTATAATGTTAAGGGTCTAACAATTGGTCATCTAGATCTAGCTAGCTGATTCCTAAATGTATGAATAAGATATTACATTTTCACACCATATATAATTTTTGGTAGCATATATTAACCTTTTGCAACACATACAACAACATGTTGGCCTTGATAATCAACTCTCAACTCAATCGAGAAGCCTTAAATCTAACTACTTAATTTGTGCCACCTACATGGTGGCTTTGATAAGATAATTAACCGGACATAAAACCATTAGCATCAAGAGACTCTTCAAAAATGACTAGTTCTTCAGAAATGAGCTTCTTGGAATATGGACATAGTATCAGTCTATGATTTTATCCTTATTCCTCTTCGCCTTTAGTGTCATTCATAGCTTCGCCAGAGAATGAATGAAATATGATATAGCGCTGAATAATCCACAACTATATTCCCGACTGACCTCTAAATATGTATTAGAATGAGGAGAAAGTCTATAATATCTCGGGGGTATTTTGACACATGGTACCCCCTCCATACACTTCTCTCCATTTCTCTTAAAAACTGTACAGAAATATCAAGCCAACCTAACAATCCAACATCGCCATTTAGATGTGATTTGATTGAAAATAAAAACACTACGTACAAGAAATTATGTGAGTGGTGATGATCTCATCAGCCTGGTGATATCATGATCATGTCATGCACATTCACATAATCTTATTCGAAATTCATTCCGAATTTGGAGGATATATCATTTTCTTTGTATTAATTATATTTATTTTCAATCTCTTTGTTCATGTCGCACATGCATTATATCAAGGGCGGCTAGTGCCTTAGGCGGTCGCTTAAGGCTCCAGCCAATAGGATTCATTTATTAAGCCCCCTAAAATATTTCATTTTCTTGTATTTAGGACTCTTTCCTTTCTCTTATCATTTTTACAGACATTTTTTTTTCTCCTCTCCTCATTTCAGCCAATAGGGGTGTATTAATATTAGTATAATCTCTCTATGAACCTACCTGTCTCACTATCTCACTTCATCTTCTATATATATTATATATTTTATTCTCTTACATATTTTGTTATTTTTAAACTCTTCTATATTTGTTTTCTTACTAACAAGAAAGTACTGATTTTCTATTTGGGTTTAATAACTCGATGGAGAGGTACAAAATAGTAGTAAAAGTGAAGAATTTGTTGGAGCATTGGACAAGATTTTTATATTTTATTGTTCTTTAATTTAATTTATTTTGTACTTTTATTATTATTATTTATCATAGAAATTGTATATTTAGTTTGTAGCCATTTTTATTTATATTATTGATTATGTCTAATAGAAAATATGAATCGCGATATGAAAAACTTAAAAAAAAGAGTAAAATAGATAAAATATTGCAATCTAAAAAAGAGCTCATGATAAATTTGTTATAACTAATAATAAAAAAAGTAACAAAAAAAAATTAGGTAAAAATTTAACAATAAATAATCAAGTCATCTAATTAGTAACTTTGCATCTTAAAAAGTAAGAAGAATGATTTTTAAATAAAAATTATTAACTATGATTTGATATTAATATTTTAAATATAAGGTCACTTTTTTTTATTTTTTTGCCTAAGAGCTCAAATTTTATTGAGTCACGCCTGCATTATATAGATGACACATGCATGCACAAAGACGTTTAACATACTTGTCACGAGGGAGAAGATAATGGTACAATCGAAAGTATCTTTTGAAGCATTGAAGTGTTTTGGCCCATACAGACTTGTTTCTTGCGAGGGTACATTAGTTCTATCTCCCACGAATTTCATATCTTTAATACATCTGTAGACAAGAGAGGGAAAGAAATTTCCGAGAAAGTTCTAATCAAGTAATTCCAAGAAAATTTAATTCGTTAATTAATAATTAATTAATTTCCAACGCCATTATACCACCAACTAACTTAATATCCAATAATATCTACTCTCCAGCAGAATCAGACAAATGGGACTTGTGTCATGATGATGCAAAGCAAGACCAAAAGACAGAAAATTTACATGTGGGGGCTAGCTCTAATTTTTTGTGTAGATCAATGCGTTTGTGAGGAGCTATTTGATCCAATTTGGATCTTTGCATAGCTTTTGGGCGCACAATGTATAAAATCTCTTGTGACATGGCTACGTATATATAACTATATATATGTATTGTAGGTCACAGTCAGTTCTGAGTTTGCTCAAATTTACAGGAGTCCTAACTAGGTCCCGATCGACGTCCTCCAAATCAGAATCTGAAGAACTCTGATCCCCGGAAGGATGAGATTCAGCTGCTGTTGAAGGGACAGAGGGATTCTCCGGCGGAACCCGGCCATCGTCACCCTCAGCCAAGAACTCGTCAGTCGACTGATAACGCTCCAACGGCCCAAATTTATCAACAATCTCTACACCTTTCGTCCTACCCATACCTCAGAATTAAAGAAGGAGAGAGAAACAGTAGTAATGAAGAGAAGGATGGTCACTAACCTCAACAGGCGAGAAGATAACCCCTGAAATGGTCCAGAGTCTACAGCAATCCAAGAACAAGAAGTCAAGTACAAACATTTATGAGGAAATGACATTACGGCGGCCAACGAGGGCACAAAACCCAAACACGGTCTGGCGGTGCAAACGAAGCGGCATCCATAATGGAAAAACCCTTCCAAATTCCTTCCAATTCGAAAGGGGTTTTTGGGGCAAAGTGTAGCACAAGAAAATCGCCGCATAACACGTGTAATCAACAGGATACGTGGCAGCCATGTCATCCCCGACAAAATAACGTAGACACAAAAGAAATCCCCAGATCTCCTCCCAAATTGCCAATATTTGAGCACTGAATTCCTGCAGCCAATAAAGGCACAATTTCATCCTATTAAACGAAGAAATTATGGGCACAATCAATGTATTCGTGACACTATTTAAATGATGCAAAAGAGAATGAAAGTGACAATTTTTAGGGAGAGGAAGAAAATTTCTCTGTTAAGTGTAGTAGCAGTTTTTCTGTACCTAGAGGAAGAAAATTTGTCTGTTAAGTGTAGTAGCAGTTTTTCTGTACCTACATGTATTTTATTGTCTTCGTTTATACAAATTAAGGAGTTATTATTAGAGGAACTAATTTGTCTTACGTCGAATTCTGAGAGGAAAAAACTTTAACGGACAAGAGTAGTAATTAATGTTAGAGGTACTAATTTGTCTCACATCGGATTCCGATAAGAAAGAACTTGCCATAAAAGGATAGGTATGCATCACTCCTCAATAACTTAAAATTTTGAATTAAAGAACAAGAGCTCGACTAATTACAATTGATATATATCTATATATTTGATTTAAGATATCATAGTTAGTCATCTGGATCTAGTTAGCTGACTAGTTCTTTTAACATCAAGAGACTCTTCAAAAATGACTAGTTCTTAGAAATGAGCTTCATGGAAGATGGATATATAGTATATGTTTAGTCGGTCTATGATTTTATGCTTATTAGCCATAATTTTCATTAATTTAATTTAAGCTCGGCCGGCCCCCACAAACAATGTGTATCCTCTTCATGTGCCATGTGAATGTATAATATATATGTGCATGCATGCATGCTGTGTGAGGCGCTAGCCATGTGCATGGAGCATGGCTAGCCAACAAATCCACAACTATACACGGCCGTGCACACGTGCATATACATACACATTCCATATATATATATATATATATATATATATATGCATGCAGACTTGTCCCATTCTTAACAATGATGCACTATACCGATCCAACCAAAATCTTTTGCCCACATGTTGTTCATAATATACACTCCAAACATTTCAGTTCACCTCCTCAATCTGTCCCATATATATGCATGTTCTTGATCTTCATTAATTTTCTTATATATTCTTGGAATTGCCAAATGAAATTTTCAAGTTCATTTTTTTGCTTTTAATTGAAAGGAACATATTGTCCATCCACAATTGTGTGATCGAATCGGGCAAATGGGACTCTCATAATTAAATGCAAGAGAGACTGCGAGACAGAAAATTTATATATATGGTGTTACTTAATTTGTTGTTCATGTTTTACGTTATTTATTGTTATAAAACTTGATTTAGATCCTTTTAATTTCATAAAATTATGTTTATTTTCATTCTTTTTCTGTTTCTATACAAGGCACATGCATTATATATAAGAGCACATGCACACATGCATGCACAAAGACGTTAAACGTACTTAATTCTGATGTGAGGGAGAAGATAATGGTACAATAGATCGAAAGTACCTTTTGAAGCTAGCATTGGAGTGTTTTGGCCCATACAGTCTTGTTTCCTGCAAGGAGATATGATATATATATGTGTGTGTGTGTGTGTGCGCATGCATGCTACTATCATTATCAACCACAATCTTTAGACAATTAGACCCTACATCATTCAACTTGTCCATTTACACTTCTCCAATTCTCTTCACCTTAGCTTCTCTTTCCCATGAATTTCCTATCTTTAATTTAATCCATTTGTAGACCAGAAACGGAAAGAAATTCCCCGAGAAATTTCTAAAGAATTCCAAGAAAATTTTGTTAGTTAATTTCCAACACCATTAATTATACCACCAACCATGCATATACATGATCACCTCAACTTAATTATATATCCATTAATATCTCCAGCAGAATATATATATCAGACAAATGGCTATATTTATATAAATTATATTAGCTTTATATCATGTAAAGAGAGAAAGCTTAACAACAATTGCAAGCTAGACCAAACCTTATATACTTATATAAAAGAACAGCATTTGAAACCACCTTTTTTTTCATCATTATCTAATTAATTTGTCGTCTGAAATGGATATCATACAGTCCGTACACAATTTAGGACTGAATATATACATATATAGGTACGTAATTGACCCTAGATTTACACTAGTCTTCATCAATTAATTAAATTCAGAAATAAGGATGCACGCCACAATTTGTTTGGTTACTATGTCAGAACTAACATGGGCCTTACTTCTTTTGTCTCCAAGTCTGTTTCTTTGTTATCTTATATATATATATATATATATATAAGTTTCAATTGTCCCCCTAATATATAACATTACATCTAATTAATAGATGGATATTAATTTTGAAATAGGTGTTTAATTAGTTATACTTAACATTGAGTATAAGTAGCAATGATTAAATAATTTTGTAGTATTGCTTAATTAAGCTGCTTCCAGGAAGCTTACTAGAACTATTAGCATCTGTTCAAGAATGACTAGTTGTTCAGAAATGAGCTTGGAAGATGAACATGGTTAGTGATCAGCCTATGATTTTATGCTAATTATTAGCCATAATTTTCATTTTAAGCCCCCACAAACAATGTGTAGTGTATATATCTTCATCATGTGCCATGTGAATGTACAAAATGTTTGCATGCTTGTGTGAGGCCATAGCCATGTGCAGGAGCATGGCTAGCCAGCAAAATTCCACAACTATATATCCACGGTCCTGCACACCTGCTAACACACATTCCATATATTTATGTATCTAAAAGTATATAACAAGATGATGATATTATATAGTATATATATATACACACACACCATAAGATACATGGTAAAGCATTAATGTGTGCTTGTGCATAATATATATGCACTCCAATTATGTGTTCTCTATAAAAGAATTGGGCAAATGGGACTCTTGTAATGCAAGAGAGATCGACCACGAGACAGAAGATTTATATATGGTGTTGCCTTGTTGTTCATGTTTTTGTGAGGGAAGCAAGTGGATCGGATCTAGATCTCTGTCAGGCTTTCTGGAGGCAAAAGAAGACCTCCTCTGCTACTGCATAGCCAACTATATATTTTAGTTATACTGGAGTATATCATATTCAAGGGACATTTGGACTTTGTGGCATATATATATATATATATATGCAATTGGGAAGTAAATAATTTGGTTTATTTTTTGTTTTTAGCATTTAGAATGAGTCCACTTGATTTTCTTACCACTATCATTTCATTGCTGATGAAGGAAGCTTCACTCTGTTGCTAATCTAATTGAAAACACACCTTAAAATTCTTAAATTAACAATAGAAAACGGTTTGTACTAGCACACGGTTTTGTACTATTCTATCATCAAACACTCATATATATATAGCTTAGAGATTATTATTTATTTATATATAGCTTAATTAATTTGTAGGATTGCTTCAAAAACTAACATTACAGAACTTAATAAATTGCTATAGATTTCTTCAATTTGATAGAAAAGTGTCACCTGTCCCTCCAGTGTAAGACATTACAGCTAATATATGAATATTTGGGGAATGGTGTATTATTACTAGGTTACAATATTTACTGATTTAGATGAGAAATATTTAAGTTGTTAAGTATCCACCATTAAACAATTTTATAATGATTCTTAAGCTGGTGTTCATATATTGATTTAATATATATATATATAATTTACATTGCACAATTGGAAGACACAGTCCCTTTTCTTTTTAGTTTATATAAATTCAATCCACAAGGCCAACTGGCCAAGCATGTGCTTGGCCTTTATATATAAGGTTGAAAGGTCTCTGCTTCTCTCAAAAACTGAAGCAAAAGGCAAAAGAGAGAACTAAACTAAAACCATAGAGAGAAAGATGGCTTGCTGGTCTGCTGAAAATGCCACTAAAGCCTACCTCAACACCATGAAAATGGTGAGTGTATATGATCGAAATATTAATACTTTTATATACCTTTTAATTAATTAATTAATTACCTAGCTAGCTTATTTTCTGCTTTGTTTAAAATTTTAATTTTGATGTTAATTAATGCAGGGAAAAGGAGCTAAAGAGCCAGATGCAGCCGAGTTCATTTCAGCCCTTGCAGCTGGAAACAATGCGCAGCTCATGGTTGCAGCATGTACTGGCACTGCAGGGCCAGGCTCCACCACACTAGCCCTTGTGGCTGCTGCTCACCAAACTGGTGGCCGCGTTGTTTGTATCCTTGGCGGACATGATCATGAAGAGCTACACTTTTCCAAGAAATGTCTAGGCCACAATGCTAGTCATGTACAATTTGTCATTGGTGAAGCTCAAAACCTACTGTTAAATGAGTACAAGCAAGCGGATTTTGTAGTCATCGATTGCAACCTTGAGAACCACGAAGGAATTCTTAGAGCAATGCAAGCAGGTGGTGGGAGGCAAAATGGTACCATCATTTTAGGTTATAATGCATTTTGCAAGGACTCGTGGCAATGGAGTGGATCGAATACTCAGTTGTTGCCTATAGGAGAAGGGTTGCTACTGACCAGAATAGCTGCAAAGGACAAGAGAGCCAATATTGGTGGTGGTTTGGGGAAGAGAAGTCACTGGGTTGTTAAAGTAGATCAATGCACTGGTGAAGAGCATGTGTTCAGGGTCAGATCTAGATCTCCTCGGGAGAGAATTATTGAAGCTTGAATTTTGGTTAACCTAATGGAAAATATCAAGTGTACGTACATAGAGCTAGCTAGTCACAATTGTATGCAATATATATCCTTCTGGTTTTTGCTTAAATCTTATGAAGGATTGATTGTTTTGCATAATTATTTGGAAATTTTCAAATCAATGAAAGATTTTGGAGAGTAGATTTATGAAAGGTGTATTAGGCCATGTTTGGAAGCAATCTAGAGTTATTATATATATATATCATTCTCCCCATGAACACATCATTTGTTATATCTAAGAATGTTCAAACCAGAGAGTTAAGCCCTTGTATATTTTAGGACATGAGAAAGCATGTGTCCAGCAAATCAAGTGATCTTGAATTTGTTGAAAATCACAAATCACCTCACACTCTTGTCAATATGATTCATTAGTTTTATTTAATTTAACATGCTTACTATATAAAATTAATAAGTGCCTACTAACCAGCTTTAGATGACTTGATAGTAGCATTTTTAAACAGTTGCACATGTGCATGCATGCTACTCATGAAAATAGAATCTCCAACTCAACCATTTAAGGGTTGAAATTGGCAAGGAACAAGTTTCTACAGGTCTGCAACTGAGTTAAGGTCTTTGGGATGAAATAAGAAAGAGTAATACTACCCGATCGATTCTTGTCAGTATAAGTATCATATAACAACATCACAGTCTTTCTCCTTCTAATTGTGCTTATTTCAATCATTGTCATATAAGCCGGTCACAAAAACACGTTCTATTGTGTTTATTTTAATGATTGTCACATCAGTAGGTCACAAAAACAATATAAAGTCAAAGACTTGTAATATCTACTAAAGATAGTGTAGGTATACAATTTTAGAAGTAAATTGCTCTATTGATGGAGGAAGATTGCAGCGAAGCGCTTATCAATGACACAAAAGCATAAGTTATTGGATAGTACTACTATTGCCTACCCGCTATTTATACACATTCTTTGGTTCATTCAGATCCGATATAAGACAAAGAAGACTCCTCTAACAAAAGTCCACCGCAAACATTTGATTGATAGAATTGATTACATGCGAAAAATCCTTCATCAAATGTCCCCACTAAGCTACAATAAACCAGACCACAGTAACATTCACAACAGATCTATTTAAAAAATAAATAATAATAGGTATCACAAGTCGCAACAGAGCTTGTCCTCAGCAAAAGAACACACCGGATTAAAAAAAGAGCAATGTTACACGTCATGAAATTATTTCATGAATTTATATCATGAATAATGTGGCAGGTAACGTGGAGAGTTAGTATTGGTGGGATTTCCCCATACACAGAGTCCCATGATATTATCACCGAATTTCACCAATACTAACTCTCCACGTTACTTGCCACATCATTCATGATACAAATTTATGAAATAATTTCATGACAGTTTAGTATTTCTCTTAAAAAAAATAAGCCTTAAAATCGCACTATTCTATATGGGCCGAGTGAGTGGTCTCGAAGTTTTTATGGGCTTGATCAAATATTGGGCTGTACGACTGTATCCCACGTTGTAGATTAGAAAATCATGAAGTGGTCAGACATTCATTTTATTTACGATTAAACCCAATTGCATTCATTTTACTATTTTTAGACAGAACAGAGAGAGAGACATAGATTATAGAGAGAGAAAGTAGAGAGAGAGAGACATTGGGAGCAGCTGCAACAATGGGGAAAGATCTGAGCGACGACCAAGTGTCTTCCATGAAAGAAGCCTTCACGCTCTTCGACACCGACGGAGACGGCAAGATCGCTCCGTCCGAGCTGGGCATTTTGATGCGGTCACTCGGAGGCAACCCGACCCAAGCCCAGCTCAAGTCCATCGTCGCCGAGGAAAAACTAGCCTCGCCGTTCGATTTCCCTCGATTCCTCGACCTAATGTCAAAGCACCTCAAACCCGAACCCTTCGATCGTCAGCTTCGCGACGCCTTCAAGGTTTTGGACAAGGACGGGACAGGGTACGTCGTCGTTTCGGATCTAAGGCACATTCTTACCAGTATCGGAGAGAAATTGGAGGCGGCAGAGTTCGACGAGTGGATCCGGGAGGTGGATGTCGGATCCGACGGGAAGATCCGGTACGAGGACTTCATTGCTAGGATGGTTGCCAAGTGATCTGTAGGTGAGATTCTCTCTCTAGGCTTTGCTTTGATTTTGTGATTGTTTGTAGCGTGTGGAGATTGTTGGTTTTGTATATGCTTATCGTGTGTTGTTGTTTGTGGATTGATGATTGAGATATTGTTAATGTACATACAAAAGCTACTTATCATACACACACACACTTAGGGATACAAATTTACATATTACTATGAGAAGGATGGTTTCCTTTTGTATGCAATATTGGTATCTGTGTCTAATTTAATTCACCATTTAGATTATCATATATATACAAGAAAATTCTAAGGAAATTAACAATCTTGAATTCTTAAGAATATTCAAAAGATTAATACACTTAAATTTCTGATTTTTTTTGAAGAGGACATTATAATGATTTTCTGTAATATTTCATATGCTTTACTTTTATTTTCTGGGCATGATAGATAAAATCTATATAACTTTTTGCATTTTCACTTTCGAGACAATTTGAAATGGAAGCTTATCGTGTTTTTGAGCACAGACCACAGTCAAGAGTATATTCTGAATATGTCAGACCAGATTGAGTAACAAAATCATGTGCTGCATGGTATTTACCTTTTAGATAAAGAAAAGGCTCGGTAAAGGGCTTTGAGCTCTTCTTCGTTTTTGACTAACTCTAAATATGTTCCTTGCAAATTAATTGATGCATTGAATGCTATAACATTGAGGCATTGGGTGAACGAATCAGCTTATATTTGGAAACCTGGTAAGGAGAGAGGGGGAGGTGAGAGAATTGTGATTTTATTGGAAGTTGTTCTATTGGAATTTAGATTTTAGATTGTGGAATCTTTGAAGGTGGCTAAGAATGCATGATTAGACGGAGGAACAAAGTGAGATCCCCAGTTTCCCTATAATTAAAATTCCAAATGAAATTGTAACTCTTAAGCCACACCCTAAATCAACTAAAGGCTTCACTGCACCTTTGACGTTATTTGAAATGCCAATTTTATCATCAGAGGCGTGGCCATCAAGGGAATAGAGGACTTGATCTTATTTCTTGTTACGTGTCTACATACCACATTTAGAAGAATAAAGAATTTCTTCAAATTTTTTGCATCTACTTTGAGATGGCTTTTATTTTTCTAAATGTATCAATCAATATATTATAGAATTTTACATTGACATTCTATGTAAAAAATAGATGGAACCATTCAAATTCAAATGCAATATTTAGCTCAGCCATGGTAATGCTTGTAGTTGAGATAGTCTAATTGAGATTTTAACATACTTGGTCTTATCATGTATGTTCCTTGGTGACTTCATATTAACCGAGCACAGATTGCATTTCTAAGGCTTTCAAGTGAGCATTATTTTTGCCACTTCTAAAACCACTGGTTATGGAAACTCAATTAAAGGTTAGTAGCTAGCATATTTCGGGTGGACAGCTCACAGCACTGTTCATTTCCTTGAAAGCACACATCAATGAATGCCAATTTGGATTTTCTAATAGTTTGGCCATCCAATGATTGCCGTCAAGGATAAATGGATAATATGACTTCGGGAAGTTAGGAGAAATAAAAGCTGCAAAATAGTATTGAACTTGACTACAAATAAGATCATAGGATTTCCATTTATTTGATATATAACTATTAAAGTGAAAAAATGGATGTCTATTCAACTGGTGATGCTAATATGAAAATAATGCATTGAATTTTTCTTGTTTAAATAAATCGATCAACTGGGATCCATTTATTACTTGTTGTAAACTGGCTATTAGCTTATTAGGTTTCTAAGGTTGGTTGGGGAAGACTGGGAAGTTAGTAAATTTGAGACAGACAACACGAAGCATGGCTTGCTGCACCTCTTCTTTATCGGATGAGTGTAGGGATATAATAGTTTGAGGATTTAGAACTTTTGAGATTTAACTGGGAATCGATTTTGGCTACTAAGATAAATGTGTTTGTTTGTGTTTCCTGTCATTGGTGACCCATTCTGCAAGTTTTTTTTGTTTTATCTTCTATATCTTCCCCCCTTTTTACCTGTTATGAAGATTTTTTTTTTTTTTTGACTAGTGTTTGTTATTCAGATATGAAGCTTTAATAAAAATGTGCAATCATTTTGAAGTTAATACTGACTGTTATGTGCTCCATATACTTTTGCATGCAGGTGATCTATAAGTTGAGGTTCCACTGATTTTGTGTATGAAGGGGGAAGCCTTTTTTTTTTTCATCGTCTTATTTATCTGGTAATGCAGAATTGCATTTTCATTTGCCATCTTCTTTTTTCATTTCTTGTTTATCTTTTGCCTTCATTTTGTGGTACAATGTTCACAAGGGATTTGTAGTTTTCTGGCTTTTCAAGACTATTCATCTTTTAGATGTTCTTGTGATACCTACCTACTGTGTATATATTATTTTTCCAATTGTGTGGTGTATGTTTGGCCAACACCTGCCTTAATTTCTGTTGATTGGCTTCTGGCTTATTGTTCAGCTACTGTTTTTTGAGATAGAAGCAAGGTGATTGAGTAGAATGGAAAAGAAAAGCATTTTCCATTTTTCATTATATCTTTAAATATTACAGGAATGTATATTTTTTTTTGAAGATTAAAAACCGAACAATAGTTTTATCCTACAATTGTTTTCGTGATTTGTATTTTATGGATTTTTATTCGAACTGAATATCTTGAATTGTCTCGGGAGCAATATTTTAAATTTTAACTTATTGTATAGAGAATGCAGGTTATCCCTATTGTAGAGAATGGTTAAAACTTGATTACTTGACTGAGCATCCAGCCTCTCCATCTACGCTTATTAGCTACTCCTTGTTAAAAATTGTGATGTTGCATGTTTCATCGAGGATTGTTTCCATGTAATACAGGCCTAATTTCAATAATAGCCATTTAGTGGAAAGTTGTGAGCTAGTCGTATATATCACTGTATGTTGGTTTCAATATTTAACAGTATGATAAAGAGGCAATATATGGACAAAGGTTAAAGATGTTGTACAAGGGTGGTAGGAATTTTGGGATAAACAAAATGAACAATCTCTCTTCATCGATGCCTGAGAGAGGTAGCCTTGCAGTGTCGAGAAAGTTACTATGAATTTTATTTTGCTAAAGATCATGAAATAAGTATCGTCCTCCATCTTGAGAATAGTGAAGGTAAACGCTAAACACAACCTGTATCGTTCCACTTGTCTCTGGCAAAATGTACCATTGATTTAGTTCATTTTAGAGAAAAGGAGATGTTTAATTTTCCTCTCAGATGAAGCACACCAAACCTAACTTGGTCTAGGGACTCAAATATTCTCTAAGGAGAGAGAGAGAGAGAGAGTCCTTACTGTCACAGCCTTGTGGAAATTACATTTTGGAGTAAAAATGCGATCAAAATAAGGAAATGAAGAGAGGAAGAACAAGGAAAATTCTTTTCTTTTTCTTCTTTTCTCCCATTTTTGGAAGTTTGGGGATGTTACCTACTGGAGTATTTCTTCTCTCCTATCTACTTATGGAAACTTTGACTAAACTTTTCAATTCAAACTTTGAATCCGCCCTACTCTTTTTTTTCCCTCTGCAAACTGAGGGTCTCTACTTTGCACACTAGACACGGCTTTGAGATTCCAAAAAATTTGAGAGGTCCTAGGCAGACTTTCAAATGGAGTCCTTTATACATAAAGTTTCACATGTGCATAAATTTTATAGGAGTGCAAATTTTTTATTAAAATGAAACGATAAGCACATAAAATATATTAATGTTGAAAATAAATAAAAAAGCCTTGGTCTTGGTACTTTATAAATAGCACGATCCAGTTCACATAAAAAATTAAAAGAAAACAAGTTGCTTGAAGCCGGCGTGAAGGAAGAAGAAGAAAAATGAAAGAAAAAATTTGCTACTGAGTGCTGGCATTAAGAAAGAAGAAGAAACGAGTTGTGACCTGTGAGGAAAGAATAAGAAACAAAAAAAGAAAAAGAAAATGTGCATAGAATACTTGAACCAGTAAATTTTATAAAAAAAAAATGAGACCAGTACCCTCTATCAGAAATAGTTAGTAAAACTATTTTTTTTTTAAAAATAAGGCCAGTAGTAGTTTTTGATGAGGCTGAGTAGTAACATTAGTATTTCTTTTCAAAGAGGCCCAGTAGTATTTTTTTTTAAAATAAGGCCTAGTAGTGTAGGTTGGGTAAAAATTAGGGGCCCTCCAAATTTGGAGGCCCTAGGCGACCGCTTGTGCCGCCTAAGCCCAAGGCCGGCCTTAACAGTAGAGCGTGGGAGTAGCAAATCTCCGTACTTCATCTCTCCCTTGTTTTTTCTCTCCTGCGCTTCTCTTCTGAGCATGGAGGACTTGTCCCACTGTTTAGGGGGGATCTCCCTCATTGTTGAGGAAGAACATGTAGTTGAGCTTTTGGATGCCGACTTCATGAAGGAGTCCAAAATTGTCTGCCTCAGTTTACTGGGCAAGCTTCTTACAGTAAAGCCAACTCATTTGGGTGGTCTTCCAAAGGCCATGGTGGAGCATTGGCACTGTAAAAAAAAAAAATTTGACAGACTCTCAGCAAATACATTCCAATTCCTATTCAAATCTGAACAGAATATCACAAAAGTGTTGGACAACGGCCCATGGTACTTTGAAAAGTGTCTTCTTATTTTAAAACAATGGAGGCCAGTGAATGATGCTCTTTTTACAACTACTTTCATGTGGGTTCAAGTG
Organism: Cornus controversa; assembly: GCA_026545225.1. Lineage (NCBI taxonomy): Eukaryota > Viridiplantae > Streptophyta > Magnoliopsida > Cornales > Cornaceae > Cornus > Cornus controversa. The sequence continues at coordinate 46,752,331 of CM048852.1, read as the reverse complement.
AGAAAACTACCACTGGAATGCCAGATAGTGGAGGTCGGACAAAAAATTGGCCAATGCTTTCTTTGTGTTTCATGAGTGGAAGTCAGAGAAAGTGTAAAAGGAGGTTGACTTATTCGGCTGAGGGTGGAAATTGACGTTACGATGCCATTACGCAGAGGTATTCAATTAAAGATGGGTGCTCAAAGTTCATGGAATCCTTGTGTATGAGAGACTAGCATCGTTCTGTTATTGCTATGGAACTCTGGTACATATAATAAAAAATTGTACGGCTTATGATAAGAGTTTCATGAATCAAAGATCATCTCATGAATTCCCTTTCGTCCCGGGCTTTGAACAGGAGACTCTATTGAAAAACTGATTAATTCAGTAAACCAATCAACGGTCCTACTTCTGGTGTCGGAATCTAATATCCAAGTAAGTATGATGAAGGAGACCTACTTTCTCACACATGTGCCATAGATGGGGAACCACAATTAATCACGTGACATTAGAAGCTCAAAAGACTCATATTCCCGACACAGGAATGATGACGAACAACCTCTCCTCAAGCTGCCAAGCATGATGCCTCACTGTTAACACCCACTTTCTCACGCTAAATGGAGCAAATTATAACTGACAAGACAGGTAAATCTTTTTTCCAAATAGATCGTCTGTCTGTAACTGTCGATCCTTTTCAAAAACAACTACAACATGTGACTATAGACGCAAATCAAGTAGTGGGCCTTTGGGTGGCAAAACTGGGTCTACAAAGGGATGCCTTTTGACTTAGCCATCGACTTCATTTGTTCAAGAACTTTTGTCATGTAATGCAACTGGGGATGGCCCAAAAAGTGGTCCTACCACATAAATTTATGGGCCCAACGAATCCAATCTCTATCAATCTAGAATAATAGTTGAGGAACCAATCTTTGTAGACATTCAAACAGAAAGAGATGGGACAAAATTTTCTCCATCGGTGCCATGGAAGTGACAAGCTTGAAATATAAAATAGGCCGAGAAGGAAAAGTCTCAAAATCATGGTTTTAAAGGAGCAAAGAGAAAAAGAGACGGGTAGCCTGATGCAGATCTGATGTGCAAAAAGAGAAGAGATGATTCTCAATTAGATAGTTCTATAGAGTTTCAAAATAATGCGATACTTTTTTCTTCTAACAAGGTGGAGGAAGCTAGCCTCGAGTAGTCCCAACCCCCCCCCCCCCCCCCCCCCCCCATGAATGTTTTGGTGTGGATTTTCCCAGATGAAGAGACTTGTTCATCTCCATTCCCCACCCTCAATTTGTCTTCTGGAAACGAAAAATACTAAGAAATGTATGAAAAAAATTCAAAGATCCTTGAGTTCTTATGAAATATTTATAATTCCATCAACTGGTAAATCGGGTCGTCTTGTGCTATTTTATTCTAATTTGTGGGAAATTAAGATTGTGGATTTTGCTGAATTCCATATTACTTATGAAGTCATTGGCTCAATGGGGGGTAACTCTTGGTTCTTCATAGTGGTTTACGCGTCTTGTGGCAAAGGAATGAGAGCCTTGCAGTGGAGATATTTACAGAGTTTACAATTTCAGTTGGGATCACAGATTCACAGTGGATTATTGCAGGAGATTTTAACTATATTCTACACTTGGAGGAGAAAAGAGGCGGTCGGTCTAAACAAGGCTGGATGATAAAAGACTTTCGTAATCTTTTATCAGATTATGGGTTAATTGACATGGGTTTTCGAGACTTTCCTTTTACCTGGTGTAATAATCGGGAAGCAGATCAGTTTATTATGACTCGTCTTGATCATGTTTTGTGTACTCCGGAATGGATGGCCCAGTTTAAGCATTTCTCTCTATCCCATTTGTCAGTTCTGGGGTCTAACCATATGGTTTTACTTATTTGTTTAAACAATTCTTTAGTCAAAACCAACAAACAGTGGCATTTTGATGCCCGATGGGTTAAGAAGGAGAACTTTAGTCAAGTAGTGGAAGAGGCTTGGAGAGCTCTCGTGGTGGGTTTAAAGCAATTTTGCATCTAGCATAAACTTTTTGAATGTAAAAGAAGTCTTAAACAATGGAGCATTAACTCAAGCTCTAATGCACATTTAAAAATTAAAGAGTTACAGTGTAAATTTGCAGTGTTGAAAGAACAAGCTAATGGGGCCAACAGAGATGAGATAATGAAGCTTGAATGGGATTTAGGGGAGGTTTGGAGGGATGAAGAAATTTTTTGGAAGCAAAAATCTTCTATTGATTGGTTGAACCTTGGGGACAAAAATACGCAATTCTTTCATCGGAATGCTCAAATCCGTAGACAGAAAAACACTCTGTTGGGGCTGAAAAATGCAGTTAGAGTCTGGTGTGGTTCCAAAAATGAAATTCGAGAAATCGCAGAATTGTATTTCAAAGATCTTTTTACCACTCAAAGAGTTAGAAGGGATGATACATTTTGGTCCTTTGTTCCCCACAAATTTTTTTCATAGATGAATGTTAATCTCTTGAAGCCATGCATAGAGGAAGAGCTCTATGCTGCCATTTCATCCATGGGTGCCTTCAAGGTGCCTAGACCAGATGGTCCAACGCATCTTTTCTTCTAATCAAATTAGAATATTCTGAAAAATGATGTGGTAGCAGGTTTTAATTCTTTTCTTTCGGGGGGTCATTTCCTGAAGTCTCTAAATCAAACTAATTTGGTTATCATTCCCAAAATTAAGAGCCCAACCAAGATTACTCATTTTTGGCTAATTGCCTTGTGTAACGTGATTTATAAAATTTTCTCTAAATCCCTTGCCAATAGATTAAGATCAATTCTTCCATCTATTATAAGTGAAAATCAATCTGTTTTTGTTCCTCATTGATTGATTCATGATAATATTATTATCGATCGTGAGCTCCTTCATGTCATGAAAACCAAGCCGAAAAAGAAAGAGAAGTTTTTAGCCTTGAAACTTGATATGGCAAAGGCGTATAATTGAGTTGAATGGTCTTTTTTGGACAGGATGCTTAAGAGTTTGGGCTTTGATGGAAAATAGTTCCAATTGATTCTGTAGTACTTAAGTTCGGTATCTTATTCTATTGCTATCAATGGTGAGAGTGGTAACTTGATCTCCCCATCGAGAGGCCTACGCCAAGGTGATCCGTTATCTCCATATTTGTTCCTAATGTGCACTGAAGGTCAATCTATTTTGCTTCAGGAGGCTGAGAGAAGGAAACAAATGGAGGGGTCTGGTTTTGGGTAAAGATTGTGAACCTATCTCTCATCTCTTCTTTACGGATGATGCCTTACTATTCTGTAGGGCAAACCTTACTCAGGCTATGCATTTAAAAGTTATCCTTTGGAGGTATGGCTCACTAACTGGTCAGATAGTCAATTTCGATAAGTCCAATCTATACTTCAATTAAAAAACCAGTACCTATTTGAGGAATCAATTACGTAATATCCTTGAAATTGTTAATGTGGATTGGATGAACAAGTACTTGGGTCTCCCCTCTCTTATTGGGAGATCCAAAACAAGTACATTCAATTTTTTGATTGAGCAAACCTCTTCGAAGGTGAAAGCTTTCAAAGGTGAATTAATCTCAAAAGCGAGGAGAGAGATTTTGTTAAAATCTATTATCTCGACTCCCTAACTATTTTATATAGTGTTTTAAGTTGCCTAAGTCCACCCACAGTCAACTCAAGAACATAATGCTTAATTTTTAGTGGAGTGAAAAATTAAAATCGAGCAAGACGAAATGGATAAGTTGTGATCAACTTTGCAACCATAAAGTCGAGGAAGGTTTGGGCTTTCGAAATCTGGAGGCTTTTAATTAGGCTCTTTTGGCTAAGGTTGCTTGGAGGCTTAAAATTAGGGACCAGTTGATGTTGTTCAGAATTTTAAAGCAACGGTACTTTTGGTATTGTAATTTCCTGAGCTCTTTATGCAAGAAAGGTTCTTTTTGGGTTTCGAGGAGCCTAAGTGAAACCAAAAGAGTTTTATCCAGTGGAATCAAATGAAAAATTAGAGATGGTTACAAAATTAATTGCTGGGAAGACTATTGGCTTCCAGGTAAATCCAATTTTAAGGTTTCTACAACTCCACTAAAGAGAGATATCCAAAAAAATCAATGACTTGATCAATTAGGAGCGCAAATCGTGGATAGTGGGTGTGATCAACAACACTTTTAACCCTCAAAATAATAGGATTTTGCAAATCCCTATTAGTTTGACAGGCCAAAAGGATACTAAAATTTGGGGGATTACTCTATATAGGAAATTCACTGTTAAAAGTGCATACTTTTTTTCTAAATCTCTTCTCAATCAATTCGCTACCCATTTTCTCTTATCTTTTGAAGCAAAGCTGGAAAGACATCTAAAAAATCAATTGCCCTAGAAAAATTAAGTTTTTTCTCTGGCAAAGTCTCCATGAGAAACTACTAGTTAATGCTATGCTAAGGTTGTGAAGGATTGAAGACGATACTTGATGTAAAGGCTGTGGAAAGGCAAATGAGTCAGTAGACCATCTTCTCTGCTCTTGTCCTCACTCTCAACTTGTATGGAAGCTTAGTCCACTTAGATTGATTTTTCCAGTTTCAAACTCCATGTGTTGGCATCAAAGGTGGATTGAGTTGGTTAAGTCTTGGAAGGAGAATAAATGTTTTCGTGATTGTATAGGCTTTGTTTCATTTATCTGTTGGCATATTTGGAAAAATCGTAATAATTGGGAGTTTACATCTCAGAGAATTAAACCCCACCTGATTGTTGAAAGGGCTGCTAGGGACTTCAATGAATTTCTTGAAGTCCAACGCCAAGACAACCTTCTAAAAATGGCCTCCCTTTCACTTCCGAAGCCGCCAATTAGATGGCAGCCCCCTCCAGAAGGTTTCATGAAGTTAAATTTTGATGCTTCTTTCTCTGCAATTGGGAACCTGAGTACTGGTGCTCTAATTCTTAGAGATCATAAAGGCAAGTTCCAAAAGATTGTCTCTGTCTCATTCTCTGGAGTTTCGTCGGTGGCTGTGGAAGCTTGGTTTTTCGATTAGCAATTTTATCTTGCATGAACTGGAATCTTTCTCAAGTACTTATTGAAGATGATTGTCAATCTATTTTGATGTTTCAAAATTTCGAGGAGGCCCTGGTTACAATTCTAGAAAATGTTCAAGCTCTTCTTAACCAGTGTCCCTTAATCTCAATGCATTGGGTGCCTCGATCGTGCAACAAGACAGCCCATGAAGCGAGCAAGGTTGCTCCTTAATTTGATGGTTTGGTCATGCTATGAGAGTCCATCCCTTTGATTGTTAAGAAGACTCTGTTTTTTTTACGCTTGTTTTGATGTTTAGTTTCTTTCTTGTTGCTTTTGCTATAAAAAAAAATAATACAAAAAAAGATAAATTATTAGTTGCAACTGTGATACCACATCACATGGCTGATTTAGTATCACAATTCAATAAATGTAAGTCATGTAGTAAAAAAAAACATAATCCGCTTCTATCACACAATTAATAAATACAAATTATGTTCAACTATGCAATACACGTGAATCTCACAACTCTAACTTAGGAAAGAAAAGAGAAGGCAGAGATAGAGATGAGTGATGAGTGATAACTCTTCCTCCCCTTTAAATAAGGCATAAAAATGAGGAGAGGAGATAGGCTATTACTGTTCATTTATTCGAATGAGCTACCTAACCTCACATTGAACTTCTAAAGAAAGAAAAATGGAAAAAAAAAAACCATTTTAACCCAAACTTTTCACAAATGACAGAAGGATATGATTGTCTATTTATAACAATCGTAAGGGCAACTTCAATATTTACCAGCTAGTCTCTCCCAGTATATAAGCCTAAAATATATGCTAGGGTTTGTGGTTTTCAAACTTCGTTTTGGATTTAGAGGAAGCTAAGCGGCATCACCTCCACCTTCGTCGCCATGGGTCGCATGCACAGTCGCGGGTTTCGATCTCCTCCGTATCTGTTTCTCTCTCTAATTTCTCTATCTGTCAATCTAATCCAGTTTTTTTATTTGCTTTCAGTAAAGGTATCTCTGCTTCGGCTCTGCCCTACAAGAGAACTCCTCCCAGTTGGCTCAAGATCTCTTCCCAGGATGTGAGAGAGACACCCTCAACTTCCTCTCTTTTCCCTCTCTCTCTCTCTCCATATATATATATATATATATATATATATATATATATATATATATACACACACATTCTACATTTCTCATAATTTTGTTTTGATTTTCCTATATATATATATATATATATACACACATTCTACATTTCTCATAATTTTGTTTTGATTTTCCAGGTTGACGAGAACATCTGCAAGTTCGCGAAGAAGGGTATGACTCCGTCACAGATCGGCGTCATTCTTCGTGACTCTCACGGTATTGCTCAGGTCAAGAGTGTTACAGGAAGCAAGATCTTGCGAATCCTCAAGGCTCATGGTGAAATTTCGCTTCTTTCTAATGAATTTAATCTCTGTTTGGTTCTTCCTCGGAAGAAAAAAAATGTCTTTTCCTCTTTGTTGTTGATATTGTTATTGAGAGCTGTTTTGCTTTGTTTAGGGCTCGCTCCTGAGATTCCTGAGGACCTGTACCATCTGATCAAGAAGGCGGTTGCGATTCGGAAGCATTTGGAGAGGAACAGGAAGGACAAGGATTCCAAGTTTCGACTTATTCTTGTTGAGAGCAGGATACATAGGCTCGCACGATACTACAAGAAAACGAAGAAGCTCCCTCCTGTTTGGAGATAGTAAGCTCTCTGTCTCTATATATAAAAGTTTATATTGTTTAATCAAACTGCTATTGGTCTAAAGGTTGAATCTGGATTGTTTTGATTATGTAATGAATTGTGGTGCCTATGATCTTATCACACCTGCCATTCTCTCTGCTGCCTCTATTTTATTTTGTGTGATCATACTGGATTTAGGGAAACTGTGTTTATGATAGATATAACTGATTCAACTATGGTATTTCTACCCTCTATTACTGCTTTAGTACAATGCGCCTTTATATATATATATATATATATATATGTATGTATTTCAATTATGCCTCTTATCTCTTAAGTTTGGGGAGGTCAGCAAAGCAATTCAGTGTCCCTAATTGGATATTTAGAGAGAGAGAGAAAATTATAATGAACCTGCTGAATGTCCTTGAGTCCTTATTTTGAATCAAAAGTTAACCTACCTATCAAACTTGTTTTATCTATTTTTGTTGGTCTAGAATAGCTTTATGTGCCTCTAAATATTAATGTTTGGTTGATGGCGACTGATTGATTGCATTATTAACTTAAAACTCCTTACTTGCACTTACTTGCAGTGAGTCTACGACTGCCAGCACTCTTGTTGCTTAAGCCGAGTGTGTAGCCTGGCCCAGTTTTGCGATAAAGAGTTGAGGTATGGATGGTATTTGGCCATTGAGTGCGCAATGGATTTTGTTACTTGCATGGCAATGGATGAAAGAAGAGAAATCTGATGTTCAGAATTAAATGCTTTTATGCTTTCCAAATTTGATTTAACTGGATCAAGAATCTGTTACTCGAAATTGTAGTCGTATGAGTTTCGTTGTAAACATGGATATTTAGAATATATGTTGTGTTTGTTTATGAAATGCTTGGCGTTAATCCAATGTTTGTTGCTTGTCTATATGGTGAATGGTGTGGTTATATCAATTTATGTGATTGATTTCCTGTGCTGAAGGGCTGCTTCCCATGGAAGTGAACAAGAAGAAGTTGCACTGAGGAAAATATTTTATTGGACTATGAAGGATTGATGTTGGTTATGGTCAAAAACGAGGTTAGGGCTACTATGGATTTTTGAGTAGCTTGATTTGTTTGCACAATTGGCATTTTTAATGCACTGTCATCAACGCAGCAGCATCTGTTGTGTTCTAGTAGACAAATCACTTTATCGAAGTGATCATGTGTGTGTATTTATATGGTGGTATATGGGTTTGAATGATATATTAAACTGATGATATAGGGAAAAGGTTGGAGTTTGGTCGATCTAGTAGATGGCAATATTTTAATGGGAAGAGGTATACTTGGGCTGTTCTTTGGGAGCTTACTGAAATTTGGTACTGTGATGAAGAAAAGAAGCCATACATAGGTGTGATCGGAATGCAAATTTGGGTAAAAAAGATTTTTTGAAACCAGTTGCAATTTTGCAAATAAGGACCATTGTTGCTGTTTATACTGCTAGATTGTCCAATTTAAAAACAGTAATTGTGGTTAGGCGTTTCAGTCTGAAATTTCACCATTGTTATATCCCTGTATTTTGCTTCTGCATGGTATTCTTGACATCAAGAACGGATCAAAATGAATTACTGTTAAGTATCCTTGGGAATGTAGTGTAAATTTTGGATTTAAAAGGAAGCTCCTTTTTATGAACCAGAAGGATGCTATGTATGTACAACACGACAGCATTTACCGTGTAGTTTATTTGGGGGTAAGGTAAACAATGGAATCAGTTTCTCATGATTAACCTATTAGGGTTAGGGTTGGAATGGACGAGGTTAGAGATCAAATGTTGCTCTATAATTAGCATGATTGTTTATGATCCAAGTAATTTTGAGCCCTTCTGTATTTTATAACTAATGAAATTGTTATCTGTGGTAATAACAAATACAAAAATGTAATTATTGATTAGTAATTTTTTTTTTGTTTAGAGCATTTATAATTAGACAAAAAAAAGTCGGTTAAGTAGACATCGTGTGTGTACTGTTGCTGAAGTATCTGTAACGAGAGAGTGAAAACTTTTTGTTTTTAGAGTTAACCAACCTTGGTCTAGCCTGATATGGTGGAGGGTGGGATCCCATTCAATTTAGCTTTTCTCCTCTCTTTATAAGCATCAAGATTTACTTTTCTAAAATTTTGTCTAAAACATCTACATTTCTACAAAAACCCTTTTTTCAGATAGGAGGAGTGCGACATATATAGTAGATGACGACATTTTAATTGAAGGGTATTCTTGGTGATGTTCTTTTGAATCTTGCTGAAATTTGGTACTCTACCAGATACACAAGTATAGAACGTAATGCATGTGACAAAGAAGCCATTCATAGGACTGTAAATTTGTCTAAAAAGATCTTCAGAAACCAGATGCAAAATTGGCAACAATACTAATACCATTGTGTTGCTGTTTCTGCTGCAAGATTGTCCAATTCAAAGTGTACCAATGTTGGACTAAACACTAGTCATACGTTGGAGATTGTTTGCCTTTATAGTGTGGTGTTCGTTTTCACATTCAAATTGAATAAAAGTGGCCATGACCTAATCAATATCTCTAGTGTTGGAAAAGATAACAAAGTCATCATAGAAACTCTATTTTTACGCGTGTCAACCCAAATTTTCACCTTGTTTTATATCAATGACCCCGGGATTACTGCTTCTTGAATGATCATGGTATTCTTTAGTGATCATGGTGATCTCAACATAACCAAGGAAAGGATGAAAATGAATTACTATTAACTATCCTTTTAAGAAGGGAGTGTTGAAAATTTGGATTTAATGAATTACTATTAACTATCCTTTTAAGAAGGGAGTGTTGAAAATTTGGATTTAAAGAGATTTTTTTTTTTTTTTTATAACAATGATGGAATTTGTTTCACATTATTAGCCTTTGATTTTCGAGGTTAGAGATCCAAATATTGATCTACAATTAGCCTTAGCACAAGGGTAATGCTACTCAGGCAGAATTTTTAGACAGAATTCGTAGGCAGAAACATTTACATCCATTGGATGCATATGGTGAGTGTATGTGGTGGGGCCTATCACATGCATCCAATGGATATGAATGTGTCTGCTTACGAATTCTGCCTAAATATTCTGTCTGAGTAGCACAAGGGTAATGCTACTCAGGCAGAATTTTTAGACAGAATTCGTAAGCAGAAACATTTACATCCATTGGATGCATATGGTGAGTGTATGTGGTGGGGCCTATCACATGCATCCAATGGATATGAATGTGTCTACTTACGAATTCTGCCTAAATATTCTGTTTGAGTAGCCCTACCCTTAGCACAAATGTCTATAATCTAAGAATTTTTTTTGCCTTTTATATATAAATAATGAAATTGTCATCGTTTAGAATCATTTATCCATATCAAATATCTATAAAGATTAGATCTCATTTTTCCATGCATATCTGTGGCCCAGGATGGGTCGAACTCGGCTCAGCCTCATAATGTAAATAATGGGCCCACTTATATATTTGTTTCAATCAAAGCTTTTGCAGCTTCGATCAATAATGGCATCTAAAAGCAGGAAAAGAGTGATTACGCATGACTATTAGTGATAAATTAGCTTGTATATGTTTTAAAAAAAATTAAATATAAGAGCAAACGTGACATGTAACATAATAAACGAAAAACGAGAATTAAAGAAAGAAATAAGAATTACCTAAATGTGTCTCAAGATAATCGTGAAAAGTTAGGAGTTTGAAATTTTTTTAGATGATCACTAAATGACAAGATGCAGTTCGAACTTCCTTGCTCTACTTTTAAAAGATTTTATGTATTTGACGGTGGATTATTGATTGTTTAAGAGATCGATGATAAAATATATATATATATATATATATATATATATATTTGTTAAAAAATATTGCACTTGGGATTCTTTACTATTTAAATTTTAACTCCTAAAATAGTCATTAATGCAGTTTCCTTTTCACAACCGATGCAAGTCTTGCGACTTAGGAAAAATGGATACAAATACGGGACAATATGATACGGTTACGGCGATACGATAAATTTAAAAAAATTCAGAATACTAGTACGAACAAGATACGGCAATATAAAGATAATAAATTATATTTTTATATTTGCAAAAAATAAGTTATTAACATTTCTTTATAAAATATTATTATTAACAAACAAAATAAGAGTTAAAGAGTCATTGTATAATTAGTATGAATAAATTTTGTACTATAATTTATTTTTAAATGAATTGTAAGCTTTTCTTAACAATTATAATATGATATTATTGTTGAAAAACTATGTTTTCATGTTCAAAACTTGTTAAAAATGTATTTTGAAGTATCTAAAAAGTATTGAATGCGAGTTAGAAATAAAAAGTATATTTTAAAATTATGAATACTTTTAAAAAATATCGAACAAGTATCTGAAAGTATCAATATCAAATATGAATACGATACAGATACGTCACTTTTATAGAAGTATACGAAGTTAGTTTGCAAGTGATGTCAAATTATTATTTTTAGATATTATTACTTCCAAAACATTTTGGTTAATAATAGTATTGTCAGGTTTCATAAAGCATTTGATAATTCACTATTGTATGGAACTCAGAACTTCCAAAAACTTAAGAAACAGTATCATTTTAAAAATTAAAAAAAAATCGCTTATAGAGTTTGTAATATATATATATATATCACAGTGAATTAGTTCTGTGTTGATACGGTTATAGACTAGTCTGAAAATAAAATGACCATCAATATAAATATTTATGGGCTCATCTGAAAATAAACAGACCATCAATATAAATATTTATATTTTTATAAATCATTTTTTTTTTCAAAAATAAAAGCTTAAAACCCTGTAAAACAAACAATATCCAAAAAAAGAATGAAAGGCAATCATTTTCCTACCCAAACTTAACGGCTACGATTCATCGCTCTCTTCTATCTAACGGTCCCATTTCCCATTTATCACGCGCGGACCGGAAATGATACTTCAAATATTCGTTTTCATCTGTTCTCTCTCTCTCTCTCTCTCTCTCTCTCTCTAACCAACCAAATATAGTCGATAAGAGAGAGAAACATAACTCATTGCTCCACACTCACTCTCTCTCTAGCTATGGCTGCTTCATCCTCTTTGTCTCTCTCCCAAGCTATCCTCTCTCGCTCTATACTCCACTATGGCTCACCCCAGAACTCCGACCGTTTCGCTCTCTCTGGGTTCAACTTCAGCTCCATCTCCGGCACCAAAACCCTTAAATCGTCCCTACCACCATCCACTTATCGGAGGCGCGTGTCCTCAGGCTCCACCGTGAGAGCTGCGGCTGTGGAGACCATCGAAAAGACGGACACTGCGTTGGTCGAGAAATCAGTCAACACGATCCGGTTCCTGGCGATCGACGCCGTGGAGAAAGCGAATTCGGGTCACCCGGGTCTGCCCATGGGCTGTGCTCCGATGGGACACATATTGTACGATGAGGTGATGAGGTACAACCCGAAGAATCCATATTGGTTCAACCGTGATCGGTTCGTGCTTTCGGCCGGGCACGGGTGTATGCTTCAGTATGCTCTGCTCCACCTAGCTGGCTATGACAGTGTTAAGGTAAAATCGGTCTTTACATAACTTCTCATTTGGGTTCGTTTCAAAACTTACAATCAGATTCACTAAATTGTATATATGTGTGTGCGTATATATATATATAACTATATTTTTGTAGCTAGAGAGTCGGATTAACAATTTGTAACCCTCTAGGAATTCAAATAAAGTTAGACCTTGGATAAGAAAATTCATCCATCAATTTGTGAATTTAAACTCATGGCAAGAGCATCAAAGGAAAATATTTAGTATATATATGTTTATTCAGGTTGATTTATTTTCCTTTTCATGGTAAATTGTAATATGAAACATATTGATACGACTCGATGAATATTGTATCTGATTTTTATTTCCTTTGAAGTTCTTGTCAATTTTTAACATGAATTGGGATATGTCTAATTGGATTAATGTGACTTTTATTTTCTTATATATTTTTCCCATTTGGTTGTTCTGAAATTATATCCTTTTATATTATGTTCAATTCCTAATCATTTTTGTGTGAGTTATAAACTAGGAAGAAGACTTAAAATCTTTCCGTCAATGGGGAAGCAGAACACCTGGTCACCCAGAGAACTTTGAAACGACAGGAATAGAGGTCACAACCGGTTAGCTCATTGAACCTGAACTCACTTATTAATTCGCTACTATGTTAAAAGCTCTTGAATTTTAACATTTTATACTTACATATTCTATATTCTTTATCTAGGCCCTCTTGGTCAAGGCATTGCTAATGGCGTTGGCTTAGCCCTGGCGGAGAAGCATTTGGCTGCTCGATACAACAAACCCGACAATGAGATTGTTGATCACTACACGTATATCTTATTGCATTCTATTCTCTATATATTGTTACCTGCTTAAATATATGTACACATTCTATCCTCTTGCATGCCAGTATCTCTCCCTCATATATATATATATATATACTGTTTTCTTCTAAGTATATAAATTTTTTATCTTCTGCTCATTTGACTTATTGATAATGGTGTTTCCTTAGGTATGTGATACTTGGGGATGGTTGTCAAATGGAAGGAATTTCAAATGAAGCTTGCTCCATTGCTGCGCACTGGGGACTTGGCAAGCTCATCGCGTTCTATGATGACAACCACATTTCCATTGACGGTGACACGGATATTGCATTTACTGAGAGTGTTGACAAGCGTTTTGAGGGGCTTGGGTGGCATGTCATTTGGGTGAAGAATGGTAACACTGGATATGATGAAATCCGTGCTGCCATTAAGGAAGCTAAGGCTGTCAAAGACAAACCTACCTTGATTAAGGTCTTTTCTCCCACATATTCCTGAGATCTTAAAAATTTTGGACTCAGATTTTACTCTTCTGGTTTATGCTATCTGTTTTTCTTGACTTCGAGATTTATGCAGGTGACAACTACAATTGGTTATGGGTCCCCTAACAAGGCGAACTCATATAGTGTGCATGGAAGTGCATTAGGTGCAAAGGAAGTGGATGCCACAAGGAAGAACCTTGGGTGGCCATATGAGCCATTCCATGTGCCAGAGGATGTTAAGAAGTAAAGTGGTTTATAAAGTTACCATTACATGACGACTTTAGGATTTAATCTAGATTTTACAATGAGCTTCTTATGTTTGACAGGCACTGGAGCCGCCATGTTCCAGATGGAGCTGCTCTTGAAGCTGAATGGAATGCCAAGTTTGCACTGTATGAGAAAAAATACAAGGAAGAAGCAGCAGAATTAAAGTCCCTTAATAGTGGTGAACTGCCTGCTGGTTGGGAAAAAGCACTTCCGGTGAGTGGTGTTTCGTTAAATTACTTCTCCCACAAGCACGGGGTTATATATAATTATTATTTTATTACAAAAATCATTATAACGGATGAATTTGGATCATTCTTATGGTTATTTTATCTTCTTTTCTCAGACTTATACTCCAGAAAGTCCTGCCGATGCCACCCGGAATCTGTCTCAGCAATGCCTTAATGCCCTTGCAACAGTTCTTCCTGGGCTTCTTGGTGGTAGCGCAGATCTTGCTTCTTCCAACATGACATTGCTGAAAATGTTCGGTGACTTTCAGAAGGCCACCCCTGAAGAACGTAATGTCCGATTTGGTGTTAGGGAGCACGGAATGGGTGCCATTTGTAATGGGATTGCTCTCCACAGTCCTGGCCTTATCCCCTACTGTGCAACCTTCTTTGTTTTCACTGACTACATGAGAGCAGCCATAAGGATTTCTGCATTGTGTGAAGCTGGAGTTATTTATGTGATGACTCATGATTCAATTGGGCTAGGAGAGGATGGGCCAACTCATCAGCCTATTGAGCATTTGGCAAGCTTCCGGGCCATGCCAAACATCCTAATGCTCCGACCAGCTGATGGAAATGAGACCGCAGGTGCATATAAGGTTGCAGTTCTCAACAGAAAGAGACCATCAATTCTTGCCCTCTCCCGTCAAAAGCTTCTTCAGCTTCCGGGAACATCTATTGAGGGGGTTGAGAAAGGAGGTTACATCATCTCGGACAATTCTTCAGGCAATAAGCCAGATGTTATTTTAATTGGGACCGGTTCAGAACTAGAAATTGCTGCCAAAGCTGGTGATGAGCTCAGGAAAGGTGGAAAGACTGTCCGTGTTGTGTCCTTTGTTTCTTGGGAGTTGTATGACGAGCAGTCTGATGAATATAAGGAAAGTGTTCTCCCAGCTGCTGTATCGGCTAGGGTTAGTATCGAGGCAGGATCAACATTTGGGTGGGGGAAAATTGTAGGAGATAAGGGCAAGGCAATTGGGATTGACCGGTTTGGGGCTAGTGCACCAGCAGGAAAGATATACAAGGAGTTTGGAATAACAGTGGATGCAGTGATCGAAGCAGCCAAGGCAGTATGTTAGGCCTGTTTAGCAATACCTTTCTACATCTTTTTTTTAGACGAAAAATGGTTTCAGGTTTACTTTCAAATTTTCAAGAATTCAACTAATGAGAGGTTGGGGCATGACAGATTTGAATTTGTCAGTGACTGCTTTGATTATGACGAGAAAAAAGAAATCATTTAGTAAGAGAGCTCGTTCTTTTCTCTAGTTCGTTCTATATTCCTCAACCTCAACAGAGTTCGTATGTTTCTCACTCTCACTCTAATCAAGGTAAGAGTCTCTGGGGATGGAAAGATGTGCAGGACTTGGTGCTCAAAGCTCTTTGTTGGATATATTGAATTTTGTAATGTTTTTCCCGAAGGCAGATTCTTAAGAGGCTCTTGCTCTTTTGAATTCATTTCTTTTTGGGTGTGGGTGTGCTCACTATTACATGTTTTACATGTTTTTTTCCTATCCTCTTAATACTACTACTTCTTCTTCTTTCTTTTTCTAATGCACATGAGGAATGATGATATCTTAGAAAAGCATTTCGGAATGGTTGGTTGGTTGTTGAGGTTTTGTTTGATAAAGATGTAAAATTTATTGATTGATTTAAGCCATTCAGTAAGGATAGGACAATCTTCTTCTTCGTGAATGGGGGTGGGTCCTATAAAGCCAAGCTATATCCTGATGATTCTGTGGTTATTGAAGCTACTTCTCTCAGTTCCTTATCCACTATGTTTTGTTGCTTACCAGAACTAGTTTTAGAAAGAATATCCTATTTTTGTTCCTGATAGGTACCTCAAAGAGAAAATGTCGGTCGCTAACTAGTTTCAAGAAATCCTAGAATATCTAACACAATGGAAGAAAAGGGAGGTGGTGAGCCCCCCCGTATTCCCCTTGTGAGACAGTTACTTGTGCTGAATTGACTTGAAAATTATATCCACATTTCATGAGAGCCTATGACAAGCAATGAGATCCCCTCTCATAGTAGCACACGGTTCGGCTGGCTTTGATTTCAAAATATCTCAACTGTGAGAATCAGTTTTATTAAACTATGAAATCACACGGTTCTGTTATAACCACCGTTCTATTATTATTAGTGAAAAAAACATAATAGTTTAGATCTTTTAAAAAAATGTTACTGGTTTACTATTATAAAAATTACTCTTAGTCCACTTTCAAAAAATAAAAAAATATCATAATTTAAAAAACTGTTACGACTAAGATATTTGTGAATTCACAAGAGCATATATCATAATATCATATATTTTATAAATTTATATATATGTATATATATAACACTGAACGGTTCAGTTCGATTCTGATGGACACGAAACAGTAATCGAATCGAAAAATTATAAATTGAAGTTTTTAAAATTGTGACCGAACCAAACCGTAAAAAACCAAATTGTTTGTCCAATTTTTCAATTTGGATAGATTTTTGTGCACCCTATTAGCATTACTCAAAAGGAAAATGGGTAATTGTATAAAGTAATGAAATAAAATAGACTTTTGGAGAGTAGAGAATATTTCTAGAATTTGCACCAAAACTACAATATAGTTTTCAAAATGAGAAAGCAAGATAGTTTTTCGGTAAACACAAGGGGTGCATCCTAGTAGTGGACACACAAAACCTTAACATCCCAAGTCCCTACCAAAGAACCTCGATGAAATGATTTCCCAATTTCACTGACAGAATACTTCAAAGAGAGGGAAATGAGAAACTTCATCTACGTCAAAAAGAAATTCTTTTTCCAAAAACACTTTCAAGGGACTTTAGAAATGTTAAATAGAAGAATTGACAACCACAAGGATTGCTGTAGGAATCATTTTAGACGAGTTTGCTTCAACCAGTCATGCGTGTCAAAAAGAAATTCTTTTTCCAAAAACACTTTCAAGGGACTTTAGAAATGTTAAATAGAAGAATTGATAATCACAAGGATTGCTATAAGAATCATTTTAGACGAGTTTGTTTTTACCTGTCATGACAACACAGTCTAACACTGATTGTCTGCCACATTAAACAAGAAGGTAACTTGCCAAGTAGAACAATATTTGAATAAAATGCCTCTTAATCCAAGTCAGTTTGAGAGGTTACTGATCCATTAGAACCAATTCCGCAGGGCAATTGCACCACAATAACAAGAAGAACCTTTAACCTGAAATGGGAAATTGCACCAAAAAGCCTTCCAATGACATCACGCTTAGTTCAAGGACAATTTTCCCAACTGTAACATATAGAACAAAGCAAAAGTATCCATTTGATGTTTTTTCTGTAAATTAGGATTCTTAAGATATAATATCAAATATGAAAAATAATAAGCATCCAAGCACACCTTAAAATTTAAGAATTAACAAGAAAAAAACCCCTCTCAAAAATCAATTGACAGAAGAATTGTCATTGCAAAACACCTAAAAATAAGTCTTCCAACTAACTAACTCTTGAGGCAGGAGAGAGGGAAAGGAAAATCGTTGCATAATCAAGAATCTGCTATGGTAACCTCAACTTCAACACCAGGTTCAATGGTGATAGAGGTGATCTGCTTAACCACATCTGGGGAGCTGAAAAGGTCAATCACTCGCTTGTGAACACGGAGTTCAAATCTATCCCATGTGTTCGTTCCTGTAAATAAAATTGCAAGCTCAGCAGAACTAAAATTTGCAAATACTCTCCACAGGTTCATGAAAATTTCTAACAAAGAGGATTTAATCTGTAATACAAATGCAGATTCAAGAATACTCATCCACATGAATTGTAGTTACCAAGCACAACAGCAATTCTACCCCAAAAAAGGGGGAAACAACAATATTATAACACAATACACGGTTTAGCAAGTGTAGGCGAAATGGAATGTAATACGAAAGATTGGAGAAAAAGAATTCATGTGGTTGGCCCCATTCTTATGGGATTTAAGGCTAGGATGAATGATGATGATATATAATTTGGTGTCTATTACGTAATCTGATCTTGGTATATCAACAATCAGGATGTTGGCTGGGATTGTATTTGAATTTTTGTCAATATTAACTTTGATTTTTAAGTTAATTTTTTTATTATTTATTTGTCCTTAATTTGGTTATGTGTGTTTCTCCTTCTTCATCTTCTTATCAAAGCAGAATTCTAATTGGTTTCATAAATATTAATTTCATACCATGAAATTGTTCTTTATAAATGAAATTACCGGGCAATGGGCAACTCCCATGCTTTTATGTGATGGTTTATGTCCACAATTATTAACTAGTTCATTGTTATCTATACCAAATTATACGATAATACTATAACTGAATTCAAGTCACGAATCAACCTCAGAACTCACTCACTTCAGTCCAAATATTCACATATATTGGATAAGGTTAAAGGAAGAGACCTATGGCATCTGAAATAGTCTAACAAGCCAACTAATTTTTTTAAATTACCCCAACATCTTCTAAAATGTTATTCTTATTAGAATTAAGACAAAAATAAAAAGTTGGAAGCCCTGGAAATAAAATTAAGTGATGCGTGAGACAACAAGAATTATGAATATATACATATACACACACATATATAACATCAAAGATAGCAAGTCATTTCCAAACTATTTGCAATTAAAATCTTTCTAACTGTTGAGAATAGAATTGATTCTTTACTCAATATAAATAATGAGAATCTCCAGCTGATATTAGACAATCAAACAAAATTATTCATACAATAAGGAAAAAAAAATTTTCCGCGAGTCAAAATATAATTTACCTTCACCACAAGGGGCCTTTCGAGTAGTGATGTGAAGAACCTTGGTTGGCATCCTTACTGGTCCCTTGACTCTTAGCCGCTTGTCCTTGGCACCGCGAACCAAATCGCCACACACTATTAGTTGGTACCAGATATCAAAGACAAGAAAACTCAATTACTGAGTCATTCAAAATAATGAATGATTGTCCAGTGCAAGTTATCAGCTTAAAAATGGTAACAAATTCCAAGAAATTTCGAAGTATCAGAAAGAGAAAAATCATTCACTGGAAGTTAAGCCATCCAAAGACTCCTATTGTTTAGACAAAAAATGTTCTATGCAGTATCCACATAAAACATTCTTCATTGATTGTTTCTGTGAGTTCTACACAGAATTACTGATTTCATTCCACTCAGCACTTAGATATTTCTTATGTTTGGAATGTACAGCATCAGAACAATCCTTTGCTCAGTTTCAGATATTGTTACATCAGCAAATACATATATATATATATAGACAGATAGATAGATAGACATACACACACAGACACAAAAAAACATTCATTCACAAATTTATGCAAGTGTTTGAAGTCTTTTCTAGAACGTAAGAGTTATCTTCCCACCACTAAAAACCAACGAAATAGAAATTTTGCTCACTAACATGAAAAATAAAAAAATGATCACACCGGCCAGGCAAAAAGGAAAAATAGAAACATACATTAGACAATTGAAAAATCTAATCTGAACAGTCATTTTCCTAATCACTAGTTTGGCTTTTGCTCAACTCAACAAGGAATTTCCCACTACTAGTTTGAAAAATCTAATCTGAAAGTTCAAAAATAGAATAGAATCAACATGTAATAAATCATATGTAATTAGACAATTGAAGTAGGATACAAGATGAACTATTTCATCATAACTAAACTTACCAGAAAAAAAAAAAAAACTACTTATTATAATTAGAGCATTCTAAAAACTATTCAACAATCAAGTGGAGCTGTTAAAAGATTGACATGAGAATTGAAAAGGGTTTGATCCAAATCTCGAAATAGAATAGAATAAAGAGACCTTTCTCGAGGTTCTTCACGTTCTTCGAGGAAAGCGTGATCCTGATCTTGTGGATTTGCTCTGCGGATTCCTCCAACCCTTGCTTTGTCGGTTTCATAGCTGCGTACGCCATTGTTGCTTCGTTTTCTACAGCAAACAGTAATGTAACAACAACGTTACTCAATTTTCAATTATACATCTTTTCTATGCACATACATATATATATATACACACATGAACTCGAAAGATCTATACCTGTTTGCGAGGGACAGAAGAAGGTTTAGGGTATGGAAGAAGGTTTAGGGTTTTGGAGGCAGCGTGGGAATTTATAGACATTAGGTTTAGGGTTTGGTCAGTGGCAACACGGGTGGATTAGCCCGAGCCCAACCCGAAAATTTTCGGGCGTGGACAGTATTCGCACCGGGTTGGGCTGAGAAAAGATTGTGAATTCTTTTTTATTCGGGCTGGGTTAATGTGTTGCACACAACCCGAAACTTGGATTAAAGATCAAATTTGGATTAAACCCGCCCGAGGTGTACTCCCTAGTTTGGACTGCGGTCGCATGCATATGAAGGAACGTAAAAAAAAGTGAGACATAAAAATTATAGGGAAATGCTAAACGTCATAAAATTTGATCATGAATTACCTTCATGAATAATGTGGCAAGTGATAATACCATTGACATTCCGTGTATGGGGAGAATCTCACCAATACTAACTCACCATTTAATTGCCACATCATTCAAGATAAAAATTCATGAAATATTTTCATTACGTGTAGCATTGCTCAAAATTATATTGAAAATTGTTAGTAACTTAAGAAATAAAATGATAAAAGGATAACAGAAAAATGTAATTACTCGCAAACTATCTATTTCTCGTATTATATACAATTACAAATTATAAATGATAAAGTTTGAGAGATTTTAGAATTAATATTGTGGAGGAAGAAAATTTTCACCAATAGAAAGAAGACACCTGAGCATAAGAAAAGTCAATATGATACACATGGTATGATCTCAGTCAGTGTTGAGAAATATATGTACAGTAATTGTGCTAACGTAAACATCACATGTGGCAGTTACAGTCAACATGTCAAAGAGAGATCATCAAATCAAGTTCAAATTAGGAATCTGTCCTTGAGAGAAGGAATTGATACAAATTAGTCTCAAATCAAGGGAGAATCATGAGATAATCGGCACCAAATCAGCACTAAAATGGAAGGACTCCTCGTATAAATATGTATAGAAAAATCCTGTAAATGGAGAGAGGGAAAGAGGGCAGGAGGCCATGGCTAGGCCAGAGACATTTTGAGTGCAATCTTTGTAATGTATCATGAAATAGAAAATAAGGTCTTCTTTCATCTATGGACGTAGGCCGAATTGTGCTGAACCGTGTAAATCCTATTTGTCTATTTTAATTCCTATAATTATTGAGTGTTATTTGCTTATTAATTGCTTGATTTTATATTGGGCAATTTTTTGCACCTACAAATATGAAAATATATTTCAAAATATATGAATTAATCATATTATTGAAAATTGATAAGATGATCACCTAAATAAAAGTTGAGTGCTTGGGATAGTCGCAGCCGCCCTTAACCGTGGCGATTGTAATTGATTTTTCAACCCATTACAACACTTTTCATTAGTATAATTAATTGTTGCGTCTCCTATTATTATGGGATACTAAAAATATAATATTTTCGAACAATATTACCCTTATATACATACGCCTATATATATATATAACAAGTAGCCTTTTGTGAATTGATTCAACTAGCCAATTGATTATATTGCCCTTATTATATGTAATTAGCCTTCTTTTCCTCTTTTTTTTTTGTCAATTTTCTTTCAACGATGGCATTCGAGCATACACACGGCAGAAGATGAGAGGGTAAAGGGAGAGAGAGAGAGAATGATGGGCTTTTAGGTAATTTAGCATCATTAAATATTTTATATCAAAACTTAATTAAGTAATAAGGGTTAATCTAGACATTTCACACATTTTTTAAATAGAAAAGCTACCAGGGGGTGGTTGTGAAAAAAATACACGAAATTGTATCTAGGTGTAATAAGGGCAAACCTCAAGGGGTGTCAATGAAGTCTACCTTTATTTTTTCAACAAGTTTCAGAGTTCATTTTTTTAGTTGCAATATTCTTTAGAAAATATACAAGAAAAAATTGTTAGATTTTCGTATTTATTGACTTAATGTACATCTAATTGTGTATGTTGAATATTTTTTTTTCAGTAAATCACGTATGCTAAGTATTACTACTGTGTTGTTACTAATTTTTGCTTTATATTAACATTTATTGTACATTTTACTGTTTAGTTTTAATCATCAGATCAATTTAGTTAACCATTTTTTTAAGCAAACCTGATTGTGAATAGTTCAATGTTTGTTTCACGTAACATTTTTTCATGTTTAGTGATTCACAAAGGTTTGGTCTTGTGTGATTGATCTAAATTTAAGTGTATTTTCTTTCTTTCTTTCTTTTTTTGAACTAATTTTGTTGATATGATATTGTTGGTATGGGCTATTCAGGGGTCGCCACGTATGCCCACGTGGCAATGGGCCCACTTTGTCTTTTCCTCCATTTCGAGCTCCCCCAGCAATTCCATGTAGCAAGGGGTCCACCTTTGATATCCTCCCTTAGCCGAGCCCCCCATGGATAAAGCATTTCCATCGAGCTCCTTCCCAAATAGAGGATTCTAATCGAGCTCCTCCGAGGGAAGTCTCCATCTAGCGCTTCCTCGGATAGAGGATTTTAATCGAGCTCCTTCGTCCATTATGTAGGGCATGCCTCTGAGGTATGATCGCCTTTCTTTGGCGAATCGGTCTCTACTAATTACATTTCACGGAGGTCCTCTCTACGGATCAACCTCTGTTTTTTTGCAAGGAGGCACTCCTCTCTACGGATAAAACCTTGCGAGGAGTTCCTCTCTACGGATAAACCTCAAACGAGTCTCTTTCCTTTCATTTGGATAAGGCTCGGATGGTGATGAGTTCCTCTCTACGGATAAACATCACGGGAAATCCTCTCTGCGGATCAATTTCTCTAAAGCGAGGAGGCACTCCTCTCTACGGATAAAACCTCACGGAGGTCCTCTCTACGGATCAACCTCCATTTTTACGAGGAGTTCCTCTCTACGGATAAACCTCTTTTTACGAGGAGTTCCTCCCTACGGATAAACCTCATGGCACTCCGCGCTCCTATGGGGGGTAAGAGCTCGGATCACTGCCTTATGGGAACTAAGGGTTTGGGTTTGGAGGCTGGGGTCCAAGGTACGCTAAATCCGTGATGGACCTCATTTCTAGCTAAGATGAGGACCTTGCATCAGGGATTGGCCTGTCACAGAGGAAAGAAGATAACCAGGTGAGGTGAGCGAATCCCCTTTTCTGACAAGTACAATCTCAGCCCTTGCTCCACAGATATTTATCACCGCAAAACCTCGACCATTGGTGAGAAAAGACATTTTTGCCTATAAATAGTGAGAGAAAAGTAGAGAATAGGGATCGGACAAAAAAAGACAGGACAAAAAGAACCTTTTTCTTAAGCAATCTCCAGTACATTCCACATTTCCTCTTTTTCATACCAAATTCCTCCCCTCTTCTTACAATCCCCCTAGAACGGTGGGCTCCTCTGTGACAGCTTGGGCTCCCACCGGGACACGCTCTCTGGCAACCATCATCGTGAAAAGTTTGACTTCAGTTTTAACAGGACCTACTACAAACAGATATATTAACTAAATTTTTCTCATTCAGTTAGTGTTATGTTTATCACGTTTAGTCGAAAATATTATGTTTTAAATAAATAGACTGGTCAAAATTGTATTAGTCAATACCATTGTTACATGGTTGCATATTAATAATGAATTTTCTTTAGATGTTTGATCATTTGATTTTTATGTACATTAGGTAGTTATTGATGTAGGAAATGAACCACCTATGTATGTCTTGATAATCAAATGATGTTGAGTGTGATACCCTTTGAGCTAAAAGATCCCAACTCAACCTTTCAGATTGTATGTTTTTAATATTCTTCAAATAAAGCAATTGTGTGCTAACTTTGTGTATGAGAAATCTAATCATGTGCATAATTATGTGTATATATGTCAATCATTAAATATATGCTTAAAACAAACTAATAAAAACAAAATAAGACATATTATGTTTGTCTCCTTAAATTTTAGAATTAGTTATTAATTAAAGCCAATTAATTATTTATTTATACAAGAAACTTTAGTTTTATTCTTATCCACGATTACTTGCCAAAATCATCCTTATCTATATATATAAACAACTAGCCTTCTTTTCATTCCTTCTCTTTCAATTGTTTTATGTCCTCTCATACCTGGACTGCTGTCCTGAACCACTAGGAAGGTTCCTTACACTTACTCGCAAAATCTGAGCGGACTACACTAGCGAGGGTGGCGGCATTGCTAGTATACACACGAATAGAAATAAAGCAAGGAGAAAGGGTAGTTTTGTTCTAAAAATATAACTTGTTAGTGTCCCATAAAGAAATGAGACATCTAATTAATGAGTTTAATTATAGCTAGGGGTGGCAAAATTTGACATGACAATACGACACGAGTTAAGTGGGTTTGGTTTTAAGGTAAACCAACACGTTTAATAAACGGGTCAACACGAACACGACACACAAAAATTGTGATGTGTTTAGGTCTAAACTATCTAACCCGCAACACAATTACGACATGAATTATTCATATATTCTGGTTTTATTCAAATTTATACATACATATCTGTTTGTTTACAAGATTGATGTAGTCATAAAATGCAAGAATGAGATTACTATATTGTCTTCCCAGTTGTTGAATCACCTTAGAATATTTTTGAAATTTATATATAGATATGAAATTTATAATATAGTTTGATTTTAGGATGTATGTATAAATATGTATTTTATTTTTTATAGGATCTTCAGATAGATTTTTAGGAGGTGAAAAAACTCATATCATAAAGTTAAACGGATTAAAAATGTTATTAAACGAATCGTGTCATTATAGAACATATTTATTAAACGAGTTACACGGGTCGACACATGTAACACGTTTAATAAGCAAGTTGGGTTAATGTTGGAGTTTTAACACGATTATTAAATGGGTCGGGTTAAGGTTGAGCTGTTTAGTGGAATATTCATAGATTCACATGACACGAACATGACACGGAAATACGAATTGTCACCCCAAATTATAATTGTTGTTACTGGTTGAAAACCAATCACAAGAGGAACTAAGGATGGAGTGTTGGTTGAAAACCAATCACAACAACAACTGAGGATGGAGTGCGACTGTCTTAGCATTCCTCCAAAGATAGAAGTATAACTTATTGATATTTATTTTTATTGTGAAAAGATTGACCCACTTATATTTTCTTTTTTGCATTTTCTTTAATTTTCTGCATTTGGAGGAGGTGCATTTTAGTCATAATAACCCTCTCACAAGATTTTCATTAGTTGGAGAGGGTTTGATGCCAAAACAACACACGAAGGGGTTATTTTGCCAATCAAAGATATAAGGGATTTTTTGGGGTTTGCCTTAAAATTTATGAAAATGAATAATTTTCAGCCAAATCTCTCTTATGTACTCCGAAATTTTCAATCATGCGATTAAGCTTTAGTCATATCATCATATTTTTAAACTCAATATTGAAATTTATATTAGAACTGATTTTGTAAGTCATAAAGTCGAATAAGATTATGACAAGACTAAATTTAAACCAGAGATTAAAATTTACGGAGTTGAAAAAAGAGTTTCGGCCAGAGAGGATCTTTGTTCAAAGTTTATATAAATTCTTTTACCAATAGCAAAGACGAAGGACTAAATGTTGAGAGGAAGACATCTAAAAAGTTTTGTTTTGTTGATTTCTAACTCGAATTATCCTTTTTCATGCAGTGGGGCTCTAATACAACGCTTAGCAAACGTAAAAAAATGGGCCGGGTCATGAGTCAATTACCCAGTTTTCTCCGTTTGAGTACCCCTTATGGAGGGAATGGGCCTCACAGCAAAGTCTCTCCAATCAAATCCCTGCAGCGTTTCATGGAAGTCTGTTTTCGGGCTATTGAGTTAGCCCATTACACTCGGATTCTTTTGGGGTTTAGGATATTAGATTATGGGCCAGCCATTGTAGCCCAAATTTTTTAGTTGGGTCAGTAAAGGCCCACATATTTTGCACAAGGGCACTGCAATTGAAATTACATTTTAATTGCACTGCAAATATGTAGCCTAGAACTAGTATTTTTCTCACATTTTAAATTAAAAAGTTGAGACCGACAAAAGTGAGCGTGTGTGTTATTTGCAAGAATATATATATATATATATATATAGTTACATGGAAAAAATAATTACATTCTAGTTTAGTCCATTGAATAACCCCGTTGAACTAATTTGACCACTTTTTTACTTATTCTAAATTGATTTAAGCGATTGTTAAAATCAAAACCCCACTCAAGTTTAAGTGAAAATAACTTGTCTAATAGAATCAGTATAGTCTTTAGATATAGACAGAATATTAATATTTAAATCAGTTGAATATTAGCCAAACGGAATGAACTGTCTAGCTCAGGTGGCATATTATATTCCTCTTTAGAGAAGATGGCACACTTCAAATTTTGATTGAGAGAAATAAGATAACCCATGGAGTTAAACTTTTATATATATATATATATATATATATATATATATATATATATTGTATTTAAGCATTTAGTGAACAATTTCCTGTTGGAGGATATGCAGACACTAGAGCACAAATAATTGGGGTATGGGAAGAAATCAAATCCAAAAATCCCATCAGATGGTGAAATGCTTAAGACAAAATAGGACTAACTTTAAGGTCAAATCAGCTCAAATGACATAAAACAAAGAACAGTTCAACCACTATTACTACTTTATAACTTATTATCTTTATTAGTTAATAAACTTTAAGGAACCAGCTTATCTGTATGGAGGATAGTTTTAGAAAATACACACACATTTATAAGCATATTATTTAAAAATCATATTATGAATAAGGAAATTATAAGGTTTCGTGTAACTTGAAATAGATGATTTACATTTTTTTTTTTTTTTTGGCGTGTGTGGGGAAAAAGATCATCGTGGTGAGAAGTTTTTTCTTTCACTAGATACCTAGAAAGCAATAATACTTCACCAAAGGTATCGTACCCGTGTCGAATACTTGGACACTATGTTGGACACTCCTCAGATACTTCTCGAACACGTGTCGAATATTTTGTAGCAGCAATATATATTCAAGTATTTCGAAAAAAAATTATATGCAACCAAATTATGATTAAAATTTAAGCTGAATATATGTAGATGATTAAATAAATCTGATTCTTTAATCTATTTATCTATTTTTGTGTGATTCTTAATGACTTGATGATAAATTGAAGTATTTACATAATGTAGTTTTTTTTTTAATAATTACTATATAATATTATTATTTTATAGTTGTACCATCGATGTATTCGTGTACTATTTTTTTAAAATTTTTTGTATTGTCATGTTCGTATCGTGTTGTATCCGTGTTTTGTGTTCGTGTTCGTGCTTCCTAACCAGGTACCATAAAAGCATAACCACAGTGATATCTCATTTTCTTTCAACACGTAAGATAGGGAGTCAAGTTTCTCTAAGAAAATCATGAAAATTATTTGTTAGGACCCTGCATAGATTTGAATCAACATAAAAAGTTTTTAGCATGACAATGTTATACAAGTCGATTAGTCTTTTAGTCTTTGTGTGATTCTCTCACATTGAAGTGGTATGCGTGTGCTCCCACCACTTATTTTTTTTGGTAAATTACACTGACCTCTCTCTTCTGAGGTTTGACCTAATTACACTTGGTATCAAACTAATAGATTTTATAACAATGATCTCCCCTGTAACAGAAATGAACTAACAAGCCTTAACTTTTGGGTTAAATGTCTATTATATCCTTAATATTATATTGATATAAAAATTAAAATATTTATATATATAAAATGACACTTTTGTCCATCTAATATAATAATATTTACTATATTATATATGTGTGTGTGTGTATAGATATATATGTGTGTGTGTGTGTGTGTGTGCATAGGAGTCGATAAACTCCACGACCATCATCGAAGCACCGGTCATCTTCTTTGGCCACATCACCATCACTGACAATCATTGAACATCAACTACTAACCAACTACTCCAATCACCCCCATCGACACCATACCAAGACCATCGCCACCACTAACGGGACCACCCATGAGTACCACTATCATCATCTCTACCAAACAAACCCAAATATACTTTAACACACACACACGTCCTCACTGTCCAGCCATCTTCATTAGATCCACCACTAGAGTGCCATATTTGCCGGATTCATAAACCATCAATCTGCAAATCGAACGGCACCATCAATCTATTTGTCAGATCTTCAGTTATCGATGATGGGTCTAACCACCGATCGATGCAGAAAATGCTCAAACCCTAAGCTAAACAGATCATCTTCCCCACTTCAAACAGACCAAATCCTAATCAATATTCTTCCCCAATTTCAAATAGATCAATCGCCATCATCACTGCCACCTTCGATATGATCTATACCATGGCCATTCCAACAAAGAGACCTAATTGTGATCTTAAATATATATGTACTATATACTTGTGCATATATATATATATATATATATATAGATCTCAACAACCCAACTCTACCGATCCATTAACACCAATTTCGTCACCACCGATTTGGGCTTCATCCTTACATTCATCGAACATATTTTGCAAGTCATCGCAACCACTAAATCAGTCATGGAAACCATCGATGCGTTACAAATTAGCATATATATTCACACACAGACATGATCATACACAGGTACTGGGTTCAAATTAGGTTTATCTATATACATATACATATATCTATACACACACGATTATACACAGGTACTGGGTAGTTAGGTTTATCTATATAAATCATATATACACACACATACATAGACATGATCATACATAGTTTCATTGAGAGTCATGCTCCTACCTTCGGCTTCATTAACCTCACGGCTGCCATGCCACAGTCCCACCACTCCGGTGACCTCCATCACCACACCATTGTAATATAAATTCATACATATGTACATATATATATATCTACATATATGGTGGGCATTTTGTTCCGTTCAACTAATTTTGAAAGGAGGGAGTCTTTGTCATAACTGAACAAATCTCAAAGAAGCACAGTGTAACAAAATTTATTAATTTGATATTGGTATAATTATGTCAAAATTCAGAAGAGATTATTTTAATTTATTATTATTATTATTATTATTGCTTCACTGCTTGCCATTTCAACTTGAAGGTGCTGTAGTATCATTATTGCCTATGGTTTTGTAATTATATATCCCAGTGTCCGCATATATTATATAGGCCCGAAGTTTCCGCAACTATGTCTGGGCAGGCACACACCAGTCACAGATAAGCGCGTGACGTTTCAATAGACATGTCAGCGCACGCGGCTGGTGTTTCGATTCGTGTCTACAAACCAAGACAAAAGGTGCGAGAGAGTGTGAACAAAGTCACAACCCGCCAAAACAGAATCCATCAGTTCTAGTGGGACCCAATACGACAACAAAATAAAAAAAGTGTCCAACAACTTGTTTCAGTTTAATCTCAGTCTCATTGGTAAGTAACTAAGTACATTATAAATTCCTCTCTCACTCTCACTCTCA
Source organism: Cornus controversa (assembly GCA_026545225.1). Classification (NCBI taxonomy): domain Eukaryota; kingdom Viridiplantae; phylum Streptophyta; class Magnoliopsida; order Cornales; family Cornaceae; genus Cornus; species Cornus controversa. The sequence goes on along the minus strand of CM048852.1, from coordinate 46,722,781 downwards.
CTCTCACTCTCACCGCAATTCACTCCGTGATTACACAGTATACACCATCTTCTTCAAATGGACCATCTTCAAATTTAGCCTAATTCGTTCAACCAATCAGATTAAAGGAGTGTCTAGACACAGATTCTCTTCACTCTTAAGAGTATCTGCATTGGAGTGTCTGACCATATATATATATCTCTAAAATTTGTCTTCTTACAAATTCAAAGAGTCACGTAAGTATTTTGGAAACTTGGGATTTTGGCTAACGGAGGCTTAGATTTTCTAGATTTTCATTTGCGGAGAGATTATAGATATTTTAGAGGTGAGATAAATAGTGGTTGGGACGGTGAATTTATAAGGGTAAAAAGAGAGGAAAAGAACCAAGAAAATAATAATTTATTTCACTCTTTTGGCCAATGTAGTGGTTTTAGGCACATTTTGTGTCAACCAAACAATGTCTAATGATTCTATTGACTTTGAAATAATTTTGGAAAAAAAAAAATCATAAATAACTCAAAAAATTCAAAAAAATGAGTTTTTGGTAGGAGTGCAACCTCGGTCGATCAATCCGAACCCAGTCCGATTTTTTACGGACTCGGACAACTTTTTTACAATTAAGGTTGGACATACGTTGACAAAATCTCAACCCGAATTTAATTAGGGTTGAACTGGGGTTAAGGTCCCATCAACTCGAACCCAACCAGAACCCGAATTCTAATTTTATTTTTTTATATATATATTTTTTAAATATACCCTAATTATTTCAAATTATGGTTAGGTTGGTCTAGTATGTGATCTATTGGTTATTATGTCATATGATGTACTGGCCAATATTTTATGGTTGTTCCTTTAAGTCTTTACAATAATTATATCTAGTGGTAGATGATGTGCATTCCAAATATATAAAAGAATGAGAAAGTAATTTATAAGTTTTATAAAGTTAATGTCGTACACGATACTTATATGATAAAATTATAGTGGTGTAACCCGAAATCTTAGCCCGAATTGGAAGCTCAAATTCAACACGAATCGAAAAATTTAAGGATGGGTTGAACTAAGATTGGTTAGCTTGAGTTGAAGGTAGGGTTAGGGTTAAACATTTCATGTGTCGGGTTCAACTCGAGATGTACCTTTAACCCGTCCAACTCGCCCGAGTTACACCCCTAATTTATGGCAGTCAAATACGCTTTAAGGGCTTGCCCGACTAAGCGTTACGATTGGACCACGCAACGCGCCACAATATTTTTTTAATAAAAAGTACTAACTGAAACAACGTCGTTTCGATTAGTGATTCTTTTTTTAAAACAGCAGGTGAGTGAGCCCAAAATCACTGGATGAATAGCTGGATTGGATGATTTGTCAAGCGAATCTAATGTGGGCTATTTTTCTGTTTGGATTCGTGAGACTTGGGTTAACGAATTCAATGGTCATGCTCTTAGGATATATTTGATTTAGTTTTTTTTTTTAAATATCTATTTTTTTACAGTTATTTTTCTAAAAAATAATTTTCAAAAATTGTGAACTAAATAAATATTTATACAATTATGTAATTTTTAGTTCTCAAAAACATAAAACTGTTATAAAAAAAACTCAACCAAACAACCCAACTCGAGTGAAAATTATTTAATTGTGAAATCCATGCTATCATATGGAATTTTATATCACGGACTCCACTAACAATTGAGTATTAACATCTCTATTATTTGCCTTCAATTTGTCCTTTCATAATCATTACTGATACCAACTAGGTTTATCATCCATAAAGTGCAACTACTGTCTAATTTGTATATTAATTTATCTGTGTTTTTTAATTAATAACCCATGAAAGTTTTAATGATCATTCCCATCAACATATAATTAGAATTAAAGAAATAAATTTAACATATCACAGTCACAGTAGATCATTTATCTAATGCATGTGTGGTGATATATATATATAATGTTGAATATAAATAATCAAAGGGTCCACCACTCCACCTCCTAATTGCACTCATCTGTACCAAAAATTAAAATGTCTGCTAGAAATAAAAATGCCCTTAACTCTTAGGAGAGGTATGGAAATGAAGTCATCAAATGGAGGTTGGGGTGGGTTGAATATAATGCATGGCTTGCTAACTATTTAGAGAGGTAGGAATTGGTACTTATTAACCATTCAATTTCATTTAATTTTGGGTTGGTGGTATAACTCTCTGTGTATAGGTTGCAGGCTGGTGTTATAAAGCTCATCAACTAAAAAAAAAACTAATTTCTCTGTGTTCTTCATCTTACTAATAAGACCTATCCAATAATAGGTGGGGTTTCATTTTCAATTTCCCATTCAATGCTACCATGGAAATTCATGATTCACATTTGTTCTTCCTCGGTAAAGAATTCTTCCAATAATTCCGAGCTTAATATTTTCAATGCTATAATTCTTTCAATAATTTTGAGCCTAATATTTTCAGTAGAGAAATCTTTCAATAATTCCGAGCCTAAACTTTTCAAAAAAAACACGAACAAAACTTGTGTTTATAAGTATATAGCACGTACAATACTTTTGTGTCTGTGAATACTCCTTGATTTTGAAGTGTTATCTTTATATTTATATTGGCAATTTCTGACCCTTTATTAAATTCATATTAAATATATTCTTCTTAATAATTTTTAAACTTTTTAACTCCAATATATTTTATTCACGTTTCTAAGTTGTTGGTTTTTTCATTTAAAGAAATTGTGAATAGATATAAGCAAAATGCTGGTCCTTCCTTGCTTAGAATAAAAATAAAATAAATTGAAGGTGACTCCAATTTCGTTAGGTTAGGTTGGGAGGATATGAGATATCCATTCTTAGTTCTAAATATTAGAACTTTTTAACTCGTTAGACCCATATACTCTGCAATCTTTAGTTTTAATTGTGATATCAAACTATATCAAAGAGTGACAAACAAGACTGTAATAGGTTTGCCAGGTGTCAACATATGGATTGCGATGTCCAGACCCAGACTGTAGTTCGGACCACACTCTGTACCCTCCCAAGAAGGAATCTGTGGACCCATAGAAATCCATAATTCCCATATTACCCCTACTACACATTTCCCGGTCATATACGTACAAAAAGTGATCTCAGATATATTCACATCAGGTGACCACGGTGATATGATGGTGCCCCCCCCTGCCTTGACTGTGTAGGCCCCACCTTACAGCTAGACTTTAAGAATCTACCTGTCCTCCACATACCCGCAAATCAATGGGCATCACTATAAGCGCTCTCTTGCCCACTCTAAAATTTTAAAATATATACGTACAAATTGTGTGTATATATATATCCACAGCCTCGCCCTCACTACATTTGTTATTCATCCTACGAAAATGTGCCACAACTGTGTCCGCCGATTTCCGGCGCCACCGGTTCCGGTGTTCCGCACCCTCATCGTAGTCTCTCTGTTCCTTCTAATCAATCCGGTCATCGGTTGGCGTCCACGGCCCAATAAAAGCATCAACGGCTCTGCTGATCTCGAGTTTGGAGGGTCTAAAAAATACGAGGGTTCGTCCGAGTTCGTTCGCTTGAGGTACCACATGGGCCCAGTGCTCACGGCCAACATCACCGTCCATGTGATCTGGTACGGTACGTGGCAGAAAACCCAGAAGCGGATAATCCGGGATTTTATCAGCTCGATCTCGGCCGTTGATTCCAAGCCCCCCTCGGTCTCCGGTTGGTGGAAGACCGTTCGGCTCTACACTGACCAGACCGGCGCTAACATCTCCGGTACGGTGCGCCTCGGCGCAGAGAAGAACGATCGGTTTTACTCTCACGGCAAGTCGCTCACGCGCCTCACCATACAGTCAGTGATAAAGAGCGCCGTGAGTGCACGTACGCGCCCCTTGCCTATCAGCCCCAAGAATGGGCTCTACCTACTCCTCACATCAGATGACGTGTACGTCCAGGATTTCTGCAGACAGGTCTGTGGGTTCCACTACTTCACCTTCCCGTCCATCGTGGGGTACACGCTACCGTACGCCTGGGTGGGCAACTCTGGTAAGCTGTGCCCAGGTATGTGCGCATATCCGTTTGCTGTACCTGATTATATCCCTGGGCTGAAGGCGCTAAAAGCACCTAACGGTGACGTTGGGGTGGAGGGAATGATCAGCGTGATTGGTCACGAGCTTGCTGAGCTGGCAACCAACCCTCTAGTGAACGCCTGGTACGCCGGTCAGGACCCTATTTTTCCGGTGGAGATTGCTGATCTGTGTGAAGGTATTTACGGCACCGGAGGTGGTGGGTCGTACACGGGACAGATGTTGAAGGACCATGATGGGGCCACTTATAATATGAATGGTATGAGACGGAAGTTCTTGGTGCAGTGGGTTTGGAACCATCTGTTAAATTACTGCACTGGACCTAATGCACTCGATTAGTAAATTTGTTTCTTTTCTAGTTTGTCCTTATATACATTTTGGGTTCCTGTTGATTGCCAAGTCATTAATCATAATTAGTTAAGTTAGTTGAGGTTGTTTAAAACGGTAGTATAGTATAGTAATAATCTTGGTATACTATTTTTGTATACAAAATACTATAAAGTATGTTGTGTTCCCGCCTTATTATATTCTCTACCACAAGCCACGACGATTAAGTCCTCGTTTGGATGGAAAGATATAAAAAGAAAAGGGAAGGAAATAGAGAGAGATTTTTTTTTTCTTTTTTTCTTTCCGTGTTTGGTGTAATTTTTTTAATGAAAACAGAAAGTTTTGGAAGAATAAATTAAGGATAAATAATAATTTTTGTTATCCTTTTAAAAATTGGAAAGACATGAAAGAAAATACTAATATTTTTTAATACTAACTTTGTTTTTATTTTTGATAAAAAGTTAAAATTTGTTCATTTAAATATAAAATAATATGATAGTAGTTTTTTTAAAATAGTTTCATTTCTTTTCTTTTTCAAACATCTTAACTATTATTTTCTTTCTTTTAATTTATTAATCAACCGAATACGGAGTACGATAAAAATTAACATTATCTTTTTTTTTCTCTCGTTACTAATGTTATCATTTCTTTTATTTTTCATTGTAGCAAACGTAGCCTAAGAGATTATCTCGGTGAAAGGCATAGATGTACCATTTCTCACATGCCCATAGGGTAGTGTGTGAATGTGACTAGGGATGACAATTTAACCCGTTCCCATTTCTCACATGCCCATAGGGTAGTGTGTGAATGTGACTAGGGATGACAATTTAACCCGTTCCGACAAGAACCGTCTCGCCCCACTTCATTTAAACCGATTATGGAAGAGACTAAATGATTTTGGGATGGTTATGGGAGTGAGGAAAAAATTCGTGAAATTGCGGGGCAGGGATGGGGATAGACACCCACGTCCCGTCCTGTTTATATTTACTATATTGCCCCCGATATATATAATAAACATACAAAATTACACTTAAATATATATATATAAGATTTATTAGTTTAAATTTTATTGGCAGTGTACATGTAAATTATCAAAGACCTTATCACATAAGAGTAAAGATTAAAAATAGTATAATTATAAAATTAATCTTGTAAAAGAAAAAAAAAAAAAAAAAACTTAACCCACCCCCATTCGCTCCGTTTATTAAGTTCCCTCCGTTTATTAAATAAAATGAGACGGAAATAAGAGGAGATTTTTTAAAGGGGAATGGGAAAGGGCACCCACCCCTTGCCATCCTAAGTGTGACAGTTATAAATTGCAGTAAAAAGTGTGATTGTAATGTCCATGGAGAGGTTACTGGAGGTAAATGTGATCCAGCAAACGGACCATATAAGGTATACTTGCCAACTCTACTCTAGCCTCTCCAATTTTCATACTCCAAGGGTCCTTTCCAGACAATCTCTCATACTTGATTTAAGTTGGTACTAACTACTAATATAAACTTAATGGGGATTTGAGCCATGAGTCTCCCTTTTGATAACTAGCTCCTTTCCCCAAAAAAGAAAAAGAAAAAGAAAAAGAAAATCAAAAAGTGAAAATTAGAATACTTTGAATGCCTTTTCGGTTCCCCCTTCTCTAAAGTGGCACATTTTGTTATGCGCTCAATGTCATCTGCAATAATGTTGTTTTGCACACTAATCTTTATACAAATCCCCCCTACCCCTGTTACATTTTGTCATGTATAAATACACAAACTACAAATATATGTTTTAAAGTTCTATTTATTTACTATTATGGATAAGAAAATATTATGAGTATATTCAGTTTATATAACTTTTTTTTCTTCTAATTATATATGATTGTAATACTGTGGTTCTTAGATTTAAAAGATAACCGATCATTTTCCTTCATAATTGTCCAGTCAATTAATGTTTCCATAATATATTTTTCCATAACAAACCCTAATTAACATCTTTCTGGTGTGGCCTTCACATTGCATTCTCAAATCACATAATAAATGGGCAGCATACATTCCTTTTTGTAGGTAAAGCATGGCTCAAATTTGACCAAAAGATAAAGCTGGTTTGGCTCTTTCATGTCATGGTGATCTCACTATGCTTAAACTAGTTAAACTCTTAAACCCAATGTTGCACAAAAATACAAGGCATAGAAAAGAAAAGCTTGTGAAGGGTTGGGCAAATTGATTGGCTTTTAAAAGTGGTGGAGGGTGTGGGGTACCTCTTGGGTCATGTCATTTTAACACAGCAGGTAGTGACAAAGAGCCAGCTTACATTCAATGGAACTGGTGTATACAAGCCATAAGATGATTAGGTGGTCCTCTTTATGTATTATGTATATATCATCCGGAAATTTCCCCCAGGATCCATCCAAAATTAAAGGTTTGAAGTAACAAATTCCTGTTGATCAAGAAATTTGGGCAAATGATCCATTGACAATTATTAGCCTCACCACTTTATTGGTCATTATAATCTTCACCACTTGCAATACTTTATCCTCACAACATGCACATACATAATACACAATTGACTGCTGCTTGAACCTAAATCATATATAATACAATTAGGGCAAACTCAGTACACGAGACTTCCACCATTGTGATATTTGAGAAGGGTATGTTAAATGGACACAGCCTTGTCTCCGCATGTGGAGAGACTGTTTCGTTGTTTCAAACTCGTGACCTCCAGGTCACAATGGAACAACCTTACCGTTGTGCCAAAGCTCACCCTCAAAATCATATATAATACAATTGCAACCTAAAATATATAGCGCAAGCCTTGTTTCTCGCATTAAATAAAAATTCTGATACGTCGGTCATTTGCTACTCATGTTTCATAGTAAAGAAAGTTGTGCAAGAAAATAACAAGTGCATAGAATGAGAATGCTAAAATGAATGAATGGAAAGAGAAAAGAAAAAGAAAAAAATGGTAATGCTACTAGATACAAGTGTATATGCAAGAAGCTTCAAGGGGGAATGCCATATTGAATTCAGCATTCTCACCAGTATATATTGTTGTTAGCTTAGCTGTACTATGCATAGAAATTTAGAGGGCAAGACAAATTTGAACAGAACAAAGAAGAAGAAAAAGAAAAAAGAAGAAGCAATACTACTAGATATAAGTGCATATGCAAGAAGTTTAATGTCTTATTGAATGCAGCATTGTCACCAGTAAATATTGTTGTTAGCTTTAGCTGTACTATGCACAGAAATTTAGAGGGAAGACAAATTTGAGCAGAACAACTCAGTTAAATGGTTGTCCTAACCTTAACCAAATTTTAAAAGAGTCATTGATACATGGGTAGTGCTGAAAAATATAATAGGAGCAATAAATGAAAGCCTGGTATTGAAGGTGTGTTGCATCAAAATAAATGAATAATAACCAGAGAAACATGCTTTGAACTGGAATTCTTCATAGTAATGAATATCATACCTAATAATATGAGTACCAGCGTAAAAGTAGATGATCATAAAGAGAAGGATATGTATTTACCCTCCCATTTTTTCTGCTATGAAGACTGTTTGCATCAAATTGTTTATCCTGCATAAAAAACTGAATCAAGCACAGCTATATAAGGAACAGAAAAAGCAATAAAATCTCACATAGCAATAAACATGTTCATTTAGAAAATATAGTGAATTAGTCCCTTTAAAACAAAATTATTGAACTCCAAACAGACACTGATCTATTGAGGGGTGGTTGTCATTTTCACCAACCAAAAAAATGGAGACATGAACTTCATAAAGTATATATATACCAAACTAAGTACTAAGAGAATAATAATTTTATGTTAAATGCAGAATTTTTCACATTCAATTGTGTACATTCACATGTTTATTTTTGCTAATTTTCGTGTGTACATGTATTGTGTGTACATGTTACTGTGCATTCACAAGTGGAGTCTTGACTCACACTACCAGATACAAAAAGGAATTAAGCCTACTTGAATACGTGTTGTTGGTACAGCTGTGTGAGAAATCCTGGTGAACGTTTATATTTAAAAGTTGTTTTTGTTCAACAACAGGGCATTGAGGAAGATTTGGAAAATCTTGTTTCTAATTTAGAAAAGACAAAGGAGTTACAAAAGGGATTCAGGGTAAGGCATATTTGTTTCAAAGGCAAAGAAGTGACTATGTTGCAGTTGCACTACAGGCCACACAATTTAAGGGGACCCTGGTTGTCCACTTCAATAGCAATGTGGTTCCATTGTTTAAAATTCAGAAATGTCAAAGCGTAAGGAAAAATCAAAAGATAACAAGGAAAATGACTCCCAAAAGTCGCTTAACGTTACTACCAGGAATTTAAGGAATATATGCCCACCAGCTATATAACAGCAAGGGTGCTGCTGTTAGTTGTTTTCAGTATAATGAGGGCAGTCAATGTGTTGTTTTCAGTAGCATGAGAACAACACCTTTTGCCATGATGGGGCACTTTGTGTAACAAGTGTAAGAAAAGCCAAGCCTTCTTGCTGACACTACGGGAATTGTTAGTTCCCAAGATATTCTTGCAACTCTTCTTCAAAACCAAGCTTTCAGAAGCTTTCCAAAACTTTAATTGTCCAAATCAAGCTCTCTATTTACCACATAGCATTAAGTTCTATAAGTTGAAGTTATGCATAAAAGCACAAGAGATGACCATTTATGCGAGTGAGAACTCTACATGCTGGTTGGTATCTGTAAAATTTTCATAGAATCTAGCAGATGTAAGCTAGTGTAATAGAGAAGTATGGAGAACAGAAGTTACTGGTAAGTCAAAGTCTGCTTTTCCCACAATCATATCCACTTGAAATGATTGTTTTGGGCAAAAGCCAAACTGATTCATAGAGCTATGCAATTTCTTTTACCAAGTTTGTTAAGAGGAAGCTACCTTCGTGTGGCCTTCAAAGTGAGAAACCTTCCCATCACAGAGTAATAAGGGACTGAATAAGGTTGAATCACACTGCTCCTTTAAAAGCTCATATGTGCAAGAGAACTAGCCTGGTATACAGAGTTTGAATACTATACAATTAATGTGAAATACAATAGTCATTCCAAAGGTTTGGATCCTGCCAAACCTATGGACATCCAGAGAATAAAATTAAAAGATAAATTTTATTTACTGAAACTAACAGAAAGAGTAACAAAAAATAAATTTTATTTAATCAGGCAGACTTCCACATGAACTATCACAAATCCAAATGCCAAGATCTAGAAGAAGGTTCAATCTTCATTACCCATTTAATTGCTCATTCACATGTTTCCTGCAGAGGTAATACTGCAATTTGCTGCATATCACATTTAAGGGACACAAGCATCATATAATCCAGGAAAAAAGACACATAATCTTCCAGCTTAATTTTGCAAACGCTAAAGAAAATGGAGGGCAAATTTCATAATTTAAACTAAAGAGAGATGGCAAAACCAAGCAGTGAACCTCTGTCTTGAAAATTTTCAGGTGAAATAGGGTTCTAAATGTTGCTGCATATAACTGAAAATTTCAATTACACACTACTTTTGTATCAATAAAGGTATCACATAATTCAATCAGTAAAGCACCAATTTTATGGGATTCAAGTTCATGATTGGTTTCAAGAGAATGAGCTTCCATGTGATAAAGCTCCTCATAACTTTTTGAGCTTTCCACTTCCATGGATGTTGCCACTGAAAGAAGAAACTTGAGAACAATTATCTTTCACAAGTAGTGAAAGATGCGACAAACTCTTAATGCACGAAATAGCTCTCACAGAATCAAAAGACCATATTAAGTATTTGATATATTGGTTGGTTTGGTTATACAGTCTTCAATCGAAGGATTTAGAGCAAGTATTGCAATTATTTTTCCTTATAACATTTTGTTCACTACCATCTACTCTAAAAGCTTAAGCTATTATAGATAGTGTAACTTAAAAATATATAAATCCTTTCAACACGCTCCCTCACGTGTGGCCTTCTTTTGGTCCAACATGCATTTCAATTTTAATTATCACTCGAGACCTTTGCCTCTAATACCATGTTACCTACCATCTACTCTAAAAGCTTAAGCTAATATAGAGGGTGTAACTTAAATATATAAATCCTTCAACACATGTAATTGAATTTTAAGGAAATTCAGCAAAGATTAATTAAGCTGTCAACAGTTTCTCTGTATCAATTTTGATCGTTGACTCAAATATTAAGACATTGCCTCAATAACCAAGTAACAAGGAACTATTATTCCTTCTTCTTTTTGCAATGTTAGAAACCTATTATCCTGATGAACCTACACCAATGCATGTCTCAGCAATTACTTCCATTTCAATTTCTTATGTAGTCAAATATTAGATAATTTGTATGACCTTTGATTCAGTGGCACGCAGCAAGATATAACATTATCTAATTGACATTCACATTACTCTATTTATACCTTATAAACTTGGAGACAGTATAAAGCTATGTTGCAACTCAAACCAACAGTACATATGTGTCATGGTTGTCCTCACTACAACACACTAAGAACTCCAAATGTTGGGAAATCTAGCAAAATTGGGGAAAAAAAAGAGGAAATAAAAGATCTTAAGATGCCCATTGAAAGAGCAAAAAGAGAACTGGTGTAACTGTGTAAGCAAATGCAGGCTCACCGTTATTCAAATAAACCAAAGATAAGAAGAAAAGTGAATACATTCTTGATTTATTGAGATCAAAACTTCCGCTATTAGAATTTACAGGGGCAACTTGGAAAAATTATGTAAAAGTTCACTCTGAAAAGATTAATCTAAATACGGAGACAACATATGGAATAATTTGAAGGGGCAATTTGCATATAAAGAGATACATCAGATGGACACTTTCCTCTAGGCAATTATGCATACAGAATCAACTCCAACAATCCAGTAGATGTGAGTCCATCGTGGAAAACCTCTGTAGAAGTTTTCAATTTGATATTGATCATGGTATTATACATACTGTCCAGCATGAAAGGCACTACAGGCAAAGGGCACAAGAAGAACAAACTAATCAGCACTCCCTAGTAAGTTGTAAAAGTCACCTCCTCTTACAAACCAGAAACACCAGTTTTACATTCACGAACGATCATTTGGCCCATTGAGTTTCTCATTCTGCAGATACTTCAACACTCCATACACAACTGTTCCAGCAACAAAAAGGAAGACAGTTGGGGTAAAAGATGGGTACAGATACTTCACTAAGAATTGGTCCCACTCTTCTGGTAAGAAGCCTGTAAACATAAGATCGCTTATTGGTTACAATTTGGAAGCAACAAACACCGTAACTACCATATTTGAAACAAGATCCATTTGTCAGCTTTTTTTATTTATTTCAAATCTACTCCTTGTCTTAAGGATCCATGCTAGACTAAAAACTACAGTTGCCAAATATGTGGAGATGGCGAGGGTAGGACAAAACAACTATACATTTCACATACATACTACAAATCCAAGCATATAGACAGTTTACAGAGAATTTTATGCTTCAATTGAGGTGGACACAACTTGAAAGGTAGAACAAGAAGCATTTTTGAAACATATGGAACATATGGGTACAGGAAGTAGGACTCATTTTCCAAATGTTCGGTTTCCAAGCATACTATGTATTCAACACTTTTATTAAAAGATAATACCTTTTGGGAAATCAAACTATTCTTCCTCAAAGTTGATCATAACTATTTTTAGGGAGCAAAAGGTTGGGGGGGGGGGGGGGGGGGGGTGGGTTAAAATGTCAATTTAAACTGAGTGTTAATGGAATTTGATTAGCCGGATTTACATAATTAATTGTGTTAATGAGTTGGAGATCGAGTCAAATAAGTGCATTTGAGAGATGAAGGTAATTCTCATACTTGCTAACTTCTTAAATAGGGTATGCCCATATCTATAAATGTTGATTCATATGAAATAAATCCATTGTCACAAAATTTCTGAATGGCATTGAAGACGAAATCCCTGTTATAGAACAAATCAAAAACTAACAACAACATTTTAATAGACACTTACAAATCCCAGTGATCATTGATCAATCAAGTAGTAAACACAAAATTGAACGTAAATAGTTCAATTTTTGTTTTCTTTTGGGGGGAAATTATACCTGAAGCAGCAAGAACAATGCCCTCGACCAGAATAATCGAACCAAGCCCTAACCAAGCAAGAAGAAAAGCACTCTCATTCCTGCTCTGCTCCTTGGACTGAGCCTCTTCTTGTGGCAAAACAAACCCGGGTTTTTCCACCGGTGATCGGCGAATTACCGATGCCCTTTCTCCCCTACCTTTCTGTTTCTTCTTGGTACTAACTGGGTCTGGGATTGATTTGCCAGAAGATGAAGATGAAGATGAAAAAGAGCCAAACCCTAGGCCGGATGAGCTCGATTTCTTGGGTGGTGGGGCCAAATTTGATGACGTGTCGTCAGCTGGTTGGCCAGTGATGGTGGGTTTTGGAGGTTGTGTGGTGGAGTCCTGAGATTTGATGGATAAGAGTGAGGGTTTGGTTGGAGAAAGAAGGAGAGGTACTTTGTGGAGAAGAAGATGGGGTTTCTTGGTAAGACATGATGAGGAGTGGATTATTAGCGCCATTTTCAGTTTAGTTTGTTGGTGATATTCTCTCTCGTCTTGTAACCGTTAATGGCTCTCCAATTTTGTAAATTATCTATGAGATTTCTTTAACGAGAGTGGATTTTTTTTTTGTCGAACACGAGAGTGGATTGAAAAGGTCGAAAATGCTTTGTTTTCATTTGCTGTGGATTTCAAATGGAACACGTGACAGTCTTTACTGTTCTATCATTTTATCATAGCCTTAATTTGCTTTTATAAAAAAATAAAAATCAGCAAATGTGTGGGTCTTAAAGGATAATTGAAAATGTCATAAAAATACAAATCTTTACCGGAGACATGTCAGAAGTTTCCTTTTGGCTGTGAGAGGATGGACACCACTATTTAATAGTTTAAGTGGATCAAATGTCAAATGTTTGATCCGTGAATGTTTTGATATCAAAACTGACCTAATTTTTGATTCGGTATCACGTTAAATGCGCATTTTAAAGGTGTTTAAGTCCATATTAGATAAAGAGAGTGATCCGACCACGACGAGGTAGTTATGAGTTTGCTACTAACACCATCCTGAGTGGCTTAAGGCATTCGCTGATTTGCTAAATCTATGTACGAGAGAATAGGATAATCCAATCCAGTAGAGGAAGTCCAAACTGCTAAAAAGTTTGATAATAGTCCAAATAAATTTTACTTTACTATTATTTTTTAATCTTGTAAACAAACTTCATCAATTATACAATGTGACGTGAACATTTTATATTTTTATTTTTGGTAATTAAAAACTCACACGTCAAATGAATGCTTACATCTCTTATGATGTGAGAACAATTTGAACTTTAAACCTCGAATGCTTATAGTATAATTGATGTAGAACTGATTGTCGAAACTTATAAGAATGATTTGGACTGTCAGATCAAACAGATGTGTTAACACATTTAAAATTTTTTCTTAAAATTCTAAACTGAATCGAATTATTCTAATTTTTGGTACTGAGTAATTTTTAGTGATTATTATTTATTTTTTTTATCTTTTTCTCCGCAATTTAAAAAAAAATCCATTTTGGCTTATTTTCAGCAATCCTTTCCTTGTATTGTCAGGGTTTATACATTATATATACCATTGGTCAATATGATTCCATTATAAATATGACTCCTAAAGACACAGTGACACACACGCACGCACATCAAATTGACGCTAGTCCCACTTACGAAAGTAAATACAGGTAAGGTTTTTGGTTTTTAGGTCCGTGTAGGCTCTCTGTCGTGGAGAATTCCTCTCCTCAGCTTCGTTTTTTGGGTAAGAAGATTTCTCTATTTGTCACCAGCTTCAGTCGTTTTCACCTTCGCAACACTCTCTCCACCTACTACTTTCTCCACAACTTCAAATAATCTCTCTCTCTCTCTCTCTCTCTCTCTAACCATATAAAACCACTAGACACTGCATATAAATGATCTGTCAAGTCATTTGATGGATGTCGAGCTTCACTCAAACTCTAAACCACCTCCTCTCGCTTCCTTTATCCTTCATTCATGGCTCTTATCGTTTTCCCGCGCTTTCTCTCCTCCTTACCCTTTTCTCCAAACCCTAACAAATCTTTTCCAAGAAATCGTCTCCACTCTTCTTCGTTTTCTGTCGTAGTAAAAATGAAGGCCCGAGAGACAGCAGAACCGACTGCCGGAAAGAATGATACCGCGGCGGTTGTTTGGTTTAAGCACGACCTTCGGGTCGACGACCATCCAGGACTTGTCGCTGCGTCGCGTTATCGGACGGTTGTTCCTCTTTATGTCTTCGATCACCGGATTCTTTCACGTTGGTTCTCTCTCAATCTCTCTGTTTACAATCATCGTTTTGTTGTGTTAGGTTATTATTAGTTGTCGTGGGTTTCAAATTTCTGTTGTTTGTTGAAATTGAATTGTGGCATTTAATCTGTTGGCTTTAATAACGCAGTTTGAATTCTGGTCATGAGGTATTTGCATCACTAGGACCTAATATGTAGTGTAAAATTGATTGCTGAAGGTTCAAAGGAAGTAATTTGATGAATATTAAGAGGACTAATATTTGCAATTGATTCCATTTTTTGAAGGAAAAATTGAAAAAAAAAAGAGAGGAGAAGATAGTGATGAAAATATTGATCCAAGTTCGTACTTATTAGACTAGGTTAAAAAGCTTATAGAATTAAGCTTCTAACTTCTACCAATTTAATCTCTTACAGATAATCAACTGAATATTACCATAATCTTTTGTTGGGGAAACCCCATAGGCATGCTTAAGTTCATGCATGTAGCAGGGTGGAACATCCTGAAATTTTATATGAATTTAGGGAATTTATCCGAAGAATGTGGAAGTTTTTGGTAGAATCGGTTTAAATCTTTTGACTATTTTATAATCTCTATTTACAAGAGGCCTGTTTTTAAGGGATTTTGAAAAAAAAAAAAATTAGGGGAGCAACGTCTCTTAATAGATTAGCCAATCCAAAGCCCCAGAGAATTAAACTTTTGTTATGCTATCTTCAATCATGGACTTGTATTCACCTCAACAATGCAGTTTGACAACTGCTTTAGTTGTTATACTTCCAAGAGACGCTTCAAATTTCAATCATCATAGTATTTCATTCCTTTTCTTAATGATTATTCCTTGGATAGTTTATTTTGAGATGGAGAATCATAGCGTCTTCAAAAATTAAAATCTCCAAAAAGCAACAAAAAGAAAGTAAGACTAGAGGAAAAATTTGACAATCAGTCAAATTTACTTGGTCCTCACCCCACCAATAGAAATTCTTTTGGCTCCATCCCTCATTTAGTTCTTATATTTACCAAAATACATGCATTTTTTTCACTACACTGTAGAACAATTTCCTTATAGAAAGCATCCCATTATTGAGTCTCTAAAATCTTACAAGTGACACAAGGGTTAACAAATGGTATTCATATAACCCAAGTTAAGAAAGTTTCAAGAACAAATGCCATTGTTGAGTCGTGACTGCATTGGTTTATTCAGGCGCCAAGACATTTTCAGTTTCGCAACAATTGCTGGTCCATATGGAGTGACAGTAAATAAGAATCTCTAAAAAAAAAAGGAAAAGTAAAAAAAGGAGGTGAAGTGAAGACTGTGAAGGATGTTATGGATAGCATGAGAATATGGACATTTATAAAAACCTTGGTTTAGGAGCTTATATATGGACTTCGGAAAACATTTTTGTTTAGCTGAATTACCAGCTTCATTATCACTTACGAAGAGTTTTTCCCAAGGGGATATCTAGAAACCTTGTGACATTAGTATCACAAGTAGATTGTGTAAAGAAACCCAGATTTCCCCACAGAAATTGTGTTCAGAATTTTTTTTTGAAAATGAATTCTAAGTTGGGTGAAAATACAGATTACAAGTTGATAGCTGAACATTCACACCTTGTTTGCACACTTACATCACCAAGTGAGTGTGCTGGGGACTTATCAGCATGCTGGGGAGACCTAAGTTGAATAAGTGAAGTGCCACTAGTATTGACCAGGAAATTGTTAACATATATAGGACATTGGTGTGCCTGATATGATGTGAGGAGGAGATCGTGTACAGTTCTCATTCGATAATGTGAATTCCAGTATGTTGATTTTTGTCATAATTAATGCAGGCTTTTCTGATGAAATGCTTGAACTCGTTCATTTTGCTGTGGAGGATGTAAGGAAGTCATTGAAGGCTCAGGGTTCTGATCTGATGATCAGGTTCGGGAGTGCAGAAAATGTCATAGGACAGCTTGTAAAAGAGGTTGTTACACACTAGGTTTTCTTACTGCGATTTTTAACTGGCCAGGTATGAGGTGAATATCAAGAACTCATCAACTCATTTTCTTACATTCGTCACCGAGGATTGCAACAGGTGAAAGCTACCGATGTATTTGCAGAAGAAGAGGTAGAGTATGACTTGTGTATAATGATGGATCTTGTTAAGGAGACCTTAGCAAGAGTGTCTTTTCCAGAGGGGAGCCCAAGAATTGTACAATGGACCACTCCACTATATGATATTAAGGTAACATCTTGTTGCATTTCATCTTTTATATTGTCATCGGAATTGGTGTTATGATTCCTTGATGTGTGATTGGTTCATTGCTTATTTTTGTATCCAGAACTTGAATGACCTGCCAGCATCACACCATGACTTCAAGAAACTAGAAATCCCTGTAATTTCCCCAATTTTGCCCCCAAAATTACTTGATTTAGAGATGGATTTGACCTGGGGTAAGTTCCCAATGCCTTTATATTCCATAATGCTTGTCTTCATTTCTTTCCAATTTAGTTTTTCCTCTCTCAAAATTTCAGACATGGGAAAATGATAATTGCTTTGAATCAGGTTCTTTACCCACACTAGATAATTTGAAGAAATTTGTGAATGAAAATCTGGGAAAATTAGAAGATAATTGGTCTTCAATCAAGGAGGCTTCAGCTGAAACCATATTGGGAAAAGATCTGGCTTTGCAGACAAATAATCTGATTGAAGGGTTGGGATTATCAAAGTCAGCAGAAAGCAATCAAAGCAATTTGAATTACAAGCATGCCCGAAACAGAAGACCAGAAAAATCTGCATTCCTAACACAGAAAGGGAATATAGTGGGAGGTGGGACGAGTGTTGTATTGAATGCATTGGCTGCATATTTGAGATACTTGGAGGGTACCGTCCGAGATGACTGGCAGGAGTATGTGATGACTCATTGATCTGAGCTTTATTAATTCACCATTTTTTTTTTGGCTTCGCAATAAATTTTGGCTTTTTATTGCATCATTTCTCTCTCTCTCACCCCCACACACACATGCACACTCAATCACTCCTCAATGTGAGTGTTGCTAATCTGTCTCTGACCAACTCTATTCCAACTTCTCTTCAAATAATCATTTCATTCATCTTATATACATAGATACATACATATTTATACGCATGTATTCTTATTGCCAAAAATAACTTTTTTGTTTGGCTTTCTACGGATTAATTGAATGCTTTATGCAAAATGACATGCAAAAATAAGGTTGATGCCAATTGTAGCCCCCTATGATGGCTGTAAGTTTTGGTTACAGTACATTTTTACTGTTCTTGTTCTTCTGATATTGAACTCTTTAATCATCTTACTTTATATTTTTGGAATGTTTCAGTCCAAAATGTTTGTTAAGCTTTTTCCTTTGACCGGCAGGTCTGCATCAAATTTTGATCCTTAGGTTTAAAAAGATTCATAGATTGACATTGTTTCTTAGTCATTGGAATTGTTAAATCACATAGGTCATCTTTCATGGCTAGTTGCTGTGATGGGTACCAGAACCACAATAGTAACTTGGTCACCATGTAGTCCCATCTTTCAAGGTTGAGCATAAAGAGGTGGTTTTTTTCTTTTCTTTGTGTTTGTGTGTGTGGGATACTCTCATGCTTTATAGTTTTGATTCTTTGAAAGATTGTAATCTAAATAATTATTTAATCATATATTTAAAATGTGTTATTTTGGATTAATTCCATTACAGGGTACATGAAAAATTACACAGTGCTGAAAGTCGAGAAGGAGCTTCATTTGGTACCCTCTTTGGTCCTGCAATTTGTCTTGGGATCGTATCTAGAAGGAGGGTGCATTATGAAGCCATCAAGTATGAGAAAGAACGAAATGCTGGATTTCTGTCTCCATTTGGCTATTCAACAGCCACTGTTTCTGCAGCAGTTGATACTATTTGCTCAATGGAGGTATATAGATTTTAATTGTAGCTCCTTCATATTGGTGATGCACAAGGTTTTTTTGTATGTTGTGTGTGTAACGGAGGGTGTCCCCACCCCTTCGGGGGCAGGACTTTTCCTTCAAATACCCGAAACCACCTCCAAACCACAGGTTTCGAAAAGCCCGGCGTGGAGGCGGGCTTGATGTGATATGATAGTTTCAGGGTCCTTGATTTGAGGATTTGACATGATTTTACTGAATATATTTTAACATTTAGCTGATTTTTTCTTTGGCAGTGGTATTGGCTAATGGCTTCAAAATGTCAATTGATTGTTGAAGGAACATACCCTATTCGGGTATGGAGATGGAAAGGCAATCTAATTCAGGTGAGTGGTTGAGCTGATGTGCATTAGTCATATGAGTGCACTCAGTAATCTGGACAGGTTTGACAAAGCTTAAGTTCTGTTTTTCCTATTGTAAATTCCGCTTGCAATTTATTTTTATTTTCCAGTATACAGTTGCTGGTCATGAAGGCCCTGCTATACTTCTTGTGCATGGTTTTGGTGCTTTCTTGGAGCATTATCGTGACAATATAAATGGTATAGCTGAAGGTGGAAACCGAGTTTGGGCCATCTCACTTCTAGGATTTGGCAAATCAGAAAAGCCAAATGTTTTGTACACTGAGCTCATGTGGGCTGAATTACTCAGAGATTTCATCATTGAAGTTGTGAGAGAACCAGTCCATCTTGTTGGAAACTCACTTGGTGGTATGTTCAACTTTCGAGTTGTATCTTTCAGAAATCTTATCATAAACCCAAACCCCACCCCAACCCCTAATACACACACACACACACCTCTTTCAATGCACAATTTTGCAAAGATTTCTCTATTAAACTCATTATTATTTAGTTCAGTTATCTAATTGGTTATCGTTTATTCCCAGGATATTTTGTTGCTATTGTTGCTGGTCTTTGGCCTGCTTTAGCGAAGTCTGTTGTCCTAATTAACAGTGCTGGCAATGTTGTCCCAGGCTATTCTTCTCTGCCGGTCTCTAAAGTAAGAACTTAAAAATCATGCAAAGGCCCTTAACACCTACAGCATCCGTAAAATATGCCACCTGTGTCATTAAAACTTAAAAGCTGCTATTTGTTATATAAAGCTGTTGCCAGTGTACATAGCTTTTGAGTAGGGTTCGTAACTGATTTTTTTGGCAATCTATTTGACTCTATTTTATGGTTGCATTATCACTGTTTTATGGACAAATTGAAATATTAAAAGAAATCCTTCCTTTTTCAAGCATTTAGGTTCCTTTATCATTTTCTCTGGTAACCAGTTTGAGCCCTGTTAGGTGATGAAATAAATAGGGACGAAATATGAATAGTGATTCAGAATTCACATTGACAGCTTAATCCTTTTTGTTGTTTAGGGTTTTCTGACATTGTGAATATTCTTTTTCAAAAGAATAGCTTAAATGTGTAACATCTGCATTCTCATGTTACCGTCTTATTTTTTTTCCGTAGTGGTGGTTGGATACACTTATGAGACGACACTGAATCAAGAAAATGAGTTTTAAATTCTATTGGATAAAGCATACATTAATTGATGAATGATCATATGAGATGGATGAGGTGTGCATGGCTTGCATTTCTAGAGAACTTTTGTTAGAAACTAGTGTGTGAGTTCATAGTTGCTTCTCCACTGTCATCTATAAGCTTTTTGGGAGTAATGGGAGATTTTCCGTACATTCTCAGGATATAATACTCCATGGAACTGAAAGCTGCCCATGTAACTTAATACTTGGAATGTTTTATATCTAACAATCTGTTTTGCTTCCCAAAAATCTTTTCTGAAGATTGTCATTCTGTTGAGAGTTTCTTATATTCTGAACCTCTGATTTCATCAGCTAAAGTCAATGTTTCATAATTATTTCAGAAAAGGAAAAGTTCAGGGGCAGCATGGTTGGGTGCTAGACTCCTTTTGTTGTACTTGAGGTTGATAATCAGTAATATAGTGAAGGACTGCTACCCCATTGTAAGTGTGCCCTTAGTAACGGCCACCAACTTTACTAAATTGCTTTTGGTCATATATTACATGATTTTAACTACATTACGCTCTTCAGAAAAGAGAGCGAGCTGATGATTGGCTTATTAATGAAATGATAAGAGCAGTATCCTTCTTTTTATTGCCATGTTAATTATTTGTCTATGTCAATCAATCTAATATCTGTACAAGGCTCACAAATTAGTTCTACAAGCATTACCTTAACGATTATTTAGTCATATGATCCTGGTGTGGTAGTGGTTCTGGAAAGTATCTTTAGCTTCGATCTTTCAATTCCTCTTAACTATCTTCTGAAAGGATTTGAGAGAAAGGTTCTCATTATACAGGTTAGATCTCCAGCTGCGGCACAAAATAAGGATTGCTCTTTGTGAAGATTTCTTCCTTATGGTTCCTTTTTTTTTTAATTGATTTTTATACTATTAGGGATTGAAAGATCCACTCTCCGACTCCGAGCCAAAGTTGGCTATGCTTAGGGAGCACTTCAGAGGAATTGTAGTTAGAGAATTAGATGCCGGTAAGTCTGATACTTTCACTTTGGTCGTTTAACCTGCAAAAGAATATTGCACCTTTTCTGAGTTGCTTCTTGATATATTCACAGGCCATTGCCCTCATGATGAGCGGCCGGAAGAAGTGAATTCAATCATCCGGGAATGGGTAGTGACTGTGGAAAATAAAGTTCTGTGTGTTGACAAATTGTGAAAAAGCAAGTAGGATCAATTCTTGTCTCTGCTTTGAAGACCACTTACTATCTCCGAACTCTGGAAAGTTGAGCCTCTTTGAAGTAGTGGCCATCATCCATTCTTTATGATGCATACACAATTTAAGATTTTGAATTCTAACGAGGATCTGAATGTGAAGCCCCCAATGTTCTGGTAGGTCAATGTGAATATCTGATTCTTTGGTTAAATCTTGTAAAGTACTGGCCAATTATTTGCTTTTTCATTGTTTTTTTTATTTTTTTGCGGGATGTTACCAATGATTTTTTATGACAAAGTCTAGTGATAAACAAATCCAGTGCACTCTCTAGATGTGCTGGGGAGCCACAATTTTTCAATAGAAAATGTGTTGTAAATTTGAAGTGCACTCTCAGAGAGACCCCTTGATATATTGGGTAGATCAAGTTGTGATTCAAAAAACTTGGTTCCTACTCCTGGTGTACCGTCCACCGGTTGAGAGAATCGCAATCGTGTAGTACATAATTATTTTGGTGCAACGAAAATTACGACACTAGGTATAGTGGTGAGTTTCGCGCGATTATCTTTATGCAACTAGGACAATCAAAATTTTCTCGAATGCCTGCAATACACGTGAAAGTCTGTAGACTACCACAAAGGCATGTGAAATGGGCTTCTTTCCAGGAGACCATACAACAAGTCTACCAGTAAGGCGCAAGATATAAAAGGACTGATTTATGAATAGGAAAAAGAGTAGATATGTAGGATTCCAATTTGAAGGCGGCCTCATTCTTTGAAAGATGCTTCTGGTGCAGTGAGAGAGAGAGAGAGAGACTTATATAAAAACACAACATTTTTTAACACTTCATTGTTTTATTGAGCTCCATGAGAAAAACAAGCCCGACTGCTATCACAATCATAACTTAATATTGTTACAAATTCAGCCACACCAGAGACCCGTGTGGGCCACAGGAATTCTAGGACATTCCGAGTTAAACCAAAAATATATTTTGAGCTATAATCCAAAAATACATTTTTTTATTCTCACTAAAAAGTTAAAAAACCATTGATCTCTCCTGTGTAATCATCGATGCAGTGATTTTTTTTTCTTTTTTTAAGAAATAAAAAATATTCGGCCGAAGCTCCTCAACTCCAGATTCAATACATGAGTCCTTCACAAACTGGACCTGGCTTGCTCAGCAATACCGTTAGAGAGTGATGTTAAAGAGTGTTATAGTGCATTTTCTCAAACTAATCTGTGTGCGAAGGTAAAACATCTCAGCAACTCCAAGTAATTTCCCGCTGTGTTCTTCCTGGTCTCATCATTTTTTCCCCCTTTTTTTCACCCGTCCCAATCAGTAAAAAGGGAAGCAGCTCTTGCTAATCTTTGAAGATCTCCATTTCACCGCAAAGGGATGTAATGTCCGGAACTATACCTCCATCACGGTACACCAGAATCCCACTCCCTGCTAGATCATTCAATAGAGTGGCTGCGTCTTTGGCTCCCCCATGCTGCAAGAATTTCATCCTAAGAGTAGATCCAGTTGCTAATGATAGTGGATCCTCCTTGCATATATTGTGCCATATGGTTGCTGCTAAGCACTTGGCATACAAGTAGCTATAGTAACCTACATACAGTCATGAATTAAACATGAAACATTTCACCAAATATATATCCACAAAAAATATATACAAATGTTAAGCTGAATGAAAAAATAGTAACAAAAGTATAAAGTAATGATTAAATAAAAATATACAGATTTAGGGGAAAAAAATATAACAATTTACAGAATTTTGAGCCCTGCCCCACTTGCAACCTTAGTTTCAGGGGCAAAATTTTCTGTGCTATTGGAAGGCCGAAGGATGCAGCTTCTATAAATCTAAACTATTGCAGGACCGAGTGCAATCTGGATGTGGTGGTGGGATCATGGTTATAATGCCAATGTCATTATGTAATGTTGTTACGTAGCATTATCAATGGGCGTTGAACCAATTATGGACTAACAGTACACAAGGTTTTCTTTGGTATGGTTAGAGAAGAAACTAGAACCTACATAATTAAAACGGTACCCTGATATTTGGAACCGAAAAGAATCGAGGAAATTCCCTAAACCAAACCAAACCAATTCAAACCATGCAAAAACGGTTTGCATTGATTCCATTTTATTGAATGGGCTCATCTAAAAACCCATCCCAATTATAAATAGGCCTATCAAAAAATCAAAGACTTGCTCAGCTCAAAATTTTGATCGAAATACAAAATTTTCATAATCCGGAGGCAATTTTATTCAAACATAAAAATTTCGATTAAAAAAATTTCAGGATTTAGTGTGACTATTGTTACCAATCAGATAAAAACACATACATATATATAGAATCATGATTCGATACAGATTCAGTTCAATTTAAAGACAATTAAAACGAAAAAAAACTAATCCTAATAATTCATTTATTTTTGAATCATTGACCCTCTAGAATGAACCAAACTGTACGAGTTCAATTTGGATCGCGGTTTGGACTGAATTATTGGACAACCTATCATGAACTAATATAGCAAGCCTGTTGAAAGTCACTAAGAATGATTTTTTGGATTGGCTTTGGTTAAATTTATCAATCCTAACTTAGAAATCGTGTTTTGAAGTTCGATCGCAAAAATTCATTAGGAATCTAATTCTGATAAGTCACTATTATATCTATCCTCCTTTCATTTTATTCTGTTTCGGACATTGGAACAACAGAACATGCTTTAATTTTTAATATATTTTCATATTTAACTGTATTTATACTTGTAAAAGTAGTAAATGGAAAAAATCAGTAAATCTTACTGACATTGTAAAACTCGATACAAAGGGTATTATTGTAAATGTAATCCATAAACAAGGCAGGGGATCCCTTATTCTATCCAGTGCTGGTTTTCTTTTTACACCCAAATCCGTCGCATTAGGGACAGGATGGGACCCGCAAGGGCGGGGCAAATTCTCATCCCCTACTTGTTGTAATGTTCATATAACAGCTAAAATACAAATTTTGACTTGAAACCAAGATAACTACTCTCCACATAACAGACAAGCGTGTATGCGTAGAAAACATGCGCATAGCTGTACCTTCCAAGTCGTCAAGCTCAAATTTTGTCAAATTAGCAGGTATGTGTCACTTCATGGCACATCAATATCTATATATCATATCAGCGCATGCTATTTCATTATGCGCGCGCACACACACACATAAGAAATAAGTGGATTCATGTTTGTAACGGTACCTGCACCGTAATTTAGAAGGTGACTAAATCGGGTGTGCCAATGTGTACCCTCTACATGCTTCCAACTGGTATGTCGTCTTTTCAAATCCGCTACAACAGAAATTGTATCTCTTGGTGAGGATGGCTGTTCCCCAAAAAGAGTTTGGTCTATTAACGCATAAAAGATCTGATAAATAAGACAAGCAAGCAAGCATTGATCAATTTTCATGTTCTTTCTCTTTCAACTATCAAATATATTAAGAACTACTAATAAAAAGTGTTTGTCAATTCATTCAATGCCTCGAGGACAAACCTGACGTTGCATCTCAGTTGCAGAGAACATTTTTTTTGCACCCTTCATTGAATCCACCAATTTCTCCGGTATTACTTCACCAGTTGAATAGTGTTTAGCAAATGTCTTCAGGACACGATAGTCCCATGCATAGTACCTAGGAAAAACAACAAGATCAGTATTAAGATGGCTAACTTTAAGTCATTTCGTGAATTTCCAGCACTGAAAAATGCATATATATCACAGCTATTTTTTTAGAATTGCAATTGTACTCCACTGAGGGTTCTGAAAGGGATATTCTCATTTTCTTTTGGTAGACATGAGCCACAAACATCAAATTTTGAAGACATTTGAATTTTCGTTATATTCAGATATGTAATATCTATTTTGATGAATTGCACATATTTTTCAACACTAAGCAAGCCAGGTGGCAAGACACACGAATCTAGTGGCTCATGTGTAATGTTGGAAGAAAGCTTGGGAGCTTGAAGCTACAGGATATAACTGCTGTGGTCTTACATTGATTCCCATATTTAGATTAGAAATGAGGAGATTTTTATTTAAGTGATGGTGCTAGATATGTAAAATTTAGGATGTTAATGATGGTGAAAAAATGGCTGATGCCTACCATAATTACCTTGAGGCCCAGCTATCATACAAGAAGCTGATGCGTCGGTCTAAAATTATAACAAGCACATGTTGCTAGATCTATGTGATGGTCCCATATCATTTTCTGTTTTTCTAGATTTTTTTATGATACTTTGAAGACTTAAATTTCATTTGTTTTGCAAACTGCTGCAAGACATCTCCTAGCTTCGCTGTGTGTGACCCCAGCACTAACCATTACAGAGGTTTTAGTTCCTTCCAACATATTATATGCACTTTAGTACTTTAACCAATAAAATTTCACCTTGTTAGCATACAGAAAAGAACACTTCTATCAAGTACACCAAGTGTCAGAAATCAACTTGATCTCTCAAAAGTTTTCCACCATCCTAAGAAAATAACTACAGTTTTATGATTAGATTTTGGTAATAAGCCGGACGTCATACGCTTGATCCACCAATTGAACCAATCAAGCGGTGGTTCCCAATCAAATTGTCCCATGTAACAATTTTATTTGTCATTGCACCAAATAGCAGAATCTCCAGCCCCCGATATCTATAACGAATATATATCCAACTTCCCTACTTCTTTCATGCACACAGCATATCCAAAGATGAGAGATCATCCAGTGGATCCTACCATAAAAGTTACAATAAGAAATGAATAAGGTGCCAATCAGATTTAATCATCAGAATTCATTCTGTAACCATAGGCCATTAATAAATGCAAATATAGACAATTATGTAGAAGTGGCACCTAACAGTTACTAAATTATATTTATATTCACAAATACATGCAGTTACTCCACAGTTAAACAATGTATACTGTAGTTAGCACTTTACTCACTCAAAGAGGTTTGAAGGCGTTTCAGCTAAATCAAGTACCACCCTGGTACCAGAAAAATGTTGGTAATCCTGCAAAAAAATAAAAATAATATTATAAAAAACTAGATTAAAATAGTGAAAACAATCTATCTTTAGTACCAAGGTGCCAATAGAATACCGTTCTTGAAAGCAATGAATGAAGAGCATGTCCAAACTCATGAAAAAGAGTTTCTACTTCCCAGTGGTTAAGCCTCACAGTTGATGAATTACGTGAACCCGAAAAATTGCACACAAGGGCTACAACCTGCCTCATGATCAAACAAAGCTAAATTTAGAAAAACTAGATGCATACCTTACAAACAACTCCAAGAGCAATCACTGACAACTTTTTAATATTAAAACTAAAAGCATCCTCATAAAGAGTCCATGAAGATTAATGAATGAGAACAAATCACAACTCTGACTCTGTGCAGGTTAGTAACTTAAGATTGTGATGAAATATTCATCCAATATTAAACAATTATCACAACCAACTGAAATATTGGTGCAATTTCAAACAAACATCATAACCAACTGGCCTTACTTGTGTGTAGTCTGAAATATTGCAAATTGGGAGTGCAGGAGAGCTTAAGAGATCTTTGTTTCTTTTTTTAGTAAAGTTGAGAGATCTTTGTTACAAATCAAGTATCACCTAAAAGTCAACATCTATCCCCACTATCCTTTTTTACTTTTAGATCTCTACTGTGGCCCAAAAAAACTGAGGAACTAATGGGCAAGATTAAATAAATCCCAGGAATTTTTTTACTTTCAAAAAATATTTGAGACCTTCCCATAATCCTCGCGAGTTTTCATCCAAGAACCCATTGCCCTCGGAAATATCAAAAAACAAATTAATTTATAGAACACATCAAATTTGATGAGCTTGAGCACGGTGTTTAATATTTATTTTGCTCTATGTGATTCAGGTTCCACAACAGTCAAAAAGCAAAGCAGTGGTTGGTAGTTAGTAGAAGAAATATGCAGCATTGTAGCAGTTGATTCAAGCCTCTAGTACATCATGCCAAAAACTGGAGTACACACATGAAAGTTACGTAGATAGGAGACTTGTTGGTGTGATTCACATTTAAAAAGAAAACTGATGATTTAGTATCTAAGTGGAGAGAATTTTGGCTTTAGCAGTGGACTAAGTTTAAAAAAAGCATTAAACTAACAACATGGTAAGATTTATGCTCAATGTAATAATCTCAAGGAAATAGCACTTCCATTCATTCTAATAACACAAGATGGCTTTAGCAGTGGATTAAGTTTAAAGAAAAGCATTAAACTAACAACATGGTAAGATTTATGCTCAATCTAATGATCTTAAAGGAAATAGCACTTCCATTAGTTCTAATAACACAAGATGGACTTAATTGTAATTTTCTCTTCATTCTACTCTTTTACATAAGATTGACCAACTGGACCATGTAAGGAGAACTCAACTTTAGATTGTGTGATGCTTTAAT
This sequence comes from Cornus controversa, assembly GCA_026545225.1. NCBI lineage: Eukaryota > Viridiplantae > Streptophyta > Magnoliopsida > Cornales > Cornaceae > Cornus > Cornus controversa. The sequence continues at coordinate 46,695,010 of CM048852.1, read as the reverse complement.
TTTACTTGCCAATATTACAATAAAGCAGCTATAAGTTGATTCTTCCCCAAGTCGAGATGGAGGCTTTAGGAAGTATAAATGGACCACCCACCTCCCAGGCTTCTACACAGCATCCTTAGCAGTCTACTTTTCCACTTCAGAAATGGCTTATGTTATGGAGGAAGAATCCAGGGAATAGTTTGCAGCAATAAAATGGCAGTCATAGTGAACAAAGAAATCAACAATCACATTGCATGGATTTGGTGAAGACAAAATTTCATAAAAGAAGTTTACACCCTGCAGGAGAAAGAAAATGATGTGGAAAAAAGACAATAAATTAATTTACATACAGGAAGTTGGTATTCTGTTTCAGAGATACGGCGCCCCCCTTTAATGGCAAAATGAGCACAACCAGGATACTTGTCCTTTCTTGAATGTAAATCAAGGTATAAGTAACCCAAGTCACCCTGAAATCTCAATAGAAAGATAAACATACGTTGAATTAACAGAAGCAAATCAGAGCTTTTCAGATATGTGCAAGCTACGTTAAGTAAAATTATTGATGGCAGTAACAATGTTAAATATTACAAAGCCTAAAGTTGGTGGCACTTGCGCCCAAAATTCAGAAGTACGACAGCTGTTGAACATGTTGTTCATTCTACAAACCATAGTTGTTAAAGGCTCAAGGCGCACTAAGGTGCTAAGGCTTCCTGGAGCCTGAGGCGTGAGGCGAGGCGTGGGCCTGAGTCCTAGGGATTGCAATTTTGTCCGCCCCGCCGGGTTTTCGCCCCGTCCCGCCCTGTATAGGACGGGTATGGAAGTCAAATTTTTTTCGTAGGGGCGGTATGGTAAAAAAATTCAAAACCCGCCGCGGGTACGGGGCGGGTACGGGACTCTATAAGTACCCGCCCCGCCCCGCCTATATATTTTATTATTATAAATATATTTATATGTATATATATATATATTATATGTATATATATATATACAAATTAAGCCTTCTTAATTGTTGTATCAGGACCATGTTTTCATTTTATTTTTTGGTTGTATTAAGACTTATGTTTTCGATTTATCTTTTGGTTGCATTAAGACTTCTTTAATTGTTGGAACAAACTTGTTACTGAGTTATTTAGTTGTGGAATGTATTTTTTGTAATAGGCTATTTAATTGTGGAATCTTGTCATTTTACTTCTTAAACATGGGTTATACTACTTTGAATTTTATAGTATCAAACTTGGTACTAGCCACTAGGCTCGTATCTTTTGAAAAAATTAATTTTTGTTAATGTTTGATATGGTTACAATTTTGTGGGGAGGGGCCTCGCCTTGCCCCGTCTCATTCCGCCCCTTTTGAAATTTTAAATGGGGTGGGGCGAGGCGGGGACAGGGTGGGGTTTCTTCCAACGGGGCGGGGATGGGTTTTGAAATTCCGTCCCGTTTCAAACCCGCGGCGGGTTTGGGAATTGTGTTGAAGGCGGCGGGGCGGGGACGGGTTTAGGCAAATCCGTGCCGTACCCACCCCGTTGCCATCCCTAGGCCTGACTGAAGTGAGGCGCAAATTGAATTTTTTTTTTAAAATATTACATTTTGTAGTGAGTGAATGAAACAATGTAGAACAACTACAATTGAGAGCAAATAAAAAGCATATTTATGGCAATGAACAACAAATGACACAGAAAAACAGATTCCGAAGTGAGTGAAACAGGTTCTGCAGGTGCGCCTCGCGCCTCTGGCGCGAGCCTCTTTCAAAGCGCCTCGCCTGGGCATACCCTAGGCGCAGAGGCTGCGCCTCCCGCACCCTTGACAACTATGCTACAAACCATCTCTTTAACCTAGTGCCCATAAATATAGTACCAAATCACTAACTCTGAGTTCAAATATATGCCAGAGAGTATGAGATCGATAAGATTAACGGAATATCACTTAATGCAAAATCAGCCAATAGGAAAGCAGTTGTCATACTTGTGAGGGCACTAAAATATATGCCAACCATAGCTATTTGACATTATTGCCTTCATGCAAGCTCTCAATTTTGCTTTCAATAAATTAAGGATTTTGAGAGAAAACCAAGTATTTAAGGTTCTAGGAATAGGGCATTTGCGCGAAAATGGAAGTAGCATGGGGAAGAAAAGGAAAGATAACAAGTGCAGGGTTCTAGGAGTCACTCCTTCAACAAAGAAATATCACACATTCTTAAGGTTCGACAAAGTAAACAAATCACGAGGTGTTGCAAATTCCTCATCATTCCTTAGAAAAGGCATTTACTGAAACAAAAAAAATTCTGAAGAAGCATCACAAAATAGGTTTCAAAATCTCAACTTAACCTTAGCAACAACTGTTCTCAACCATCAAACAATGTGAGCAAAGAAATTGGTGGTTGATGTCATAGTGACGGGTACAGATTGTGAGTTATTGGCGAAAGGAAAAGATGGAATAGATTGTAAGAGATCACAATTGAATATTAGCCTTTCCATTTTTATATGAATTCATTTGAGTGAGGGCTTTTTCTCCCTTTTTTCTTTTGGTAAGGGGGAAATAGATTTACGAAGGACAAAATCCTAGACATAGAGCAAGATGTGTTTTCAAATAATGAAGTGCTTGAGCAAGATGTTTTACATGAAAAAAAAAAAGGGAAAAGAAAAGAACTATAACTTTTAATAAAATCCACCTCTTGAGGATGATGGAGAGACATCTTAATCACATCCGGATGCCATGATTCACCGGGTGCTATAGGGATGCTATGAAATTTCACACCAAACAATGATTCAACCAGAACTTTCAAACCCTCAATACATTGTGGTAAAGGAAAATATGCTGCTACAACCTGCATAAAAGATCAAGAAAAGAAAGAATAATTCACTAGTATTTAACCAAAATAGCCACTACAAAGAATTGTGTGAATTGCATGTAAAGGAAAAAAGAAGAAAAAAAGTGCCTAACTTACCAAGGAGTCCAAGTTGTAAGTAGAAGACTTCATCAACCCTGTAAAGTATGCCTCATCCCATGGCTCTAAATCTCCATGTGTTTGGCCAACTTTTTCTCTCTTAAAATCCCAAATTTTCTTGAACTCCTACAGTGACAGTAACTGCTCAAATAAGTACAAAGATCACAACCTAGTCTACAGCCAGAACCACATTATGGCTCAAGTATATGTGCTAAAACATATTACCTCGTCGGCTTTGGGCCTGACCATTTTGCTCATCTCAAGCAAAAAGGACATTATAACCTCTGGTGATGAAGCCATATTTGGATGGACTGCAAATTCAGCATAAGATTTATATCCCATTATCTGCATACATCTATAAGAAAACAAATTAATGACTTATTATTGAAAGTGAAACAAATTCATGGCTTATAATTTTATAGTGAAAAGAGAACTTCCAGTTATAATTCTTGCTCTCAAGAATCCCAATAGTTCTTGGTAGGAATTATGAATATAATGTAAGTTATTGAAGGTGTGATGGTTCACTTTCATCCATCAAAAATACTGAACAAAACATCAATGGCTGGAATGTTTAGCCGCGAAAATGTAGTCCTCAAACTTAAGAATGGACAATGATTGAGGATTAAACTCTAAATTTAAAAAGCAATGTCCTGTGAGGTCATGAAAATTTGACAATTTTAAGCACAATATTTGCATTATAAATAGGCAAATGAAAGCCCAGTATCATTTGAATGAATGTAGAAACAAATGTAACTATAAAGAAAATTACAATGTGTTTTTAAAAATCATCTCCTATCATAAGAGATTTTATAGAAATATGAAAAGTTGGGCCATTTTGTAAGGAAGAAGTGTGATAGAATATGTTCTGATGATGAGGGTGACAGAAATATATACCTATAGCTATACTCAATATAAGAAAAATATAGATTTACAGGCATGTTTTCACAAACTTGTTTCTTGCATCCAAAGCATGCAGCAAAAGCTTTCCTACCTGGTTAGACAACTCCTTTAGTCAATAAATATATATATATTTATATATGCATATACATGTATTTTTATTTTCCATCCCTCCCAAAACCCTCGATTAAAAGAGCTCTTTACCTCTGGGTTAGAAGAGTTCTTCATTTTGTATGATATATAAATTACCATGTAACTTATCAACCGACATATATGAATATAGTTAACCTGAGCAATCTCATGGCGAGAAGCTATAAGCTTATCAAGAATACCAAGGTTCTCGCGGGGCACAGAATTTCCTTGAACATATGCCATCTTCCTAACCTGGATTTGTGGTTTTAAAAGAAAAAGAAGACAACAGAAAGAAACTGTAAATTTTGGTTGAATGAATAGAGAAAGAAATATGACAGCTTGACAAAGAACACAATTCAAATCTCTTCTAAATTCTCAAAGCAAACCGAAGTGCCTAGACTAAATATAACTAGTCGAAAGGATTTGATGAAATACATCCAGACTGTCAAATAGTAAATGCAAAAATCTTGGCAGTTAATCACTGCTTGATTTTTTGTATCTTTGTTCAGTTCATGCGCAGTATTGCTTAATCTGAAGATTCTGGATTCGTTGAGGTAAGTTCAAAAGATTCAGAAACAAAAAATATCAAAGAATAGCTAATACCTCAGCATCTGATGCCCCCTGTAGAACAGAGGACAAAGTACTTGGCTCTGTTACTATCTGAAATCCTCTCTCTTTCATGTTATCTCCTGACTTGAATGATTCCCTAGATGTACTGGATGTGGAACGATAAATGGGCCTAACGAGATGGTGCAAGACTTTTGAGATACGTGATGCCGGAAATATATCCACATAACCTGGGTGAGTGGTAATATTTTCACTGAACCTGACCATGGATGAGCATACAAAATAATATTGCAATCAATTAGCCAGCAACATATGCTTCAATACTAAAAAAATATTAAACAAACTTGAAGCTGGGCTTAAAATAAAATTTTGATAGGTCAACTAAATCAGCATACTTATTATCTATCTTCCAGCATCAAAACTCCTTAAACTCCAAAAAGTATTTGACCTTACACAGAGACTAATTCAGCCCATTCTCCAAACTCAAAATTTTGGTTTTAGAATTAATGCCAGTGTGTATACCACACGTGCGCATATGTATATACCTTTGTAGATAGGTTAAATTGTGAAGAGAAATAAATATAAACGGTTAAGTACAGGGTTTAAAGATGAAGATATGCAAAATTTAGGTTTTGAAATATTGAAATAATGTTTTATCCCTAAAAAAACTTAAATATTGAAACAAGAACTTGGTAGGTAAAGAACTGCCTATTTGAGGCTACCTCCAGATCAGCAAGGCAAAGAGGGGAATAAAGTAGAATAGAGAAATAAGTTTCATGTAGCTGACCTCAAGCTGTTGGGAAAAGACTTCATTTGTTGTTGTTGTGCATCAATTTATTTCCAAAACTAATAAAAGTATTTACAATAACCTCTCTTTTCATAAGTGCATTCTTCCATAGCAACCCATACTAAAATCTAGGACTTTGAAAATTAAAATTTAGGCAAAGCTTGACATAAGTAAAGCCAAAGCCAAAGTTGTGGTAGCATAGTGGTAAATGTGCTAGCATGGCATCTTATAAGGAGGGACGGAGTCAAGAATTCAATTCTTATCTCTTACTAAAGAAAAAGCTCAACCCAAAGAAAAATAAAATTTGACTTTAACCTAAATATGAAAGAACAACAATAAAATACCCATAAACATTGCTACCATAAAATAACAAATAAATTAGGGTAAATATGATTGACACCCCCTGAGGTTTGACCTAATTTCACGCGGCTACAACTTCGTAATTTTTCGTCACTAACACCCCCTGTCTGCTTTTCAATTTTTTTAATATGTAAAATGTCCTGATTGCCCCTGATTATTTAAATATATTTTAATATAAAAATATCATAATATGAAAATGACCACAATGCCCTTCATTGGGAACCCAATATCGCACCCACCAAGACACAAAAAACACCAACCACCACGGCTTCTTTCTCTCATCTTCTCCTCCAACCACCACCACCACCTTCTAACCACAACCACCACCCCTAATCACAAAAAATTTAGGGAAAAAGAAATTAAATTGAAAATCATCCATACAATCAATATATATATATATATATATATATATATATATATATCCACGATTTGGTTATAGATTTTCCAAAATTTCATAAAGAAGACAAAAATATACAAAGTCATCGAATTGCCTCAAAATTGTATTAGAATGACAAATCATAAACCAAAGGACTTCTAATTAGTTTGATGAGAGAGGAAAGAACTTGAATCGCACCACAAGAGGCCATTGAACACACCCAAACCCTCCCTCCCCAATCATCAAAGCTCGGCTGAACGCTTGAACCCTCTCGTTGTCAATTTCAACTCAGCGAACGTGAACATCCGCAAATCATTAGCCCTCTGCTGAGACAAGAACTTGTAGAACCCAACCGAGTCTCGACACCGAGTCGAACTCGGACCGTCGCATATCGACATTGCTCGAAGCTACACTCAGCAACCGAGCCCACGACACCTTCGAAGCCCTGGAAATGACAATATCTTCGTCATCCCTTCTCTCTCCGTTGGTGAAATAAAAGCACTTCATGTCTTGAACAAATCGATCAACAGATGGTGACAAGCCCTAGAAACAGACATGGATAGTGGCGTGGAGAGAGCAGGCAATGGAGGCTGAGGCGGCTTTTGGCGATGGAGACAGGTGAGGCAGGTTCTTGGTGTTAACACCGTTGATCTTGATGATGATGTCGAAGTAGCAGTAGGAAGAGAAGAATCAACCAAAGATTTGGGGGTTTGATTTCATGTATTATATGCATATACATATATATATATGTATATATATATATATGTATGCATGTATAACCAATATTATTTATGAAAATAAGAAAGAAAATTATTTATGGAAATAAAAAAGTATATATATAGATAGAAAAAGAAAGAAAATTTTATTTATTTTTTTATTTAACATTATTATTTATGGAAATAAATAATTATACATGCTATATATATATTATAGTGTGTATATATGGGCTATTCAAAGGGGTATTTCGATCCACAACACAAAGTTAAATGGGTAATTTTAGTATTCAAAAGTGTTAGGTCAGAAGTCAAAGGGCAATAAGGTCATTTCACCGTGAAGTACTCTGACACGATGTACTTTTGGCAAGAGGGGGTGTTTGTGATATACGGCACACACTACAAGGAGTGTTAGTAACGAAAAATCACAAAATGGTAGCCGCATGAAATTAGGTCAAACCTTAGGGGGTGTTGGTGATATTTACCCTATAAATTAATAAATAAGATATTAGCAACTTTTACCCAACTCAATATAACCATCCCTCACAATCAAGAGTACAATTCACATATAAAATTTAATTTTTAGATTACTTATAAAATAGGCAACGAGTGGCTTGTTCTCCCTTTTTTTTCTTTTCTTTTTTTCTTTTTAATTGCTTGATGTGACATGTGAGGGCATGATATTAATAGGGAGCGTGAAGAAAACAATGATCATTTGATCATAATATATTTGAACACATAAAAATGAGATTACTTACTCCCTACCCAGCTGAGATATCCCAATATTTAGCTTATTAACTCGATCCAACTTTTCTGTAAAATAAAACAGGGACATTGAATTATTGCAAGGGAAAACCTACAACACATCAGAAGTAAAAGTTAAGGTGAGGGACTGGTACCAGCACAGAGATGAATTCCACCCTTCTCGAAGTCAACACGAAGGTAATGAGCTGTCCTTTGAGCTTCTTGGGTAAGCAAATGACCATCTTGCTCAGCTTTTATCACCGCATTATATAGAGAATGGTTTGTATTGAGATACTATGCCAGCAAGCAAAAATGACAAAGTAACTATTGGCAATAGAACAAGCATTTGAAGAAAATTCGTCTATTGGTTTCAAATATTTTGAAACTCAAAGTACATTAGTACAAGAAATATGGGTTTCTTTGTGATATAATTCAATGCTAAAAACAGATGTTGTGCACATCTTTGCACATGCAACTTTCAAGCTTATAACTCTAAAATACAAAATTAAATTTGATTAAACGTTAATACATACTTTATCCTTGCATTACAAAAATAGACCCATCAGTGATGATGCAAAAAGTATCTAATCAACAAGGATAGCCTCTTCACTCTTCAAGCCTGTAACCGTTAATGGGCAAATATCATGCTTTCAGGCAACAAAAAACTGATGCTTTACCTTCCTTTCTTAATCCTCTTAGGTTGAGTTCAAATTCTATGTTTAAGGAATATGTGGATGTAGTTATTGCACATACATATTTTAATGTGCTAAAATCTCGACTTTATGTGCTCATTAGGGACAATAATATTTGTCCACAATCATGCAGACATGCACACAAAGTGCTAATTTGAGAACAATATGACAACCAACAACAATAGCCCCTATTGGCAGGCTCTATTCAAATTTAAGCTTCTGTAATATCCTCAGACATTGAGCCAATTCTAAACATTTTTTACTGGAAAATAAATGAAAGCAAAGATAAATCTACTAAAATTATTTTTTAATCCAAAAAAAAAGAGGAAAAAGAAGGCAGTGGTTTTAAATTTACTTTGGAGTCATGGAAAAAGCACAATTTTTTGGCACTTAGGATATGTTCTCACTTTTTTTGAGTACAACGCACCAAAAGATTTGTACTGCAATTAGTAAGCAATGTTTCTTGCAGACACATTTATCCTCTCAATAGAACACAGTCAAGGTAATATAATACAACATGATTTAACAAAAGACATAGACCTAGATCGAGATTAATGGCAAAGAACTCATTGAGCCAACCATGAGAAACTGAAAAATAAGGACGTTAAAATGTGTGGCCTGCAGAGTGCTTTAAAATCACAGAAGGCTTCCATTTCCTTGCCATGTTCATTGAAATTATAAATAAAACAAAACCTTGACACTTGTCTCCATGCACTCGTAAAAGTTAAATGCACTGTCAGTTACCAAGGCAACTCAAAAAGCCAAATAAATCGCCGGTCACCTCACATGTAGATATTCGTTAATTCTCATTGATGCCTTGTCTGCCTCCTCAACAAATTCCCTAAAATAAAATCAGAAATTAAAAGATTTGCAACAATGTATGGAATGAAAGAAAATTCATAAATGCAACAACGTATATCCATAAGAAAGAACAACCTGTCTGGATGAGTGTGTCTACATAGTTCGGCGGAGTCCACAACTGAACAGACCTAAAAAGATCAAAATATCACAATTTAAACTCGGCACTAAAAAAACATAAACAACATATATGTGTGCGTGTATATATATAGAGAGAGAAAGAGTACATAAACGCTAGACCTACTGTGTCTGATATCTCATCCATGGCTTGGATGATTTCTGCAGATGATGGCATCCCAGAAATATAACTAATGAGTTCACCGGACCTAACAAACGTAGATCAGAATATTCAGTAAACAGGGAATTGAAGAAATAACTTATACAACTCTATTTTGGTTGCTGAGAAAACACAGAAAACTCTTTCATCAAAGAAAAAAAAATTTAACGTTTTGATCTCATCTTCACTTTTGCTTCAATTTTTTAGTTCTCTCAGTTTCCAAACAGTGAGTTAGGATACGAATATTCAAGATTTAATTTTTCTTGTATTTTCCAAGCAACCAAATAGATTGAAACGAGGAAATGGGTTTTACCGCTCGATGGCTTCGTCGACGAAACGTTGAAAGCCTTTGGGAGTCTTCAAATGGTCGAAACCATAGAGACCGGTGTCTTTGATTTGTGGAGCCGTTGAGGTGTGGAAGTGGTGGGTGGGCTCGAGACGGAGTTTGAAGGTGGCTCTGCGGATTAGGGCCGACATGGTTCGCCGATTGTTGATGACTCTGCTGGTTTTGCTGTGTGAAGTGAATGAGACTCGGTTATGGCGGATGGGGCTGAATGCATAAGAGACGATGGTGGGCCTAAACATGTTAAACTGGTCGTATCAGTTTGCTATATTCATGGTCATGCTTGCTAGAATGCTAGGCCCAACAATTGCCCAAAGAAAATAAATAGGTTGCAAAAGGAAGCAACCAATCCAAACTCTAGATTGGAACTTGGATCCTTCTACGCCTTTTTTGTTAGTATTAGGAAATTGATAAATGTAGTGCTCTTTTTTTATAAATACAGTTTACTTTTTGTTTTTTCTTAAACTAAATTATGTATCAAAAATAATTATGTTATTTTATATTATTAAACTCCAAATTAATCTACTTGCACTCTACTTAATTTTTTTAATAATTAAAAAGAAAACATTACCCCTCTCAAAAAGTAAGCACAAGAGCATTTTTATAATAATTGTGGAATGGGCAGGGATGTTTATTTTATCCATGAATCCGATTCGTAAAATAAAAATTCGTAGGGATCCAAACGGTTCACAAATAATGATCTCAAAATTTCAATATGATCAGTTAATAATATAATATATACAAAATAAATATATATAACATGTTATATAACCCTGAACCTATATCAACGACTCAACCTCTTTAATATATACATATATACTAAGTTTTTTATTTTCAATTCTTATTTATTTTAAATTGGTTATAATGATATGGGAATACTGGTTTGGTTACTACAACAACTATATCCACGACTCACCCTCTTTAATATATACATATATACTAAGTTTTTTATTTTCAATTCTTATTTATTTTAAATTGGTTATAATGATATGGGAATACTGGTTTGGTTACTACAACAACTATATCCACGACTCACCCTCTTTAATATATACATATATACTAAGTTTTTTATTTTCAATTCTTATTTATTTTAAATTGGTTATAATGATATGGGAATACTGGTTTGGTTACTACATGTTGTTGTTGTTGAATGTGTCGATGATGATTTGATGTTGACTTTTTATTGTTAGTTATAAATATATGAACCCATGTTTGATAAATTGGTAATTCGGGTCAAGGTAAAAATTTATTGGACTTGGATATTTTATGGATCGAATTAAAGCTTCTCATGAATTAGATTGAATTCAATTTTCATCAATATGTAGGGGAGATATTGGTTTAGATTTAATGTCTAAATCGAATTGATTCAATCCGTGGTCACTTTTAAATGAAAATGGAGGAATGCATGTGTTTAGTAGTAGGTTAAAGAATCCAATTGAACTGGAGATCCATATAGAGTAGTTTCTATTGTGGATCAAATGTATGCTCTAAGACACCATCATCCACAAAAAAAAAAAAATGTTTTTACATGACAATTATTTCATTTTCTCTTTACAAGATAAGTAGAGTGTAATAGATAAGAAGTGCAATCCGAATATTTTGGATGTTGTGCGCGCTTTTTATAAAAGTTAAGAAAAAAATTTAATAGAGAGACCCCTTTGTGACATCATCTCACAAATCCCATCAATGTTCTTGTGCTTAACAAAAATGTTGCCTTTAACTCTGATTGATAACATAATTCAACACTTAATTATGAATAAATTAGATAGTTATATAATTAAGTGTATTTGATAAGAGCAATGCTACACGTCATGAAAATATTTCATGAATTTTTGTCTTGAATGATGTGGCAATTAAATGGTGAGTTAGTATTGGTGGGATTCCCCCCATACACGGAATGTCAATGATATTATCACTTGCCACATCATTCATGAAGGCAATTCATTATAAAATTTCATGACGTTTAGCATTTCCCATTTGATAATACATTTTAAATATCACTTAAAAACTGTCATTTAAAATGAAGTAAAATTTTAAGTGACTATGAACATTAAATGATGAACATTTAAAATAAAATAAAAATCAAAAATATTTTCAATTTATAATTACTGTTTAAAACTCCAACACTTAAAATTCAGCATATAAAAGTATTTATTTTTTTATACAGAAAATATCACATCGAAGTACACCCCATTCTTTGTGTCAAATTTTCAAGCTAGACCTAGAAACAGAGATATATTTCATGGCTCTTCTTGCTTGCAAAGTTTCTTGTTCAAGAGAGATCATTGGGATATGTCATCTAATAGGTATGACTTTGTTATCGTGTAACATGCATTATTGTTTTTGAGTATATAAATCTGAGGTAGCCAATAAAAAATTTAAAAACAAAAATAAAATTTTAAATTAGGTAGTTTGCTAAAATGAAACTAAGAAATGTTGAAACATGTTCTATAAAAAAACCATGGCCAGTAATCTTCACTTCATTACATTTGACATATATATATAATACAGTGGGAAATTGCTTTTGATTGGCTCATACACATATCTTAATCATGATTACGATGAGTCCATCACTATTGATTCGAAAACGTATACCACATTTTAATTACACAGTACGACGCAATCAGAGTGTACACTGCTTTCACATTCTAATAGGAGCATTCAATCCTATATATGCTGAACAGCTGTCAAGTTTCTATTGGTGTAGATGACCAACTAAACTAATGTCCAATTATGAATTACTTTTGCTTAGTTGTTATTTTATTTCTTTGGTGTACACGTTACAAGTACTTATCACCACCCATCCCTAATGTGTCCATGGTTTCATGTTTATGTCATTGAAAACGCCTAAACCAAAGTCTTCATCACCAAATTCCTGATAATTCAACCACCATTCTAAGCTACCCTCCTCCGGTGAAGACAACCCAAATTCACTACATTCTTCCCCAGCAGCCGCGGCCACGAACTTCCACGACGCAACATCCGGAAATGTGTCCGATAATATGTAACTCATTAATGTGTCATCTTTATTGCGAGAATATTCTAGTGACCGAGACTCGTCAAATGACAATTTTTCCGGTGTGTGGCTAAAATTGTCACTAGAATTGACATGACCTTCAAATTTCAATAACGCCTCCTGCTGCTGATCAGTTTGATGAGATATTGAGCAATTGTTGGTGTGCGAAGGCATTTCTTGTGATGTTCCTTGTTGATGGAGTGGTTCGTGGGTTACGGGATCAATACCCATCTTAAGAAGCTTTTTCTTAATGTGGGTATTCCAGTGATTCTTGATCTCGTTATCGGTTCTTCCGGGCAATCTTGCTGCAATCTTCGACCACCTAAAAGAAATCGAAGTGCTATGTATGTTATTCAAATAATAGACATACCATAAACTCTGTGTGTGTGTGTGTATATATATATATATATATATATATATATATATATATATTATATAAAGTGAACATTTCAATACTCTTTTTACATTTCTTGTTGACTGGTATTCTATACTGTTTCTGTTTTCCGTTATGGGTGGTCCTAATTTAAGCCTTAGCTTGTACTGTACTTTTTTTTAAGGTGGAAGGCGTTGTACCTTTAAAAAGAAGGCAGCTAGATATCACAAGATCAGAGTCACTAATAATCTAACCTAACAAAGTCCAGCACTATCACTACTAACTTACTACGTACTAACAAAGATTATTTTGGCTATTAATCAGGGAAAATTACAAGATTGTACCATCCCTGACCCTAGTATCCTAGTGGTTTGTATGTATCATCACACATGAACACCAACAGTTAATGTAGAAATAAGAAGAATAGTAAATTTGAAGGTGTCCGGAAATTGTTTTTGACTAATTTTCGGGGCACTATGTAAAGTGCCTCCTTCACCTGAGTTCGATTGAAACTTGACTTGTCAAAAAATTGTTTACACTATAAGAGAGTCAATTTTTAGACTTAACAATTCATAGAACACCAACACCAAGTGATTTTACCATTATAAATCTTCTGTTTTTATTGCCAACCATTTATTTCTAAACATTTGTGCCATTCAATTGTTTGGAAACCCAAACAAAGAGTTATTTTCCATTAAAATAGATAACTAGTATGGATGATCATTGAATTGAACTTGCATAGAAATATGATAGAGGATATACATACCTGTTGCCAAGATGAGCATGGAGATCAATTACCAATTTTTCTTCTTCTTCATTAAGGAGGCCTCGCTTCAAGTCCGGCCGGAGATAGTTGGTCCACCGTAGGCGGCAGCTCTTACCACAGCGGCGGAGGCCGGCGAGCTGTGGGACAGCCCGCCAACAAGCCTGGGCATTGGTGAGCATAAAATTGACTAGCTTCCGGTCTTCCTCGGCCGTCCATGGCCCCTTTTTCACACCCAACTTGTCACAACAAGGCTGCCTTCCCATGAGTTGCTAATTTCAATACCAATGACTGGCTGCTGCTTCTACTGCTAGTCCTAGATTCCAAAAACCCCACTCACCTTCCTATATATATATACTAGGTTTCACTTGCCTTTATCATGGGAGAAAAATCATGTGAAGTTTAAGTATCACGCCAGTCTTAAGAGCGTGCACAACACTGTCCAAGCTATGCCTATACATGCATATACATATATATATATATATATATATGCAAGTGATTAACACACCACCAACTACTAAAAAATCAGTACATGTACGATGTATCACATGTAAATACAAAAGGCCTGTGTTTGTCAAAACGTGATAAAGGTAAAGACTCTTTTCGTTCTCCTTTTAATGTCTGCCTAAAAATTATTTTTTGAAAAACTTAATAACAAAAAAACTTATATTTAGAGAATTGTCTTTTTATAGTTCTCCAAAAAAATAGTTCTGAATTCTTGAGAACTATTTTTAAAAAAACCTTAACCAAACATATTTGTATTGTTTGAATTCTTATTACCCACTATCTGTTCATCTCTCATTGATTAAAATTTGTAACTTATCTAAAGAAAAACTGAAATTATTAGAGGTACGGTGGTCTAACTTCAAGAACACTTTTAAGACACAATATTTATATATATATATATATATATCATATATACACACAGACTCGTGTTTAAGCTATATAGCGGTTTGACTATAGGAGTCCTCCTCACAAATTAAGCATATGTTGTGTGTGTGTGTGTGTGTGTGTGTGAGAGAGAGAGAGAGAGAGAGAGAGAGAAGTTGGGGAAGGAGGACCACCATGATCAGTTTATGAAAGGTGCTTGGGAACTAGCTAACTACTACGATGGGTGTTCCTGTTAGTTTGGCAGGACCTGTTTGTGGGGCTCATGATGGTGATGGTAGAGAATGGGCCACTCTACCTCAGCAGCTACATCTAAGCATCCAAATCTGCCTTTCCACTTTCCTACACAATCGGTCCCATGCATGCATTATTAGACCATACCACACCTTCACGACTTTCTTACTCCAGCATTTCATCACCTGTTTGTCAGCACCACCCTTAATTTCTACTCCTATTTTCATAGAACAAATCTTCCTTAATTAAATCAACTTTCGTTCTACATCAAGGAGAGAAAAAATTATCACTTAAGTTCGCGGTCTCAATCTTTCCATTAAGAACTTTCATTTGAGATTACTTTTTATTCGGTTCACTAACATATAACATTACTTGTGAGAGTCAGACATATATCAAATACTAGTTAGAGTTTTAGACACTCTCATTATGGTGGGGCCCACACCCTAAACGTCTCGTAATTAATCTGGGCTAGACTTTGTAAAAGTTTCTTTTTTTTTTAAATGAATTAATTAAAGATTAAATTTTCAATGGTGATCAGTCAGTATGATGATCTCTTTCTAGCTCGTTGCCATGATTTGATACCAAAGTAATTGGCTAAATGGTGAAACCTATTATTATGGATCTGCACTATAGGTGGTCCAAAAAGGTCTGCTCAATTTTTCACAACTCCACAATTAATTCCAAATTTATAGAGAGTGATATGGTATCACTGTGAACATCTATGGAATCCAAGAAATTAATTAGTGAGCATGGATCCCAACGCTTCCTAATCTTTTGATTCTTACTGTAAAGAATTAATTAAGTTGGAATATATTGATCAGAACAAGGCTTTGATTGGAGGAAATATTCAAAAAATGGAAGGAGTGAAGAAATATTATATCATGCATGAGGAAAACTGAAATGAAAGACAGATTGTTGTTTTGCAGAAATTACCGACTGATATGCAACTCTCAAGGTTGATGTTATGCAAGGATAAATTGAAATGGAATATATATATATATACATATATATATATATACACACATATACGTTTGTATCAATGATGATGATGACATCATGTGTGAGTAATTGCATTCGTCACAATTCTACTCATAATAAAAAGAGCTATATGGGAAGGAAAAAAAAAGGACCATCAATTATAAACGCTATAAATTATAAAGATTTGTTTGGTATGGGTGGATTGAATTCTTGACATTAATCTTGACTTGTCACAACTTTTTGAGTGTTAAGGCAGCATCAGTATTATACTATCCCCTTCTTTCATGCCATCCACAATTACCACATGAGCACAGTTAGCCTCCCCGTGCAGAAATAAGTTTAGGGGACCACAAATTGATAATCCAAATAAAGTGCTACAAAAACTTCAATCTTAGTTTAAAGAGAGTGACACTCACATTTTTTTATTGGATGAAAAAATAATTACACGTGTATTTGACAATTAATTTGATTTTAAAAATACTAATTATTGGTTCCAATATAAAATAAAAAATATTTTTTATAAAATAACGAAAGTAACTCTCAAAATTGTTTCGTATGTCTTTATTATTATTATTTTTTTTTTTTGTTATCTTGATAGCATTCTTGTTATTTTTGGTAAAAATATGTTTTGAAAATTTAACTATCACTTTTACATAAAAAGTAAGATTGGTTTCGAATCTTTCAAGGTAAACTTAGACAATATTTCATACAAAACAACGAAAATGTCATTTGCAAAATTATTTTATGTCTTGATTATCTATAGATCGACATGTATGTTATTTTTTGTTAAAAAATTGTGAGAAATATGCTGATTTTGAATCACTGATTCATAGCTGGAAAGGAATGAAAGGCAAACTTTCACTAATCAATGTTCCAAAAAAACAAAAAAACTTTCATCAAGAAGGAAAAGTACATGCATCAAGCAACCACTTAAGCCAAACAAAAGAAATGTCGTGTAATGATGATGATTATGACGACCGAGTGGGAGCCCGTGGGAAAACATAGTTATTTTTTATTGGAAGGAGAGTTGAAAACGTGGTCTCGGTTTCCAATTTAATGTTTTTAATTGTACTGCCGATCCTCTGTTGCGTGGATAACAGGCCAAAGGTGGTCAAAGCAAGAAAGTGTACGATCATTAATAATATGAAAGGAATATCACGTGACAAAATATTTGTGAGAGATTCCGTGATATTCCTTCCATATTATTATTTATTGTAGACCTTTTTTTACTTATTTTTTATTTTAGGTGAATTGGATCATTTCAAAGTCTATCATGAGTATTTTGTTATGTGATTTTCTTTGTATATTATTATTCATTTAAATTTAGTATCTCAAGATATAGGTCATCTGATAAAGGTTAATCCTGTACGATCCAAATTTGTTTCACTTTTCTTAAAAAGAAGAAAATAAATCATCTCACTAGTACCAGTGTGATACCGACCGATAAGGCTCTAACGGTCAAGTTAGTATCAAAGTCCTTCAACAAGAGTAATAGTTGTTTAATCGTGTTTTTTCATACCTTAATTCATTGACCTCCTCTCATTCAAGTGGCATATCTCACATCCCCACTTTATTCGACGTTTCATTATCTTATCTATTCACCTCTTTCACGTTCTCATCTCTTCAAATTTTAAATAAATTACTCGATTAAACCGATTTTCCTTTATTTGATCAAATCGCATCAATAATCCTTATCAGTTGTCCCCCGTTTCAGATGATTGTTTGTCGAACCACCGGAACATTGCTTTATCTCTTTTGGGTAGAAATTTTGAATTGTAGTGTAGATGACAGTATGTTTTGGACCCTGTCTCAATCTCTCGGGCTTATATAGAATGTACAGAGGTTGTAACATATATATATATATATATATATATATATATATATATGAAAAGACAAAGAAATCACATAAGACAAAGCATTGGACAAAATGCACTCACACCCTTTTGAGGTTTGCCTTAAAGACACTTATATGCATAGCTTGCTTAAACCTACACTCACACCCCTTTGTCAGTCCCTTTGTCAGTATAGTGCCACCAACTATCATGTGAAATTACAAACCTACTCATCAATATAATAACTATATTATATTTAAAAAATCAAATAAACTTAAAGGACCAAATTAACCCACGTTGTATATGCTTTTTATTTTTTCATTGTTTACAAAATTGAGTTTTTTTTTCATTGAGGAGTAATTGATTAGTATTTTTACTCTACAATTTTTTTGTGACTAATTGATTACTATTTTTAGTTTATCTGCCAGAAATAATTGTTTCGACAGAATACTTCTCACAAATATTCAATATGAATTTGTTTTTAAAATGTTTGTTTTATTTTTATTATTTATTTTTCTATTTCAAATGGCTTCTGAAATTAGACATCATTTACGGTTCAAATTGTCCAGTCTTATATGATTTATGATGTAGAGCCAAACAAGTATAACTATCTAGATTTATTTGTCGATGCATGTGATTGATTCATTTTTAGTTTATATGGTGCATGTGATTGATTAGTTACTTTTTAAATTGTTTGTTTCTTGTCTATTTTTTATTTATTTTTTTAATTTTCAGCTTCAAATGGCTTATGAAACCAGACATCATTAATGGTTCAAATTTAGTGTCCAATCTTATATGACAATTTATTTGGATGTAATCACTTATGACAGTTTATTTGGATGATGTAATGTCACTATTTGGATGTAATCACAATTATTTGAATGTTTATTTGGATAATATAATGTCACTTTATTTGAATGTTTATTTAAATTGGAGATATATGGTGTTGATTTTATTAAATAGATATATTTCTTATGTTATATATGAAATACATGTATACAGACTTAGATACATGTATAATGATTAATGCCACTTATTTGAATGTAATGACAGTTTATGGTCTAACACTATTTTCTCAATTATTTGGATCATTTTCTTCTAGATAAAATGCTATAAATTAAAGAAAAAAAAATTATCTTAATGAAAGCATTTTCCTTGAATTGTTATCTTCGATTATTTTTGGGTATCAGTGACTACAGAATTTGAATGAAGGTTAAAAGTGAAGCAAGAATAGTTTTGTAAAAGTGAAAATTAAAATTGAGGGCAATATGGTCTTTTTAGTTAGTGGAGGGGGTAAAAAAGACATTTTGTATAGTGTCAATGTATTTTTTGACTGATGAATGATGGTTGGGGGTTGTGTGCATTCACACATCAAACCTCAAGGGGGTGTAAGTGCAGGTTTAAGGTAACTATGCATACGAGTGTCTTTAGGGTAAACCTCAAGGGGGTGTGAGTGCATTTTGCCCTAAAACATTTAACATTATATTCCAACTAGAGCACACATCACGTCCAAAGGCTACATACAAATATGTATATGCATATATATATATTTTTCACCTCAAGGTCCATAACTCCATCTACAAGTGAAATTTTTTGATGAAATCATTTTTGCTGAAAATAAAATTTTATGGGCTTTAATTTGAGTGCGAACATGACTATGTTTTGACTTGAGACAAAAAAGTTATGAATTTTTAGAGTATAAAGAGTATATACATATATATATATATATATATGTTAAAGAAGGAAGGCAATATTCGCACTCCACTTTTGTATAATTTACACTCCACATTCCTTTCTCTTTTAAATAAATGACAAGAAAGTCCCTAAAGTCATTAATGCATAATCTTTTAGTTTATAATACCATAACTATCCTTTGTACTATAAATACTAACTCTTTTACCTTTTTTTTTACTTCATTTAGTACTTTAGAACTTTTTTCTTGTATATTTTATCCTGTCAAAAGAGATAAAAAAAAAATTTGGGGTCCTGTCAAAATAAATAATGGAAACTCTATTTTTTTTGGTCCCATCAAAATTAAGAGATAATTTACTCAAGAGAGAGATCTTTTTTTGGGTCTTTTTTTTTTTTGCGTACCATACTCTTTTTTTCCTGATGCTGTCAAAGGAGATAATTATTTATTCAACAAAGATAAATATATATATATATATATATATATATATATTTGGGTCCCTTTTTTTTTTTTTACATACCATACTTTTTTTTCCGGTCCTGTTAAAGGAGATAATATATTCAACCGATATAACTTTTTTTTGGTTTTCTTTTCTGTCTTGTAAAAAGAGAATTTATTACAAAGATAACATTTTGTTTTGGTGTAGTATACTTTTTTTTTTGGGTCTTATAATTAAATTTTTTCCAATTTCTATCAAAATAGATAATTTATTTAATAAAGATAACATTTTTTTGTACTATTTTTTTCTGTTCTCTCAAGATAATTTATTTAACATATAGAACTTATTTTTGGGTCTTGTCAATAGAGAAAGAGAAAATTGTTTTTTCACTATTTATTTATTTTTGATCATGTCAAAAGAGACTGAAAACATTAAAAATTGGAGAGAGAGATATCAGAAAGGGTAGTTGTGTAATTTAAAAAATAATAATCATTCACCGGTGAAGTTAAGGTTAGAAATGTCATTTCTTATAAAATGGGAGTACAAACCTAAAAAAGAGGAGTGCAGATATCGCCTTTAGACCTGTAAACGGATTGGATTCGGACCAGATCAGGTCTGATCCAATCCAAACCCGATAAGGAATATAGGTGATTCGATATGATCCAACGGATTATATATAATTAAATCCATATCCGATTTGTTATTAATCGGATATCCTATCCGATAAACTAATCAGGAAAAATATAATTTTTTTTTAAAAAAAAGTAATTTCAAAAGAGATTAACAAATAATGAGTCGGAAAAAAATTGGGATGAAAAATAAAATATAAAGAAAAAAGTAGTAGAAATGTAAGTGTTTGACTTTTTATTAAAGAAAAAAACTATAATGAAAGATAAAATAGAGAAAAGGAAAAATAAGAAGGAAATAACGATAAAAAATATTTAAATAGTATGTAATATATATGTTATAACATTAGATAATATATAAAATAAATTATATATTAAATTATTTCGGATCGAATTATTATCGGGTCGTATTGACCATAATCCATATCCGATTTGTTTAGCTAACAGATTATTGGATTGAATATTTAATCCATATCCTAATTATTGGCTTAGATTCGGATCAAAATTCGATCCATTTAAAGGTCTAATCGCCTCTGTAGACATTAAAAAATTACATGATGGACCCAAAATATAATTTGAATTTATCTTTAATTTAATCCACTTTGAAATGTGGCCCAATGAGTCGGATAATTTAAAGATCAGGCCCACTACAAATAAATAAGTTATGGGCTGGTCTAAATTGTTTGAGAAGTCCAAGCCCACTTGAAAATGAGTCTAATGGATAATTATATTTATATATATATATATATATATAATTATCAACAAAGATAATTATTAATGATAATTATCAAAATTATCATAAAAGATAATTATAGGATAATTATCAAAAGAAAAGAAAGTTACAAATATATCCCTCCAGTGAGCCTATAAATAAAGGTTCAGAGGTGGGGAAAGGAGGACCAGAAGATTCTTAGAAAAAGTTGAAACTCTGCAGAAGTTTTCACTCAAAATTCAAAGCTCCAAAGCACCTAAACCATCAAGGAAAAAAACAACAAGCACATCATCCACGTGTCATTTTTCACCAAAGTTTCAATCCAATTCAAGATCAAGATCTAGTAGCCCTTGAAGCCGAATCACCAAGGAAATCGAATTAGAGGAATTATCTTTCTTTTGTAAAGATTCATAGAGAATTGTATCCATCTTTATTAAATTAATAAATTTGTTTATTTGTCACCAATTTTCGTTCCTAGAATTTCGGACACGAAATTTGTGTGTACAAATTTTTGGCACGCCCGGTGGGACCATCTTTGTCTCCTACATCATATCTCCCAAACTCTGTTCGTCAAAATATATGGCTCCTTCCAAGGTTCCGAGTACAAACAAGAAAACTTCAAGTGATAGTAGCACCTCAGCAGGTCCAATGACGCGTAGCAAGACCAAAACAATTGTTTCGCTCAACAATTAACAAAATTTGGTGAAAACTAATTCTGCTAAATCAATGGGTGTGAAAATTCAACATGTGAACACCTGTGATCCTCAAGCGCCAAAGAATTTTGACGTTGTCCCAGAAAAATCGGCGCCACCACATTCACCTCACGATGTCTATGACGCCAATTCTAGCGTTAGTTCGCTCTCAGACTCGTTATCTGAGATTTCAGAATATTCAGTCACTTCAAAGAATGTTGATTCTCAAAGTCTTTCCTATTCAAATATTGTCGTAGCCATGATGACTAGAACAGCCTCGGTGGAAGACCAACTGGCAACGATGGCGCGCGCAATCAAGAACCTTACAAAAACTGTTGAAGAGAAGGACATGCAGATTGCCGCGCTATTGAGTAAGCTTGAAATCCAGAATCCTGACGAGTCAACACAACTGCCGGCGAATATCTCAAATTCAGCCTTTCAAGGAGCCCAATCAAAATATCGTCGTCACACATCTGCGCCAGGACACGTGGGTGACGAAACTAACTATGCCTCGCTAGTCACTTCGCTATCTATCCAACAATTATAGGATATGATAACGAACACAATTCGAGCACAGTATGGCGGTGCTCCTCAAAGCACTCTCATGTACTCAAAACCTTACAGAAGGAGAATTGATAGCATGAGGATGCCTGCAGAGTACCAACCTTCGAAGATTCAACAGTTTAACGGAAAGGGCAACCCAAAATAACACATCGCTCATTTCGTTGAGACTTACAACAATGCTGGAATTGAAGGGGATTTACTGGTTAAAGAGTTTGTTCGTTCCCTTAAGGGAAATGCCTTTGAGAAGTATACTGATTTAAAATCTGAATCGATTGACAGTTGGGAACAAATGGAACGAGAATTTCTAAATAGGTTCTACAACACTCGTTGCACTGTTAGTATGATAGAGTTGACTACCACAAGACAATGGAAGGACGAGCCTGTAATGGACTATATCAATCGGTAGCGAGCGTTTAGCTTGGATTGCAAGGATCGGTTGACAGAATTCTCTACTGTCGAAATGTGTATGCAAGGTATGCATTGGGACCTCCTTTATATTCTTCAAGGTATAAAGCCTCGTACCTTCGAATAATTGGCTACACGTTCACATGATATGGAACTTTGCATCTTGAGTGAAAAATCTTGTAGAGTTTAAGCTTTCTCTGAGAGTCTTTTTGTTGGTGATCCGAATTCAAGGGCTATTAGAGCTTGATCTTAAATCGAGTTGTTGAGAGTCTTCTTCAAGTTTTTGTTGTTGAAAAAAGTCGGTGAGAATTTTTGATAGAGAGCTAAAGAAGCTTGATCTCGAATAGTCTTGTTGATGATTCTTTGAATTTGTTGAATCGTGGAGAAAGAACGACACGACTTTGAATATGCTTATTGTTCTTATTCTTCAAAGTTTTGAAAGTTAGATGAATGTATGTCTTCAGAGCTTCAAGTGTTGATTGAAGGTAAAGTCTGACAGAGTTTCAGTATTCTATCAGAGTATTCCCCTTCTCTTCACTCTCTACATCTATTTATAAACTTCTTGGAGGGGTAGATTTGTAACTTTCTTTTCTTCTGATAATTATCCTATAAATATCCTTTATGATAATTGTGATAATTATCCAATATATACATAATAATTATCTTTGATGATAATTATAAATATATATATATATATATTTAATTATCCCTTTGACCCATTTTCAAGTGGGCTTAGACTTCTTAAACAATTTGGATCAGCACCTGGCCTATTTATTTGTGGTGGGTTTGGACTCTAAATTATCTAACTCATTGGGCCATATTTCAAAGTGGGCTAAACTGAAAATGAGCCCAAATTATATTTTGGGTCCATCATGTAATTTTTTAATGTCTATAAATTGCCCTCATTTCAACTCTCACACTATATTGGGTTTGTCACGTATCTAAAGCGGGACTTGAAGTATTTAATTTTTAAAATATTTTTTTTCTTGTGAAATCCAATTGCAAAGAAGATGTCTTCTTTGTCAAGATGAATTGGAGTCTTGAAAAAAAAATAGGACTTTTTTTTCCTTGTCCAAACGAAATTGAAGACTTGAGGATCATGTTGCAAATAAAATTTTTTCCTTATCCAATCTGAAATAGGATTTGGTTTTTCATATTCAAACTGAATTGGAGTCTTGAAAATCTAATAACAAATAGGATTAATCCACCATTATATATATGTAATATGTGTTTCAGACTCTTTATATCAGAGAATAATTGAGAGAAATCTCATGAACTCTAGCCACTGTAAGCTCTTCTTTCTTTCTGTCACATCTTTTTTTTTTCTCTTTTTTTTTTTTTTCTTCTTCTCTCCTTCTTTCTTTCTCTATCTTTCTCTTCTTCTTACGTACAGATCTTTCTGTTTCTCTCTTATTCTTTTTTTTTTTCTCTTTTCTTCACGCCTATGCTTCTCTCTCCTTTTTCATTTTTTTTTCTTTTTTTCTTTTTTTTCTTCTGCTTGCCTCTTTTTATTTATTTTTTGCTGATGTTGCAGGAAGTGACATTGCGGCTGACTAGGCACTGAATGCTGATTGGACGATGACATGGCAGGCGATTGGATGTGTAAAAGATTTTCATGTTACTTGCAAGTTTTGGAACTTGAGACCTCATGAAATGTTATTATAACACCAAACCATCTCTCCTGGACTATTCCATATATTGTAAATCTTCGCAACCAAGTATACATGCGATTGAACTTCAAAAAGAACTATTTTTTTTTAGATCAGCTTCTACTTGAGCTTTGTGATGCCTCTGGAAATATACAGATCCATTGAACTTATCGAGGAAGATAACTTTACGTGAGTCACTCAACTGTTCTCTTGCGAG
Source organism: Cornus controversa (assembly GCA_026545225.1). NCBI lineage: Eukaryota > Viridiplantae > Streptophyta > Magnoliopsida > Cornales > Cornaceae > Cornus > Cornus controversa. Next base: position 46,670,264 of record CM048852.1, on the reverse strand, counting down.
TTTCAATTTTTTTTTTTGTCAATTCTTACAGTTCAAATCGCTTCTCTCACCATATGGAGTTCCAGACGCCATTCATTAGTCCTTTCGGAATCCCTTAGTGCACTTCGGTGTTACTTTATTGTCCTTTAAGGGTCCCTTAGTGCCTTTCAGGGTCATTTTACCATCCATTCGAGGTCCCTTAGTGCAAAATTGGGAAAGAGGAAAAGAAATTTGTGAAAAATTGAAATTATTTTACACTATCAGAGAATTATTTTTTGGTACTAATTATCCTACTGCCAATTGTTATTTCCATAAAGTTTGTGAGATTAGAGAGGAATTGTCTACGTGGCTTCAAAGTCCAAGTGAGATCATTAGAGTGATGGCATAAACAATGATGGAGAAAATTTTGAAATATTGGGATGTTTGTCATGTGATAATGGCAGTGGCTAGGGTTTTAGATCCACGATATAAAATGATGTTAGTGGAATTTCATTTTCGAGAAATTTATGAAGATGAAATTTTATTGAAATTCTAAAAGTTCGCCAAAGTGTTTATGACTTGGTTTGTGAGTAGCAAAGCAAGACAATGTCAGATAGAACTACTAATGTTGATGTTTTTTCTTTTAAGTTTCCTTCTTTAAGTGGAGCTACTAATTCGAAGAATACTAGTATCGATAACTATTATAAGTATGTTAAGTCGAGTGCACCTAGTGTGCATACAAGGACTGAATTGAACTTTTACTTGGAAAAAGGTGTGCTGCCTAGAACTGATAATTTTGATGTGTTGGCTTGGTGAAAATCGAATTGACTCAAGTTTCTTATTTTACAAAAGATTGCTCGAGATGTTTTAGTTATTCATGTGTTTACCATTGCATCAGAGTCTGCTTTTAGCATTGGTGGTAGAGTGATTAGTCCACATCGAAGTAGACTTCATCCATCTACTTTGGAGGCTTTGATGTTTGCTCAAAGTTGGTTAAGGTCTAAAGAAGATAATGGTATTTGATTATTAAAATTTTTTAATGAATTATTTTCTAATGCAATAGTTAACTAAAAATTGTGTTTTGTTTTTAGAATCTCCTTTCATCTTTGAGCCATCCAAAATCAACATATATAACAACAGGGATGATGATTGTGTTTCCAAGATTTGCTCTCAATAAGGTATTATTTGTTATTATTAATTTTTTATTTTCACTATTTACACCGTATAATATAACATGATTAAGATTTATGGAGAAAGTTATCTTTCAATTTGTGGAGGGAATAATTATGCATATGAAACAAGCCTACTAATTTGTTCTAACCTTTATATTATTATTATTTTTCAGCTTTATAACTTCTGGAATGCTTGTGGAAAGCCTTTGAAGAGACTTGAGAATGACTTTTATGAAATTTGATGTTGAAACCTTTTAATTAAGACTTTTGTACTTTGATTTGGAAAAATGTAATTTGGTTCGTTTAATTTGGTATGTTGGAGACTGTAATTTGGTATGTTAGAACTTGGAAGACTATAATTTGGTATGTTAGGATTATTTATTTTGTTTAGTTAGTCCTTTAATTTGGAAGACATAACTATTACTAAGTATTATTTGTTTAATTAGTTTGTTTTGTAGTATGACAATATACTATTTGGTATATTGGTTTGTTTACTAACTATTATTTGTTTAGTTGTTAGTTAGGATAATTTATTTTTCTTGGTTAGCCCTTTGATTTGGAAGATAGAAGTGTTACTTTGTTTAGTTGGTTAACTAAAAAGTGTGTTACTTAGTTGGTTTGTTTAGTAGTGTGGCAGTATGCTATTTTGGTATGTTGGTTTGTTTACTAATTATTATTTGTTCAGTTATTAGTTAGGATAATTTATTTTGCTTGGTTAACGACCCAGTATGCTATGAGTCATGGTAATACCAAGAATGTAATAATACCATTTAATTTATTTTGCTTGGTTAGTGGCCTAATATGTTATGGCTGATATGTGGAACATGAATGTAATAAAAAAAATTGCATTAAAAATATATAAACAGGGTGGGGCGGGGAAAGTTAAACGGTTTTGGGGATGGTATTTGGTGATAATTTTGTAAACGGTTGCAGGGCGGGGCGGGAAAAGTTAAACGGTTGCGGGAATGGGAAAGGCAAAACCCGCCCCGCCTCGCCTCATTGTTATCCCTACTCTTTCTAATAACGAAAGAGCTGAGCTCCCCTTTAATAAGAGGAGATATTGGGGTCACTCTTTGATAAGGGGGTGATTTTTGGCTCACCCTTTTATAAGGGGAGATGTTTAGCTCACCTTTTAATAAGGGGGATGTGTTGTAACCCCAGGCTTCACTCAGCTTTTACAGGGGTTCATAGTCTCACCCCTTTAAAAAGGGTTAGCTCCGAGATTCACTCAGCCCTTTATGGGGGTTCGTAATCTTATCCTTTTTATAAGGGATAGCCTCGGGCTTCACTCAACCCTTTACAAGGGTTCATAGTTTTATCCCTTTAATAAGTGATAGCCTTAAGTTTTACTCAGCCCTTTACGAGGGTTCGTAGTCTTATCCCTTTAATAAGGGATAGCCCCAGGCTTCACTCAGCCCATTATGATGGTTCATAGCATTTCAATCCTCACTGCTCACCTCTTCTCATGAGAAGGTTCATAGCCTTGGTGACATTACTTTCAGATAAGTCATGCACATAAAAATAAAAATTATTAATAGGAGATTCAATTATTGGCATTAAAGTAATTTATTGAAAATTACGCCTTAACATAGAAACTATCATGGAAGTTAAAATTGCTACTAAAACGTAAACCGTAATAAAAATAAAAATTACTATCTAGACCTTTTTATTTCTTATTGTTAATACCTCTTCGAGTGCTCGTTATTCCACATGTGAATAAGTTGTTTACCTTTTAAGTTTTTCAGCTAGTGTGCCCCCAACCTTAGTAACTCCTAATATAATCGTGTTCTCACCTGATCTCACTGATTGGTTGGTGTACTGGAGGGCGATTATTTCGATCCCTATAATCGTGTTCTCACCTGATCTCACCGATTAGTTGATGTGCTGGAAGGCGATTATCTCGATCCCTTCGAGTGAGGTTTGTGACATCTCCCTCATTTCTAGCTATGAACTTACATAGATGTCCTATAAATTAAATTGTCAACTTGATTTTTGAGTTAGATACATTATTCTGTGGTATGCCCATGGTCTCAGTGAAACCTGCAGTACTTGTCCCAGGTCCTCTTTACTAGGTTGGCCCTCGCCCTTGGGAGCCATTTCAAGTTTGAATTTTCTTGTATCTGTAACAAGATTTGATCTATTGGCGTGTTAAGAAGGGTCTAGTTGATACGTCTGTCTGGACTTCTTGGTTATCAAGGTGATCTGCCACTTTTATCGATCCTGCTATACTTGACATCTCCATCATCTTTAAGGCTTGGGACTTGCCTCTTTTTATCTTCACATTCCTTGATTTTGTGTGCATTAAGAGTATCCTCGGCATTTATGTGCTCCTGAGCTTTCACTAGTAACTCTGTCATGCTAATAGGGGTTCTTTTGACAATGAGAACAATAACCTGGATGGCTACAGTCCTCCATTGAAAGCTGTGAAGGCAACATTATCATCCACATCCTCCACTTGTAACATCTCGGTATTAAACCAACTTATGTAATCTCGGAGGGATTCTCCCTTATGTTGCTTCACATTCAGCAGGTATGTTTCCGGTCTCCAAAGCCTCTATTCGGCAATGAATTATTTGCTTAACTCGTCGAAGCTTTTGATGGAGCTCGGCCTTAACTTATTGAACCAAACTCAAGTCGATCCCTTTAATGTAGTAAGGAAGGCTTTACACATGATTTCGTCTGGAATGGCTTGCAGGTGCATAAATCCCTTAAACATCTCTATGTGATCAAGAGGATCTTTGGTCCCATCAAAGCTCTCGAGGGTCAAAATTTTGAACTTGCTGGGCAAAGGACATCCCATGACAGTTGAACTAAACGGCAAGTTAGTCCTCCACACTAAGTCATCTAATGTGGTAGGGCCTTTTTCCTTCATGGCTTGTGTCATATCCTCAACCTTTGTCTTTAGATCTTGCATCTTAAGATCAAAATAGACAACATCCTCAGTTTTGTCACTCACATGGACAGACACGTCACCATGGACTCCAGTATTATGTTCGGTGTGGTGGCCTCCTACCTCAGTTTGTGATGCATCATCTCTAACCTAAGGGTGGTTACCATATCGTGCAACACCATATTCTACCCTTTTTAGGGGATCATGACGGGTCTCGTCGCGTTGATCTTAGTTGAACTAATTCCAGTTGGGAGGATCCTAGTTGGGATGATTTTGAAGGGGTTATAGTGGATCTATAAGAGTATACAAACATTGCAGAATCGCCGTATTTTGTTGGATCAACTGGTTCAAACTTTCATGCAAGGTTTGAACCTGTCGTTCCAATGCTGTGACGGGTTCCCATTCATTTAGGATACCAGGGTGTTCCCTGGATGAATCCCCATATTTGGGAGCATGCGACGTGCCTTCCCCTTCAACCACCAAATCGGATCACAAATGAGTCATTTCTTGTTCAGAGAACTTATATTCCCACAGACGGCGCCAATTCATGAAGGTTGACCCTACACAATCCAGATCCTCTCCACTTTCCTGAAAAAGAAAAAAATAAATCACCTCACTGGTACCGTGTGACATTATTCGGTAAGGCTTCGACGCTCAAGTCAGTATCAAAGTCCCTCAGAGAAGAGTAATAATTGCTTAATCGTGTTTTTTCATATCTTAATTCCTTGACCTTCTCTTATTTATGAGGCCTTGTTCAAGTGACGTATCCCACATTCCCACCTTATCTAACGTTTCATTATCTTATCTCTTCACCCTTTTCGCATTTTCGTCTCTTCAAATTTTAAATATATTACCCGATAAAATCGATTTTCCCTTATCTGATCAAATCGCATCAATAATCTTTATCAGCTGATAGTGGAATTAAGATAAGTTGACTCAAAAAAAATATATCAAATCAAATATGCCTCATCATCAGATTAGATGTTCCTAATCATATAACAGATTAGACATATAACAAATCAGATACATGTGATCAGTTTAAATCGTAACAATAAGATATGTCAACAGATCAAATACGCTTACGCCTAGTTAGTAATCCTGAGAGATTCACTATGGATTACGAGGAATGAATTTTATTGTTACACAATTATCAACTTCAATAAATTGGGTTCAGACGGTAAGCCAAGTACACAACAAAAAAAACACAATACTTCTCTCTAGTGGTGACCACGGATCAAATCGAATCCGATTATGCATAATCCTAATCCGATCCGCGGATTACGGATTGGCAAAAATTCAATCTGATCCGATCCGTGATTGAACGAATCGGATCAGATTGGATTGGCGGATTGGCCCTGTACTTCTTTTTGAATTTTTTTTTGTTTACTTCAAAAATTCCAAGAAAAAAATTCACAACACTTTTTAATTCACATCTCAAATGAATACAATTGTTAAATAAACAAATATAATATATATTGATTTTTTAGGTTTACCCATGTAAGTATGTAGAATATTATATTATTATACATATAATTACTAATTATATATATATATATATATATAGCCACGGATTGTCATGGATCGGATCGAATTTCTGACCCTCTAATCCGTAATTCGATTCGTGGCTAACGGATTCTAATTTTTTAATCCGACACCAATCTATTAACTAACGGATCGGATCGGATTTGTGAATATTTTGTGCACCTCTACTTCTCTCATTTAATATATATGAATATTGTCGATAACTGACTTGAACGTCGGAAGGTTCGGTTGGCACCTGCTGGCGAGTCTCATCCTCTCTCTTTATCTTACAAGAACTCGACCCCAAATGACGTCAATTGATGAAGGTTGACTCTACACGATCCAGATCCACTCCGCTTTCCTGAAAAAGAATAAAGGAAATCACCTCACTAGCACCGATGCGGTACCGACCGGTAAGGCTCCGACGATCAAGTCAGTATCAAAGTCCCTCAGAGAAGAGTAACAATTGTTTAATCATATTTTTTCATACCTTAATTCCTTGACCTCCTCTCATTTATGAGACCTGGTTCAAGTGTCGTATTTTTTCATACCATATTTTTTCACCTCTTTCGCGTTCTTGTCTCTTCGAATTTTAAATATATTATCAGATAAAATTGATTTTTTCTTTTTTTTTTATCTGATCAAATCGCATCAATAATCCTTATCAGTTGCCCCCCAGTTCGGAGGATTGCTTATTGAACCACCGGAACGTTGCTTTATCTCTTTTGGGGTGGAAATTCTGGATTATAGTTGTCATGCCTCAATTTTCGTCTCCCAAAAATTGAGGGTGATTAAGCTAATCATCGACACTCTAATCACAATCACTCATTGATATCATGCCATGATACCAAATTGTTACACCCCAATTCTAATAACTTTAATCACAATCACTCCTTGATATCATGTCATGATACCAAGTTGTCACGCCCCAATTCCCGTTTCTAAAAGTCGGAGGTGACGTCGTCTATTAAGCCCTAATAAAACTTTGACCATCTACATTAACGCGGAAGCTTGAATCATATACACGTACTTATACACGCACATTGCAGACTCAACTAACCCTAATAAGTTTAGTACTTAACATCCCGTACTCATCCAAACCCACCTCAATGTCTCAGCCATCCATACATTACGATGTATCGTAATGTTGGTTACGATGCATCGCACATGTTGTGAAAAGTTCTGGAAATTCAACTCACATCCCTCATGGAATTATGATGTGTCGTAATGATCATATCGATGCATCGTAATGTACGATGTATCGCTGAAGATGCGTAACATCTTGCTAAAACTCTTGGAATCTCAACTTAAACTATTACTTCTTTTCGATGCATCGCCAATGGATTTACGATGCATCGCCAGATCACGATACATCATAATAGGGATTACGATGCATCGTAATCACTCGAACTGTTATAAATACAAACCATCAAGTGATTACAGCCTAAACCGTTCTTATCCAATTCACAATCTATAACATGCATATATCCTCGATGACATTTCTAAACATTCTAGATGATCCACGCATTGATCCAAACAAATACATTAACTCCAATTGATCATACTCATGTAACATATATATTTAGAAGTTAAAACTAAACATCCTTCATTGATATTTCATACATAATCTACATATGGCGATTACATTTGAAATCTAAAGACATCAAGGTAAACCAAATGTAAATATAATATTTTCAAATAGAACTAGTCCACATGCCACAAGTCGGTGTGGACATTTATCTACGTATCCAAAATATAGAAATTCAAAAGAACTCAAAAGTCCACTCAAGCACGCTAAGCCTCATCTTCCACGGGAACTTTATCTAAAAAATAGTTTAGGGTAAGAGGGTGAGCATACAACTACGCCTAGTAGGAATGATCCACCCGACTCTATCTTAACTAGGGGTGGTAAAATTCTCCACGACCTAACAACACAACTCAAAATCGACATGAAATTAACGAGTTTAGGTTTGGGCTAAATAGGTTCGGGTCATAAATGGCTTAACATGATTATGGCATGAAAATATTTGTCGGGTTCAGGTTCAACCCGTTAAACCTGCAAAACTTGTTTATTTAAATGGGTTGTGTTGAGTCAACACGAATAAAGATAACCCATATGACCCGTTTATTACTAACTATAAAAGCTTAAGTATATTTTGTAACCTTAAATTTTCTGAACGTTATATGATGTTTTAAGCCCTTTTCCTTTACGATTGTCTCTTCAATGTCCAAACTAATAAAGGCGATAGCACAAACCAGTAACGACTTAAGAAACCAGTGAAGCATCGACCATCGCCATTGATGATAAGCACCATCGGAGGAGATCATTGAATCAGCAAACTCACCTTGTAACCCATCTTCTCTAATTCTTTGACAGAATCTCTCACAATCTCGCTCTCTCACCGAACGACGAGCATTATCTATGGCAACTATAAGATTTCAACTCATTTTTGGGTTTGGTGCTTGATTTTAAGGTTTATACTTGTTGTGTTTTTTTTTTGTCAATTTGTTGTGTTTTTAGGTGAATGTAACTGCTTCATCGGTCTCTTATCTCTTGCTTTATCTCATCCTTCACCTTCATCTTATCAAACAAGCATCACTTTAGTACTGATTATTACCCATAGAAAAATACTCATATCTAAAATCATACCCAGAAATTGCTTCTCTAGGAAGAACAGAACATAACAATAGTAGGGTTATTTATTTTGTTGGTTGGTCAATATCTAAAAAAAAATTTAATATGACTATATTGGTTTTTAAATGCACATTGTATATTTATTCGTGGATGGAGGGATCAAATAGATTGGTGTATTTTGATAAATCTAGAGTATTTTCAAGGTACACTCTTATGGTAATTAGCTTGCTCATCTCTCAATTTCTTTTTCTCCTTAACTTTGTACAGAGCATTTATATTTTTAGATTTGTTATGACATGTAATTTTTTTTTTTAATTTTACATATATTTTTAACATCATCATGATTTATATAATTACATACTAATACTAATGTTCTTATTTTATTCTAGAATAAGTTTCCACGTGAACATTTTTAGGAATGTAATATAGAATTTTGATTCGTATAAGGAGTATTGTCTTGCCACTTTCTTTCTTATGTACTGATAGTTGAAATTTATATTTGTAGATGACTGTAAGATATCAACATTCAGAAGTAAGGAATGGAACATCCTAATATGTCAAGCTTTGTTAGACTGTAGTCTAATTGGTTGGCTTATTGTTGATAAATAAATAATCATGAAGAGTCCTACTAAACTTTTGTGATGCATGTTTGTCTTTCTCTTTATTCTCATATTTCCTTCTTCCCTGCTTTTGTGATTCATATTGATGTTCATGTATAGGCATAGGTCTAAAAATTAATATAGTAATCAATAAATATAATATAATACACATATTTATATTGAATCTAACGTGATATGATGCTTTTTTTGTTTTGTGTTTGTTTGATATTTCATGGGCTTAGATTTTCAATTTAATAAGCATTTTTCATGAACAAATTCTTTTTTAATTAGTAGACTAATGAGTCTGTAATTAGTATATTTTTATTTTACTTTATTCTAATAGAATGATAAGTTATTCTGATTGATAACTAAATTATTTTCTAATGATGATAATTTTTTAGATGGATTCGAATGACATTCAAATAGACCTTGAAGCTCTTGAATGAAGTGGTGATGAAGTTGAAGAGCCGAAAGCTAATGACGAAAATTTACCTAAAGAAAAACCTCAAAAAAAAAGAGGACTACTTCTAAAGTTTGGATTTTTTTTGAAATGCTTCCTCTAGGTTCTGACAAAAAGCTAAAATGCAAGTGCAAGAAGTGTGAGACGGTTTACTTAGCTGATAGTAGGAATGCAACAGGCAACATGAAACAACAATTGGAATCATGTGTTAGAAGGGACACACGTGATCTAGGTCAGCTTCTTTTAACATAAACTTTTGGATCGTTATCCACTCGTGCATCTAAATTTGATCCTAATAAATTTCATGATTTGTTAACTACTGCAATTATAATGAACGAGTTACCATTTTAGTTTGTTGAGTATGAGGGCATTAGAGCAATATTTCGGTATTTGACGATTTTCAACTAATTAGTAGGAACACTACTAAGGCTGATGTTTTGAAAATGCATAAAACTGAAAAGGCAAAGTTTCAACATTTGTTAGGATCTGTGAAGGGTAGGATTTATTTGACATTAGATTTATGAACTTCTTTAACCATTTATGGATATTTGTGTCTCATTGCACATTTTATTGATGATAATTGGCAATTATAAAAAATAATTTTGAACTTTTGTTACATTCCATCACCACACAATGGTGTTACCATAAATGAAAGAATTTATACATTGTTAACTGAGTGGGGGATTGAGAAAAAATTATTTTCAATTACTTTAGACAATTCTTCTTCAAATACTTCATTTGTTAACATGTTGAAGTGCCAATTGAATTTAAATGATGCATTATTGAGTGGTGGTAGTTATTTTCACATTAGGTGTTGTGCTCATATCTTGAATTTAGTTGTGCAAGATGGGTTGAAAGAAGTTGATGCATCTGTTTGTAAGATACGCGACAGTGTTAAATATGTTAAAGATTTTCAAGGTAGAAAACAAAAGTTTTTGGAATGTGTTTCTCGTGTTTCTTTAGATTCAAAAAAAGGTTTGAAGCAAGATGTTTCTACAAGATGGAACTCAACTTATTTGATGCTTAATTGTGCCATTTATTTTCGTTGTGCATTTTGTCATTTAGTATTAAGTGATTTAAATTATAAACAGTGTTCATCTAAAGATGAGTGGATTAAAGCGGAGAAGATTTGTGACTTCTTAAGTGAATTTTATAATTTTACCGAAGTTTTTTCTGGAACAAAATATGCTATGGCAAATTTGTATTTTCCTGAAGTATTTTTAGTTCAACGTAGATTAATAGAAAGAAAAGATAGTCCGGATGACTTTTTGCATAACATGGCGACTCAAATATGAGTTACGCGGTGCAGAAACGGTTTAGTTAATTTAGAGTGAGATGCTAATCCTTAGACCTAGAGGGGGGTGAATAGGTCTTCTTGCTCAATTTTTATGATTGATTAATTACCCACAATTATTATCAATTAAGCAACCAAACCAATCACAAAATAAATAAAGCAAATAAAGAAAAGTTAGAGATGACACCAGAAATTTTATGTGAAAACCCAAGTCGGGAAAAACCAGGGGGGTGAGGCAGAAACCCCAGAGAAATCAATCCACTATCTCAAAGCAAAGTACATCAGACTCTGTCCCAGACTCACACCCACTCCACTCTGACAAGAACTTGATGCGGAACACTTCAGGCTTACAATTGTGACAACATGTTCAACTGATGCAGACTTCCAACTAACGTCACAATTCTTCCAGAAGGGTTGATGAAAGAACACAAATACTCCGCAAGTATTTTGTCCCCTTCGTAGTGATCATTTCTCTTCCTCTTCAGATAAAATCTTGTAGTTTCAAGGAACCACCTCTGCTGTTTTTGATCAACTATGTAGACTGATGTTGTTTTGAATATTCCGTTGATCAAATGAAGAAGAACATCACAACTTAAACACTTCGTGTGTGCGTGCTCTCAAAAATAAAATCAATAAAGATTTTATCTCATAAATTCCTCTTTTAGCTCCCAAAAATATATTCCTGTCTCTAACAGTTAAATTGTTGAGTCTCTCATCTCCACCTCATTTAGGTTGAAGCATAAAGAGGTATTTATAAGGTTTAGAATCCTTAGTCTACTTAAAAAACAAGTTTAAAACACCTAAGAAAAGTTTTAAAGAAGTTTTGGTTGACTAGGAAATCAATTAGGATCAAAAAAAAAAATTTCGCACATGTCAACCAAGTCGGATCGGTCCTAAAAATTGGGAATATGTGAGACTTTTCAGACATGTTGAATTTTGAAAGTCCCGAGACAAGTTGGACCGGTCCTCATATTTGGGGACCGGTGGGACTTAGCAAAAATTCAATTTTAACATTTAAAGCATATTTTAAAAGTCCTAAGTCCACCAAATTTCAAAACATAGTGTCCTCACTCACATACCTGTTCTAAGTGATATCCTCATCAAATCCATGGTATCGAGATACCTTCCGTTCAGCTCCAAAGATCGAGACACAAAATTAAACAAAAATTACAACTCGATCAACAAGTTTTGACACTGAAAATTTTCAATTACAATTATATATCTCACATCAAATGCATTCAAAGTTTTCAAAATATTGGTAGGAATTTAACATGATCCTTACTATTGCTGTGATTTTAGACCTTTGTTACAAGCTTGGATTTGTTACTTTTAGTTATACCAAGATTTATGGGGCTAATTCTAAAGAGAGTAAGAGGGTTTGTGATAAGTTGTTTATTCTTTTTAACGAGTACTTGCGTGATTCTCCTTCTACTAGTACAAAACTCTTTTCACATAATGTTGGAAGTGCCTCTCAAATAACAATGACTAGAAAGAAAGGGAGTAGAGATGTCATGAAGGTAGTTGGAAACTTTTTTTTTTAACTTATGTGTTTTAACTAATTTTATCGTTATAAATATTTTTTTGACTATATTTTATATATATTTATATAAATTAGAAGATGGTGATGATGAATTTGATAATGGTAAAAAATTATAATTGGAAGTGTATTTGGATGAGAAAAAGATTGAAATGATGGTAGACCTCGATGTGCTTGCATTTTGGAAGGCCTCCCAATTTAAGTATCCTGTACATTCTTGTATGGCTCGAGATGTATTAAGCCTTCCAGTGTCTACGGTTGCTTTTGAGGTTGCTTTTAGTGTTGGTGGTCGAATTCTTGATCAATTTTGTAGCTCTCTTAAACCCGAGAATGTGTAGGCTTTGGTATACACTAGAAATTGGTTGTTTAATTTGAAAGCTAATCAATATTTCAAATTTTTTATCGAGTAAAATGAGTTACTTTCAATATGATTTATATTAATTTTTATTTTGACGTGTTTAAATGAAGAGAGCATACAACTTCAGTTGGATGACCTTATTGTGGACTTTGGTGATTTGACCATTAGTCAAGGGAGCACTCTTTCAACTCAATGTTCAAACACTTGTGAAGTTATGGATTTATGAGGTTTTAACAATAGTCACAATATACAACTCTTTTTATTTTCAATATTTTAGCAATTTAATGAAAATACTAATTTGACTTTTGTTTTCTTTCATTTTCACTTTCAACTTCTTATCTAGTGGAAATGAATTGATTTTGCTGTTGCTGCGATAAAACATTATTTCTTAGCTATAAATAATGATTTTGTTGTTACTGTCACTTCGGTTATAATAACTAACAATGTCATTTGTTAGATTTGATTACTTGTGTAATTTGGGTCCATTTAATTAACTTATTTGTTTCACATATCATACCTGATGAAAAATATTTTTTCATTTTATACTTGCAGATGAATGTTCCAAAGACAAAGAAAAAGACATAAGACATATTGCAAGGAATGCTTCCAATCAGGTCAAATGAGTCTTTATAAGTGATGTAATTTTAAGTGTGGAATGCTTGTAATAGACTAATAGTTGAATAAGTTATATTTGAAGGCGTGTTTTGAAATGTGGAATGTTTATAAACAGATTATACTTGAAGGTTTTAAATGTTTTTATTTTTTATAAACAAATCATAAATGGGTTTGTAATCAGGTTGTGTCAAAGTAACTTGACCCAATTAACATTAAACGTGTCAAACGGGTCGTGTCGTGTCAAAGTAACTTGACCCAATTAACATTAAACGTGTCAAATAGGTCGTGTTGTGTCAAACCCAACACGATTCATTTATTAAACATGTTATACAGGTCGTGTCGTGTCACCCGTTTAATAAGTGTGTCGTGTTCGTATTAAAGATACGTGACACGATTAGTAATCGTGTCGTGTTCGAGTTGATCAATTTATCTGAATACCCTATCTTGACACGACCCGCGAATACGAATTGCCACCCATAACCTTAACTCAGACAGCCATGCATGAATGCATATGAAGTCTCTACATGACTACATGTAGGAGTGTACAAATAATCGATAAAATCGAAATCAGAATCGTAGCTGAACCGAACCGAACCGTTCACTACGGTTCTGGTTTCAAATTTTAGGAACCGTTTACTACGGTTCCGGTTCCAATTCCAAGTCAAGGAACCGAAACCGTTAGAAAAAATATATATATAATATATAAATGACTAATAATATCTTATAAATTCTAGTATTCTCTCTCTATCTCTCTCTCTATATATATATATAAAGTATAAAATATATAATATATAAATAAATACTACTACCTTCTAAATTATAGTGTTCTATTTATATATAAAATATAAAATATATAATATATTGATAAATACTAATAACTTCTAAGTTCTAATGTTCTATATATTTATATAATATAAGATAGATAAATAAATACTAATAGGTTTTAATTTATTGTTATAATTAGAAGTGCACAAGTATAAATGTATATCTTGTCAATGTTAAAAAAAATTTGACAAGGAACCGTTGGGGAACCGGAATCGAACCGAACTAAACGGTTCTGATTCCACCAAGAATCATAAGGAACCAAATCGTGTGCACCCCTAACTACATGACATATATCCATACTTTTCATACTTAAAACATACACTTTTAGAAATTATGTGTGATGCTTTATATTTTAATACAAAATAATTTTATAAGGATTCACATATCACCAAAATGAACTCAACACCACGTATACCCGAAAATAATCAATTCAACCGAGGACTTCTACTTGTCACAAACCATAGTAAGGGTCGCTTTGGGACCACATACTCTGCTTACGCTCTATGAGTTGCTAACCCAATAGAAGCGACATCCGTTTGGCCAAATGTTGGGTTTTGTACCCTAAGATTCGAAGCTCTTATTAATTCTCACACATGCCCTATAAACCACAACTTCTCACAAAAGTGCACATCTCACACATATGCACACAATCATGATTGTCACCAATTTCATCAAATGCAAAATATTTGTCAAATGAATGAATTTCCTTTTCAACTCAAGCTTGTCACAATGCAAATCAACTTATCTCATGAAAATCAACACTTATGCATTTTCAAGAGAAAATCATATTTTATACACATACTCAACACATGGAATCAAATCTTACAAAGCTTCTCAAATGAACACAGATTCACAATATGCATTCATGAACATTACAAAGCCATGCATGATACATAAATTCTATTTAGGCACTCTAGACAATCTATATATATGCAAGATAATCACATTTTCACAAAATTCTCAAAGAAAGTTTCATGTCACAACTATGTGACCTATAAAATCAAGATAGGGAAGAGATTTAAACCCTTACCTCGAGTCTCAAGCATTGAAGCTAAGTTTATGAAATTCTAGTCTGTTCAACTTTGTGAAAAGTGAACTTTATTCGGTCCAATGTGTAACCTTCGCTGAGCAGAACAATCCACTTGTCTTCGGCGTTCACCAAATCCTAGCCTAACATCTCCAAAATGTAGAGAGAGGGAGAGAGATGAAGTGAGAGAGTTAGGGAGAGATAGAGTAGTGTAATAATGATTGTATCTCATTCACCCAGATATTTATAATATATTGGGGTGCGAAATGATCGAAACGCCCCCAAGTCACTTAAAGTATCATCTCGACCTCTGTTTTTTATTCTAAAAGTGGCTATGGTTTCAAAATCGTTTCCTCAACTATTTAAAAATTTTATTTGGTTCATAACCAAAAATCAAATTTTTTTCGAATTTTCGGGCTCACCTGAACCGCATCCTCGGGCTATGTTGATCCAAAAAGTCAAACTTCTCTAAATGTTCCCAAAACTTTTCAAAACCTTTAAACAACTTCCCAAACATGTTTTACATAATTAAAACATGCTAAACATCACTTAAAATGCATTTTATGGCAAAAAAGATGATTAAAATGGAAACTAGTCAAAATTGGACCCAGGTCTCTACAGTAGTGTAGATATATATATGTTTTAGACCCTGTCTCAATCTTTTGGGCTTATATAGAATGTGTATAGTTTGTAACACACACACACACACACACACACACATATAGAAGACAAAGAAATCACATCAGACAAATCAATTTAAAAAGCAATTAGCATTATATTTCAACTAGAGCACACATCACGTCTAAAGGCTACATACAAATATGTATATGCATACATGTATATTTTTCACCTCAAGGTCCATAACTTTATCTACAAGTGGAATTTTTTGATGAAAAGAAAATTTCATGGGTTTTAATTTGAGTACCAACATGACTATGTTTTGACTCGAGACAAAAAAAGTTTTGAAATTTTAAAGTTTAAAGAGTATAAATAAATATATATATACAGAGGGTCCAACCAGCACCTGCCGGCAGGTCTCATCCCCTCTCTCTATCTTGTAGGAACTCGACCTTAGACGGGATCGCAATGGTACCGTGATATTTTTTTGCATCATCAACTCTATAATCTCTATTGCAATACAACAAGTGTGTTATACGGAAGAGAATCTAGACTTCTTGTTTGTTGGCCATTATTATGATGTGGATATTGGAATAAATATTAATTATTTTGAATTTAGTATTGAAGTTATTATAATTCAATTCATGTCCCAGTTAAAAGTTAAAGTTAATGTGAAAGATTGTATTTTTCTTAAAATATCCTTAACTTCTGATTTTTTTTTCAACCAACAATATGACCTTCAAATTTTAAATAGGTAATTTTGAAAATTTAAAATCAAATAATGTATTAAATGCATACCCTTTCAAAAATTTAAATTCCAGAACGAGGGACAAGAATTTTGAGATGTAGATAATGGTATTGGCAATTTTACCCCCTTAGTGCAAATCAACTTCTGTTGCAAGTAAGATGTGATAGTTACTTTTTTTCCACTTATCAGCGACCAACTATTATATTTGAGCTTCATTTCATTTTGATAGTTAACCTTAACCATAGAATATGCCATCTAAGATTCCTAAAATCTTAAGGGAGGTTATGCGTTTTAATGCGAAATCTTTTATACATAAAGTATTACACGTGCAAAAAGATTATAAGAGTGCATGATTTTCATTAAAATGAGACGATAAATACATAAAATATATTAATACTAAAAAAATAAAATTAGTATTGGTGCTTTATAAATAGCACGATCCAGTTCACATAAAAAAATAAATAAATAATATTCAACACACGTTAGTCACCAAAGTTAAAATTCAATTTCATATCAAGTAAATGTGATTATATTGCATTTTGAGCTGCAAAATTATTAATTAAAGTGTTTCAATCAAGTTTCTTCGACGTATATTTTTCAATAGATATCATAACACATCCATTCAATTTCTCTTGTGACATTGTCGACCACATGTAAGATTTGATCAAATTCAACTTTGAGAAACTTCTCTCAGAGAGTTAAGAGGTAAATAGTTTATGTTACGTTTAGTAAGCAACAATGGAATGGAATGAGCATTCCATTAAAGTGAGAATGGAATAGTCATTTCCATTATATTGTTTGGTTTTAAAAATGAAATGATGCATGAATGAAATGATGATTACATTATTTTTGGTAACTAGATTTTATTTTTTAATGTTTATTGGGAATGGAATGACCATTCCATAGGTTGAGAAGTGGAATGAATTTTCATTATTTTTCATTCTAAAGGAATGATGCGAAATGGTCATTCATACTTCAATTTTTCTTACCAAATAAAAGAATAGATTTAAAAAGGTAATATTGACATTTCATTCTATTCCATTATTGCGTACCAAACGCAGCAGGGTTAGGTCATGTCATGTTTCAAAAAATAATGAGTATATTTTAGTTTAAATTTTAGAATGGAATGAGTAATGAATTGATTTAGTGTTTGAGTCTAGTTTGAAGTTGGGCTATAGTAATAGTATAATACTTTAACGGCTGGACTAGGGACAAAAAATAAAAATAAAAATTAGACTTATAACTAAAATTGATGTGTATAAATACGAGGCCTTTTGAATTTAGAGGTCGATTGTCTGGGCCAAGGTCGAGCCTGAAAATATGATATTTTTTTTCTCTAAAATTTTAAACAAACGTAAGCTTACAATATTGTTCCTAAGACTATCAAATTCCTTTTTGGAGAGGAGATATCCCATTTAGGCTAGTGTCTATTGATAAAATATGATCATCTCTCTCTGCCTTATTTTTCGAAACATGTTTTTCTTACTTCTACAAAAACATTATTATCTTTAAAAATTTTATTTTATTCTTTCCGGATTTGTTATTCCATATTTTAATGTGTCACTTTGATTTCTTAAAAATCATATTCAATTTTTTAAAAACATGTTTTACTATTTGGAACCTAGTCCATGTGAAAATGGATGTGTTAGTGCAATATTTACAAAGCCCACTAAAATAATCACTTATAATCCTAATCCTAGCTACTAGATAGCTCTCACCACCTACTCTTTTGAACAGTAAAAAGGATATTTTAAGTTGCAACTCATGAACGTTAACCTTTTGTGTGATTGGATTGGGCTGAGTTCGAGACTACGCAGTCCAGTGAGACTGGACTGTAAAGTCTTGCAATAATTCTCTACTAATTGGTTGAGATAAGCTCATCTCACCTCAGCCGGACTCAACCCTACCTGGACGACCAATCAACTCTAAGCGAGGCCTGTGAGATCGTGAGCCCAACCCTCAATGGTAATCATTTTTATAGTATAGTAAAACTTTTATAAATTAGTAGCATTGTGACCGCATGAGTTTTATTAATTAAATGAAATATTAATTTAACAAGATATTTTATATACATTATTTTTTTTTTCAAATCAAGTGTTTATTATTATTAGTAATCTTGTTAAATTTGTCTTGTCAATAAATAAAAAAAACTCTAAATTCATATTTCAAGAAAACATCATAGTTAGTCGTACTTCTTATCAAATTATTAATTTATGTAATGAGTAAAACATATAGAAATTTATAAGAAATTTTTTGAAATGTATTGTCTTATAAATTTAACAAAATTATTAATTTAGTACATTGATCTAAGTCGAAACTGACGTAATTTATTATTTAAAAAAATATTATTAATTTATCAAGTATTAGTTTATAAAGATTTTACTGTATAAAGGGGAGGGGGGTTGTAATTAATTATTTTTCTTTGGGTCAAGTAACCATTTATGCAATAGCAAATAATGTTGGAATTAAACTAAAAAATCTGTTTAGGAGAGTTTTCTGAAGGGACTTTCAAGTCCAACAAGTTTTTTCCAAAAAAAAGTTAGTATTAGCATTTATAATTTTAAATACACAATATATTTATAATTGTGATCAATTTTTTCTTTTCAAATAAATTTTTTAAAACTTAATTTATTATATATTAATCATCTTGAGAATTAATTTCTTCTTATTATTATTTTTCTTTTTTTTACAACTTTTTACATATTCACAATCATTTTTTAGGTTTTTTTATGCAAGTAATTAAACTCGAGATCAACTCCATTTTCCAAACCTGGTTACTTATAACCAACCTGACGGATTAAATGACAGCAGCGAAGTGAGAGAACCGGGAAAAGTAGTGAAGTGAGAGAACCGGGAAAAGGAAATTACTCCACGTCCTCAAAACTTTTTTAAGCTTTTCCGGACAAGACGACTTCATACTTCCACATGTGTTCGACGAAAAGTCTCTGTGAAACTGCGAAACCATAAACAAACCAATTTTCAGAGAGAGAGAGAGAGAGAGAGAGGCAGAGATGTGGAGGCGTATAACTTTACTGTCACAACAGATTTCTTCATCCAAATCGTCTGTTCTCAACCAGGTACAGATCTGATCGCATGCAATTACTCTCTCTTTTCTTCTTCACGTTGGTTGATTTGTGTTTGATTATGATTTAAGGGTTCAAATTGAAGTCTCATTTCAAAACCTTGTAAACCTCTTTCATGCAACTTCAAATTTGCGGTACCGTCTAATTTTCTGATCGCCAAATTACTTGTCTTCAATGAGTTGATATTCCTCTGTTTGGTTGCCGAGAAAATGAGGGAGAAGAAAAGTAACTAGCGTTTTGTGTCTTATATTTTTCTTTAATTTAGGAACTCAGAATATTAGAATCTACATTCAGCTGACCTTGCACAACTAGTACCTGGATTTGTTTAGTTGAGTTGATATACATAATACATTGCTCGTGTACCAAAGTATCACGCAACGTAAATTATTCTCTTTATAAATTGCACGGCTCATTGACTCTTTCATTGTTATCGGGTAGATACATTATTTTTTCACCTGCTTTTTTATTATAGGTAGAATAAGATACGGAAAATGGCAAATGTAATAAACTTTAGCCATTTAATTAAGCTCCTCTAATCATATATGTATATATGCATTCATGCAATTCTGTGTGTATTATTGTATATAATATTTACACAAGGATGGGTGGGAAACACGTGCATTTTCAGTGTCTGCTGAAATTTGGTAGCCTTTAGAAAAATTAACGTTTGAGTCACCGGACTTTGGTCACGATGATCAATAAAGGTTGCCTTTGACTGTGCCTGAGATTTGATTAATTCAAAGTATTACACTTAATTTGTAGTTGGGGAAGAAACTTAAGATTATCTAACATAGTCTACCCTGGTGATTGGTCTATCATATAGCCCTGCTAATTGTTCGTTATCAGAAAACAAGACACTTTAAGCACATGCTATTAATGAAATTCTCTTTCTTATGTATTGGTTAAATTCTTGCAGGAATACCGTATAATGTCTTGCTAATTTCCGATCTTATAGGAGAGTCATACTACAGTACATTTAATTATGTGTCCCGACATTTCTTCATATAGTTCCTATCCTAATCTCTATGTCAATTTTTTTTTAACAGTGCCATTAAAATATGGTTTAATTACGAGTTCTCAACCAATTTATGAAACAAATGAGAATGCGAAGAAATAGATGCTGTACCTTCAATCTGCCTTGTTGCTGATTGTACATAGTGTTATAGTATATAAAATTTAATTGCAACTAAGTTTTAGTTTTAAAGGTACACTCAAATTTGGCGAAAGAAGGGATTTACAGAAGATATATGTGGTATTCTCACACACATTTTATATTATTGTTTGTCTTCTATATGGCTATAACTCAAACACACACATTCTGTATGGTTTATTATATTTTATATAATATAGACTGTTCTTTCCTTTAATTATTTTTCATTCTTGCAATGTTAGCACTCGCTATTGCATCCTTCATTTTTCTTGATCTACTCATTATTTGATTTTTATCTGTTACTGATGCAGACGTTCTATGGATTGAATATTGGAAAAGTATACAGTACAGAAATACTGAAACCGGTATGTAGTTGCTTCTTGTTATTTTCCAACTACAAATTTAGCATTACATTCTAGCTAATGTGGCAGAGTATTCCAGTCATGTCGTAGTTTGTACATATATACTTTGCCAGAAAATTTGACTTCCTTTTCTAAATCTTCTGGAAGTAATAGTGGCATGTTAAGAAACGTTAATTTATTGCGTATGGTGCATGCAATGTTTCCACTGACACATTTTCACAAGACAACCCAATCCACACTTATCTCAAATTCACTGCGACCCTACTTTAATACTTGGACTTCCCTATTAGATTCACCATTCTGCTTTATACAGGATTACGTGTTGTATCATAGGCTATCATGCGTTCTCTCGCAGCCTTAGACAAACATTTTATTGGCCTTTTCCTTGTCCTTGTTGTCAACTTGAACCACCTCAATCCTTGTTGTTGCATTAATTGATTTTCTTTTTTCCATTTAACTCTTTTAAAGTCATGTTTAGGGCCTTTTTTGTATACAAATATCATTTTTATGACCGTGTCTTATACTATTGTTGGTCCATGCTTAAAATCAGGGGAAGGGCTGTATTAGGTCGACTACAGGCATATAATTCATTCAGTTCCTGCAGTTCTCCAGAATTTGTATTGAACTAATGGCATAGCTAGATCCCTTCAAATCATGTTTGCGCCATTGTTCAAACCAGACCCACCCCATATTAACATGAATTCTCTAACTTGTTGTTTACGTTATTTCATTTTACTTTCTCATTTGATGGATATTCTAGTTTGCAGCATGTTATTTATGGCTATTTGCCAGTGATTGCATTCCCTTGTTTTGCAAGGTTCAGCTGAATTATTTATATTAAGTTTTTTTTTGGTTGCAGGCAAAAGGTGTGGTCTCCCCTAAAGATAGAACCCCATTTATAACCTTTGTCTTGGGTAATAACCTTGCTCAAGTGATCTTTAGTAATTGTTCTATGTTTATGGTTGTTTTATTGACTTTTGGTTTAGATTATCCTGTTAATATGTCATTTTTAACTGTCTTAAAAAATCATAAGCAAGAACCTACCCCACCCGAGCTACCTGCTAAAAAGCCACCTCCTACTTTATGTTTGCTGTTTGAGCAGTGCCTAAAAAACTTGATCATGCAAGATTGAGATATTAAATTCTTTTAACATCATGTTTCTATTGAGCCCTTAATATGTCAATCTATATGTGGAAGGATCATGTTATTGGTTGTATATATTATGTGGATGTTAATGTTGTTTTCAACAGTAATAAATCTAAATTCATACATAATTGCAAACTTGTTGGGGATCCTATATAATGCATTTGCAGGTAAAACACCATTTATATGTTGATTCCAACATTCACATATTGATACAGTCCAACTATATATTGAAAAATAACCAGCTAAAGAATGATAACTAGCTAGAGACATTTAAAACTCTTGCTTTTACCATAGGCATTATAGGTAGTAGAATACTAGTAAATGATCCTTATAGATTAAAGCCAAATAATCTAATGAAAGTTTAAATACAAAGAAGAACCTTAAAAGTTTTTACCATGGACATCCATATGTTTGTACCCCTCTCTTTCAACCCGGTCGACCTGTCTGCTCATGGATATGACTAAGCCGAACCCGAGTTGTCTTGAAGCGGTATACTGCCTCAGGCTCATCCCGATAATTGGTATAAGTCCCTCCCTTAGCTAACATAAGCTAAGCCAAGGATATGTGTAATGTTGTTAACTGAAAAGATGAATGATCAATTGATAAATGGAGTATGAAAGGGTGCAAAAAGTGTGCGATGCAGTTGCTGGTAAAGAAGATAGTAATAGTATTGATGTGGTGACTTGAGTTATATAGAACTTGAAAAGAAATGAAAAATGAAGCATTTCTTGATGAACAAGTTAGTTTTAAATCTGCTCATACAACAGTAGCCATAGGGCTATTTGAAACGATGTGGAATTAAGTATATTCCATTTCGACTGTACTGCAAAAAGTGAATATATCAGTAATGACATCAATGCTTCAATAGATATTTTAATATGACAAGAATTGATTGACATATTGACAATTCAAAAAATACACCATTCTTATAAATAATGTATTAGATCATTTTGTAGATTCTATTCAAGCCTACATCTACATATTATTATTGTTTTATAGATGCTTATCCTTTCGTGTTCAAGATCTCTCATGTTTAACATGGAAGATTTATATCACAGCATTAAATAGGAATGGATTCTCTTCCATTAACATACAATTTTATTTTTCTTTGGTTGGGGTGGGGGGAAAAACCTCTACATTTTAATATTCTCGAAAACCTTGAAGATGAGGTTCATTTGTCTTGGATAAGGTCTTTGCAGTGGGAATGTGGGGGTATAATTTAACTACAACCAAGATAATACGAATGTACCTGTCAAAAAAAAAAAAAAAGAAAGAAAGAAAGAAGAAGAAGAGTTTTTATTAGTTTGGATAGAATTATTTTGTGCTAGAGTCCGAATACTGTCTCTTTTGATTTGTATTCATTTACCATTTCTTAATTCATACCTGTTTATTTGTGAAGTTAGAATGTCCTATTTTTCACATATTGTATATGCACACTTTACATTCATAAGGGTTTAAAGCTTGTCCAAGTTTTTACTCTACGTACTTCTTTGGTGCATGTCCTCAAATTCTCTGTACTATTTGGAGTCAACTGTGCAAATCCTCTTTAGCATTCTGCTCTGCTTAGGGACCAGATTATAGGCTATCTTGACAAGTATGTGTATATACAAACGAACACACGCATATAAACACACACAGCTCAACAAAATTTAGCCTCAAGTCTCAACAACTTAGTCAGCTACATGAAATCTTTTTTTATCCTTCAACTCTAATTAAGGTTTGTTTGATTATTATATGTAATCATTTTTTCAATTTCTCACAACCACGATATTTGGCATCCCTCAACAATTACTTTGATTCTCATCACTCTATCTTATTGCTGCATCTATTGGTGTTTATTGCACATGACGACCATCTTAGATGAATATCCTTTTCCTCATTTCATGCCACCTCAAACTTTTCACAAGCTCATTCATTTCTTGATCTTTCTTTGCTTGTATGGTCACTTACTCATCCTCATTTAGGTGTATCTTGTGCTTATCTTTCATACAACTAGTTTCAATTTCAAGGGAAACAAATGCAGAACTACAGTAACATATTTTAGGTCCGTTTTTTGGCTATACATCAATTTCACAAATAAACTGTCCAAGACTAGTCATTGTAGATGTTATTTCACAATAATTCTGATAAAGAAAACACCAATTCAAATTGAATGGATTCAAAAAGATGTTACTACATGGATTGGGATTATAAATTTTCCCATTTTCATCCGTTCTCTCATTCAAAATCGTGCATGAGATTTTCATCTCACACGGCTTCCTAAGTAATAAAAGAACGAAGATGAGTACTTCTTTCTTTTTTGATTACCTTTCCTCGTGTATGTATAAGACTGAATTCATTTAATTTCTAAAAAATATTACTGATTCTTAACTTTTCAAGGAATCATTCATCACTGGTTGTGAATGACGTCAAGGTAACAGCTATGAATAGTCATCGACTCTTGGAAAATAGAAGAAATGGGGCCTATTAAGCAACATACAATGCATTACGGACGTATGATCATTATGCTTCAATCGGATTATTCTATTTCACCTCTTAGAATGGAAGAACTTAAATCAAAATACTTAATAGCATGGTGATGTATCCAACAAATACATAAATACATCTCTTCCTTTTCTGTGAAAGAGAAAGAAGGGGGAGGGGGGGGGGGGGGGGGGGTTGCAATCAAAGTACAGAATTTAATTCTTAACGGTGATCTTATTCAATAGCATAGAGGAGTTTCCTATCTATGAGATAGATGGGAGCCCTTTTCTTTAATCACATCATATTTAATTTGAGTAGTAATTGAATATATTCTTATAAAACAACATATTAAACATTACATTATTACAAAAAAATGTATTTAAATGTGTAGTACGTGTCTGCGTACCCATATCTAACTTTTGGACATGTATCCCCGTATCCTAATATTTGGGCTTGAGGAGGTAGGCCACACTCAATACACTTACCCAAGTCCAGGTAACAAAGCTTTTGTGTACTTTGTTATCCTTTGCAAATTTTTCTTCCATTCGACGAGGATCAAATGTATGCACCTAAATTATGCATAATGATGCCCATGTAAAATGTGTCTTAATTATTGCTTGCAAGTTGCAATAATACTACTAATATGCTTATTAATAATGTCCTATTGTTTCAGGAGGCCCTGGTAGTGGCAAAGGTACACAATGTGCAAAGATAGTTGAGAATTTTGGATTCACACATTTAAGTGCTGGAGATCTTTTAAGGAGGGAAATAACTTCTAACAGTGAGAATGGGTAACTATGAAATATTCTGCAAGGAAAAACCGTTTTATGTTTTTCTGATGATGTTTAAATGTTATTTCAGCACCATGATTCTTAACACGATAAAAGATGGAAAAATTGTTCCTTCAGAAGTGACAATCAAACTGATCCAAACGGCAATTGAATCAAGTGAAAATGATAAATTCCTCATTGATGGTTTTCCACGAAGTGAAGAGAACCGCATTAAATATGAAAGTATTGTGAGTCTTTCTCCTTTTCTGTGAGATCGTTTCTGCATTAAATATGACAGTATTGCGAGTCTTTCTCCTTTTCCGTGACATGGTTTATGGAAACCATGTTTCTTTATTCTGTTCTTCTCTGCAATGCTTTAAAGTAATATATAATGGGATATAATATTCCTTATACTGCATATCAGTTTCTAACATGATTTCAGTGAATCATGGTCCATCTGGTAGGTCTGTAGGCGTCAAGAGTGGGAGGGAATAGGGGATGGGAAGGGTATCGCGGGGGGGGGGGGGGGGGGGGGGGGGTGATATTATGTGCGGGCTTGCTTCCTCCCAAAATAGAGAGGAAAGAGGGGGGGAAAGGAGGCTCCTTTCTAGTACCCTTAAAAAAGGGAAAATTAGATTTTAGTGACCAGACCTAAATAATATTGCTCTAAAGGGACCACAAAGTCAAGAAAAGATGAATAGTCACCAAATTTAAAACTTAAATGCTAATAAGTGACCTTTTAAGAATAATTTTGTCAAAATATTGTTTAATTAAAAATTTGACCTTTAGCATTGGGCACTGTGCTGCCTAGAGTTACGGTGTTCTCAAAATTCATGTGGGGCCTTTGGAAACTTGGTCCTGTGACATTGCCAGAAGCTTAGGAGGGATTTGAGAGGGCAATAGAAGATAAAGAAATTTTTTTCCCGGAAAATGTTTTCTGTTCAAACAAACTGGGGTTATTTTCAGGTGCTTGAATGTTTATTATAATGACATTTACGAAATAAATCATCAAATGGTCACTTAATAGTATTTAAGTTTTAAATTTGGTAACTATTAATCTTTTCTTAACTTTGTGGTCACTTTAGAGCAATTTTGTTTAGGTTTGGACACTAAAATCTAATTTTCCCTAAAAAAATAATCCCTTTTTTAGTATGCAAGGAATAAGGATACAATGGTAAAATCATGTAATACCCATTCTCTTCCTTCTCTTCTTTTTTAACCAAACAAAAGCAGGGAAGGCCTCCCTTCCTTCGGGATACCTATTCCATCCTTCTACCTCCCATTCCTTCCAATTTTCCTTCTGTATACAAAATCGATATAAAGTTTTGTAAGACTGTTTCGAGGACTAAAGTTCCCATTATTATAATGAGATATAGCAGCAAAAGTTCCAATATTAATCCAAATAATTTGCAGTACTAGCTTTATTATACAATTTATACTACTTCTACAAAGTAATACTTGCTAGTTTCCATTGAAGATTGGAGCAGAACCAACAAATGTGCTTTTCTTTGATTGCCCCGAAGAGGAGATGGTGAAACGAGTGCTAAGTCGTAATCAGGTGTTTTTCTTCATAATTTTTTTAAAGAATCATAGCACTATAGAAACCTTTTTTAGTTCTTTTTTTTTCTGCATGAAACGTAATGTTCTTTTGATTTAGGGGCGAGTGGATGATAATATTGATACAATCAAGAAACGTCTCAAAGTGTTTAGAGCTTTGAATCTTCCTGTTATCAACTACTACTCTGCGAAAGGGAAGCTTTACACGGTATTCATTCAGTTAGTCTTGAATAATGATTCTCTTCGTATTAATGAGAAATATTTGTCTTGTTGCTATAGATACTTCAAAGGTTGAATTATAGCACTGTTGATTCCTTTTTTTTTTTTTGTGGGTGTTGTTTGATATGAATGTTTCTAGTTTTGTAGGAACATTATTGACCTTAATTACAGATGTTTGATAACTTGCTTTTAAGAGCCTCTAATTTATTTTTATATCTTGTTTGCTCTTTTAGTCTGTTGATATCAATTCAGTTCCATTTGAGGTTTCTTTGTTCTTGCATTTTATAAAAAATAGTGCTTTGATGACCGTAAACTGCTAATGGAAATTAATGTTTGCAGATCAATGCTGTGGGAACAGTAGATGAGATTTTTGAACAAGTTCGCCCAATTTTTGCTTCATATGAGGTATGTTTTCTGGTAAAAAAGTTTGAATTTTGTGGCTTTGTTTTTCAGTATATATTAACCTCAGATGTGCAAACCTATAGATTGGACATACTACATTTTTCATGTTATCTTTCTAATCAAGTCAATCTTGTTTATCTTTGCATTAGTCATGGGTACATCAGATACTGCCTTCTTGGCATATGGTTAAGACCTAGGAAGACAGTATCATCGCCTAAGATCGCGTAGTCCCAGCCAACCCTGTTCGCGGCAAGCCAGTAACGGTGGAACAACAACTAGAGGAAGAAACTAACTACCGTGTAGTGAAGCACGGACACGGGACACGATACGGATAGGATGATACAAAAAATCTCAAAAAAATAGGATACAGACACGGCAAGGATACGCCAAAAAAATAATACCATATTATATTTTTGATTAGTTTTCCATGGCATTATGAATGTAAATGTAATCACAAACGTACTCATAAATAAAGAAGCAATTAGCGAAAAAGAAAAACGCCAATCCTAGAACACTATCATCATCATCCTTGCCTTTTTTCCAAATTAATGGGTTCGGCCACATGGATTCTCTTTCTCCATTCTGTTTTATTATATATCTTGTCACCTCTAATATTTAATGTTTTAAAGTCATTTTTAATTACTTCATTCGATGTTAGTTTTGTCACATTTCTATGTGTCCGTATCACCTAAATCTATTTTCTTTTATTTTGTCACTAATATGCGCAATTCCTAGAATCTCCCTCACGCTTTGATTAGTAACTCTATCTTTTCTAGTTACTCTTATCATCCACCTCAACATCCTCATTTCGGTTACGTGAACGCATTGTCTTTGTTTCTTTCTTAATGCCCACCACTCTGCCCCCGTATAATATAGCTGGCCTAATAGCAATTCTATAGAAATTTTATTTTAACCTGTTTGGTAATTTTCTATTACATAAAATATCACTAGCTTGTCTACATTTAGTCCAACCTACTCCAATCCTGTTAGTCATATCATCATCTATTTCCCCATATTCTTGTATTACTGATCTTAAGTATCGAAAATAATGATTTTTAGTGACCACCCTATGATTTTGGATTGTTATTGTTATATTATTGCTTTCCAATCCTAGAACATGAATGACCCAAATTCTTACTAGATAGCGTCACAGTGGATCTCCCTTCTTCATCGTCTCCTTTATTTCTCTCTCATTGTCAAGTTAGGATTTTAAGTCCTTTTTGTTTTAATTTGTTTTAAATAATAAACTTTTTTATTATTACAATTAGACCCTCATTTTTTATAAAAAATATTTATAATTTTGTCTAGCCGTATCAGACTCCAAAGGCGTGTATACGTGTTAGATACGCATCCGATACAAACACGGTGTCCCTAGGGAAGTATCCGTGCTTCCTAACCAGCTATATTAGTACTGACTGCTGTATATACTTATGCAAACCTAGTGCCATTAGAAACTCATATATCTCAATAACTGTCCACTTTTCACTCACTAATTCCTCTTAGTAATTCAAATTTCTCAGACAGGTTTTCTTCTTTATATTAAATCAATTTGGTAAAGTATTTTTTCTTCTGTCAAAATCAGTAAAAAATGTATCAAGTATTCTGCAAACATCAAGTCATGAATTGTCTAAATATATTAGCCAAATGGTAATAACCTCCTAGGGGCTCCTTTGCACTTTAGTACAACAAAACTTGTAGATACAATTCATGAGAAATATAAATTTCTCCACTGGATGTTCAATATATATATATATATATATATATATATATATATATTCCACAAGTAACTAATTAAACTATTGATGTTATTTGGCAGGGGATGATTAAATGAAATGAAGCTCAATGAGTGGAAGATAAGAACAAGGCTTTGTAATATTCTGGTTCTGGCTTGCAGTATCCTGTTGTTTTCTACAATGATGATTATAGGTTAATCAGTTTTTCCTCAAGAAATCCAACCATGCAGGAAATCACCTACAAGTCTATTGGGTAACAGTTTTTTTTTTTAACCCTCTTCTTTCGAACTAACCCGTTGACGGCCAATGATATAGCCCAAGTTGTAATGAAATTGTGGCTCCAATGCCTATATGTAAAGCCTGAAAAAAAGGGCAAAAGGACCATTTCAAAATTTCACCAATAGGACCTAGATATAATCTCGTTAGAATGTGCATAGGAACATTTTCAAGAGGCTATGCTAGAGACATATTAGATGCCATGGAGAAGGAAATTTGATTGATTTCATTTGTGTGGTTGCCTAACATATATCTTGAAATTATTTTAACTTAATTTTTCCGTTTCATGAGAAGTGTGCCAAAAAAAAAAATGGTTACAATAATAATGGTATATATGTGTCACATGATCATCACAATTTCTGAATTCAATGAGCAATTGAATAGTTTACATTATATGTCCAACTAATAAAGAATGTCCATAATGTCTCACAAAATGCTCCAACCGTGTTTTTTTCCCTACTTGTGACTGTTCCTTCTTCTAAAATGGACATCGCGTTACAATCTCCAAACTTCTACACCATATGTCCTTCTTCATGCACTCTATACTCTTCTTTCAAGAGTCAAACTACCAATAAACAAAAACAGAAACAAATTCATCAAAATCAGAAAAACAAACTCTCATTCCCAAAATCATCTCCAACCCCACTCTTGATCAACCAAAAACCCTACCCCAAAACAAAACTCCAAGCCCTTGATGCTGTCGTCGACGACGTCGAATCATCCATCAACAATGGCATAGAAGTCGACACTCAGATATTTGCTTCTCTTCTTGAGACATGCTTTCACTTGCAAGCCATAAATCATGGTATACGAATTCACCGCCTAATACCCAAAAACTTGTTACGCAAAAACGTTGGCCTCTCGTCAAAGCTCCTCAGATTGTATGCCTCGTGTGGGCACATCGAAGATGCTCACCAGGTGTTTGATCAAATGGCTAAGCGTCAAACATCGGCTTTTCCGTGGAATTCGCTTATCTCAGGGTATGCTGAATTGGGTTTGTATGAAGATGCATTGGCGCTTTACTTACAAATGGTGGAGGAGGGTGTTGAACCTGACCAGTTCACTTTTCCTCGTGTGTTGAAGGCTTGCAGTGGACTTGGGTCGATTCAAATTGCTGAGGAAGTTCATCGTCACGTAGTTCGTTATGGCTTTTCGGATGATGGGTTTGTCCTCAATGCGCTTGTTGATATGTATGCCAAGTGTGGTGACGTTGTGAAGGCTCGGAAGGTCTTCGATAAGATTGGAGATAAGGACTTGGTTTCATGGAATTCGATGCTTACAGGTTATATCCATCATGGCGTTCAAGTGGAGGCACTGAACATCTTTCGTCGGATGCTATGTGGTGATCACGAGCCTGACTCCGTTGCCATATCGTCAATTCTCAGTGGTGTGTCGTCTCTGAAACTTGGAACCCAAATTCATGGATGGGTTATTCGGCATGGAATTGAATGGAATTTATCTATTGCTAATTCTTTCATTGTTGTGTACTCTAATCAGGGCAAGTTGGCGCGAGCGTGTTGGTTGTTTGATCAAATGCCTGAAAGGGATGTTGTGTCGTGGAATTCTATAATTTCAGCCCACTCTAAGGACCCGAAAGCTCTCATGTACTTCCAGCAAATGGAAAGTGCCGGTGTTTTGCCAAACAGCATCACATTTGTGTCACTGTTATCGGCTTGTGCTCATTTGTGCTTGGTGGAGGACGGTGAGCGGATATTTTCAATGATGATAGAGAGGTACGGGATGAGTCCGATCATGGAACACTATGCTTGTATGGTGAATCTTTATGGAAGGGCTGGATTTGTCGACAAGGCTTATGACATTGTAAGGAAGAGAATGGAGTTTGAGGCCGGTCCGACTGTGTGGGGAGCGTTGCTATACGCTTGCTTTCTTCATGGTAATGTAAACGTAGGAGAGATTGCTGCCGAAAATCTTTTTGAGTTGGAGCCAGATAATGAGCATAACTTTGAGCTTTTGATGAAGATTTATGGCAATGAAGGAAGATTGGAGGATGTAGAGAGAGTGAGAATAATGATGGTGGAGAGAGGGTTAGACTGAAACACAGAACTATGGTCTCAAAACCCTGAAATCAAATTATCACAATGTGGATTTTGGCTCACTATAAGGAGAGCATGGAGTATCTTGATGATGATCTACATATTGAATTGGATCTGCATCTCCAAACCATTGATCTGTATTGGCCAAATGCGAGTGAAATTGGTTGTGGCTCAAGTAAGTCCACTAGTGGCATCTACTTGTGCTCACTATTTGTATATTGCAAAGATGAACATGATAGGGAGGCTCCGACAAGAAGCTGTTTAAGGAATTGAATTATTAAAACTACACTTGTAATTGGGGATGTGAGAAAATCATTGTCAAAAAGAACTTTTTACATTTCTTTGATGTCATAAAAAGTTCATTGTGTTGTTCAAAGTCTTCTTTATTCTCTCTCCTTTTGAAGTCTACAGTTTCCCTCTTTGTTGGGTAGAAGAAAAAATGTTTTACTTGTTCAATTGTTCTCACTTTCTTATATATATATATATATATATATATATATATATATATGGGGTTCATTGAAGCTACTAATCTTTGGTTCACAAGAGATGAGGCTAAAACAACTTAGCTGCCATAATTCAAGCTTGAAGATATTTATGCTCTGTTTGGATAAACAAGAGAGAAAAGAAAAGAAAGGATAATATTAGTTATGAGAGAAAGAGAAAAGAAAAGAAAAGAAAAAAGAGGATAACATGTATTCATGTTTGAACAAATTATGAAGGAAAAGAAAGGAAGTGATACCAATCTTGTTTGGAAAAGGTAAATGAGAAAAAGAAAAGAAAGGATAATATTAGTTATAAGAGAAAGAGAAAAGAAAAGAAAAGAAAAAAGAGGATAACATGTATTCATGTTTGAACAAATTATGAAGGAAAAGAAAGGAAGTGATACCAATCTTGTTTGGAAAAGGTAAATGAGAAAAAAAAAAAAAACTATTTTAATCAATTTAGTATCATGCTCTTTTGTGTTTATATTGCAAGATATACCCAAATATCTTTATATTTTTATTTTTTAAATATTAGGGTTATTTTTGGTATTATGAAATATTTACTTATTTTTTTCATTTCTTTCCAAATCTTCCTACTTTGGAAGGATAACATACGAGATATTTGGACATTCGAGAGATTTGGAGAGATATACTATCCCTTCAAATTACTCCTTCTCATTTCTTTTATGTTACTAATGACAATCCAAACACAAAATATACTATCATTTTTTTCTTTTTCTTTTCCTTCAATTCCATCAATCCAAATGACGCCTAGCTATAAATAAATATTACTCAAAATAAATTGCAGATGGTCAAAGTTCGTCCCTCCAAATTAGACTCTGGACCCATGTGTAGCAATAATCTTTAGTGCATGTGTATTTGTTTGTGTTCGTATATTGATTAATTAGAGGCCCAAAGGCCCAAAACTTGCAAAACTATATCATACTTGCAAGTGACTGCGAGTATTATACTCTTTACTTGCAAAACAAAAACAAGTTTACGCATATATTGACTCTATATCAACAAGTGCATGAACTAACAATAGGCAGCTCTTCATTGACTTTTGCTTTAACTCATGATTGTTTTCTAAGTTCGTTTAATAAATAACCCGTGCCTTAACAATTCATACCTAACTTATTAAAACTTGTTTATTCAATTTTCCTTTTTGATTTTGGTCTCAAATTTTAGTTTCAACTCACTAGGCTTGAAGAAATCATTGTTTGAATCGAACTCAAACAATCGAGGTAAGTGTCATTAAAGTCTTAACATAAACAGAAATACAGAATCTTTTTCGGTGTATTTTTGGATTTAATATTCTTGGAAGTATTTAAATAAATAATGTAAGAGTTATGCAACAATTTTAAATCAACAATAAAAAATGATAATAATGTGTTGTATTTGTGATTCAATGGTGTTGTAGCGTTACTATTGGATGTAATATATATATTGCGCTGCTATATAGTGTAACAATGTTAATTTTAAGTATACTGTATGATACAGGTGACCACAGTGTATAGGAGGATCCGGGTCCATAACTGCATGTGATTACTGTTATGTAGTGAAGAGGAATCAAAATCTTCTCCAATGACCCATTTTGTGTTTGTTGGTTCACAGGTAGCCACATCACCGTGAAATATTTGAGAGTTACTTTATCCTTATCCTGATAATTATGCTGTCTCACTCACAAGGACATGACCAATACTAGTGGAGTAATTTTAGAGAATTATCTTATCTCACTGACATGGACATCACCGATTCAAGTAACTAACTTCGCAGTAAAAGTTGTATAATGTTACATATTTGTTATGGTTATTTAACGTGATAGTACTTTGTGGAGTGGGCGCTTTGGATGGTTTCTTGAAATTAGTCGAAGCAAAGTTTGGACACTTTATTATTTAACAACAATAAAAATATATATAATAATAATAAAACATGTGATAATATATTATTTCACTCATAATTTGTTAACTATATCAAGTGTAATATATATATATATATATACACACACACACATTCTAGTGTCTTACTCGTGCTTATCATGATGCAAAAAAATATAATGTTATTTTAGGTGTGAGATTAGGTAAACGTCTATGTGTATATGTGTGTGAATTTAGGTGTGAATGTAATGGGTGAATTATGAATTTTTGATCGTAAATATAGATTTATTTTAAATCTTAGATAGACATAGATATTTTGAACTGTAAGATTAATTTTTTAAAATATTTTTGACCGTTATATTATGAAGATAAATATTAGAAGAAAGAAAGTGTAAGTTAGATCTGAAAAAGTGCGGTGACGTGACTCACCGTGGATTGCTTATTTCTTAGGGTAAAATACCATAACCTCTCTTGAGGTTTGAACTTATTACCCTCATATGAAAGTTTTGCAAAAGTAATTCTAAGACCCCTTGTCAGAGTCTGTTAAACAAACGTTGTTAATTTTATAATCTACTTGACCTTTTTGCCCTTAAATTATTTTAATAATTTTTAATATAAAAATAAAGGAAAGAAAAACACATATATGCCCTCACATTACCATTACAACAAATCTACTTTATTTTGATCCAAAGTGCCCTTTATCACCCAAAACACACTATCCCTCTCTGTAAGCCTCACGATTCATAGCAAAGATTGGGTAGTGATGACTGATCGTTTCATGCCAAATAGTTTTCGACTGAACATCATTCCAAGATTCGACTAAATACACCAAACTCTCTCCACATCATTAAACAATGGCCACATTAGACCTAATCGAGTTGATCTACAAGCTTAAACAAACCTTAATCGACCACAAACGCACAATCTCAATGTCAAATTTCTGACGACAACAAGCTTCTCGCAACCTTCTCTGCCAACAAGACTGCCCGTACTTGGGCCACGATGGAGCACCACTTCAAGAACTCGAAGGCCATGACTAGAGATCTTCGACTTCGCATTCTCCTCCGATACTCGCTACCTCGCCACTGCCTCAAACGACAAGACCGTCCGCCTCTGGGACGTCGTTATCGGCTCTCTCATCAAACCCTAACTGGACATACCAATTACGTCTTATGCGTCAATTACAACACTTACTCTAACATGATCATGTAAGGTTTGTTCGATGAGACGGTTAGGATATCGAATGTGAAGACCGACAAGTGCTTGTTTGTTCTTCTTTTTCTCTTATTTTGATAAGTCTTTTTCTTTTTCCTTTTCTTGATGGTGGGTTTCCCACTGTCAATGGTGGGCTTTGAAAGACAAGGTGATTCAACTGTTGGATTGGAAATGTCAGAGGTGTGATAGACGACGGTGATTGCTTGTCGTGAGGCCAATTGTGTGGGAGATTTGGTGGTGGCGATGGTAGGGGATGATTGGAGTGGTTACAGAGAAGGTGAAGGGGGCATCTATTGTTGTTTGAAGGGTACTAATGCTGGAAAATTATGGTGTTGTTTGAGATTGTTAGAAAAGATAAAGGACGCCATTTTATTCCCAATATCCTAAAGCTATAGAAAATGTGAGAATTTGCCGACGATCATGGTGAGGGTATTTTGGTCCATGTACTTTAATAAAAATAAAAATTTAAAATAATGAGTAAGGTTCATTTAATCCTTTTATAACAAAATGGATATTTACGACCTTTTACTTTATCTATTTAACTTAACTAACGTACAAACTACGGCATGCAGGGAGGTGATAGTTACATCAAACAAACTTAAATGGTAGTTGATGAAATATTTTTAACAAATTTAATTAAAGAATAATAAAGGTACACTGAGATCAAATAATTTACTCCATTTCTTAAGACAGATATATGCTGCAAGAGAGAGTCGAAGTTAGATTTTAAAAAGTGCGATGACGTGGCTCACCATGAATCGCTTATTTCGCACGCGAAGGAACAACCTAGAAAGGAGGCATACATACAGGTGAGGATTTTCGATCCAGATAGGTATGAGACGTTAAGTGGGGCCTACAAGTTAGA
Organism: Cornus controversa; assembly: GCA_026545225.1. Classification (NCBI taxonomy): domain Eukaryota; kingdom Viridiplantae; phylum Streptophyta; class Magnoliopsida; order Cornales; family Cornaceae; genus Cornus; species Cornus controversa. The sequence continues at coordinate 46,634,353 of CM048852.1, read as the reverse complement.
ACAGCCCATATTGCGGCCATCACTACGGCCATCACTCATAAATAATACAGTACTCCTAAAATGGCGCCAACTACCAGGACACGTGTTGAGGTGGGGTCCGAATCCAGCACCCTGACTTTGAAAACCTGGTGGCCCAACTTGACTGTCCACGACGAACACACAAAAAATGTCCCTACACGATGCACATCTTCTAAATTACTGGTGTATCTATTTTTGTTTAAATTTTAAATTGCGACCTTTTATTTTTTCATATATTTTAAATAAAAAAAATATATGTGCTGTTACCTTGTGATTTGAGGATTGTTCAAAAAATAAGTTTGGAACGTCCAAAACTTTTAAGATCTGTATCATTGGGACCCGCGTAAATCAGCCACATTCAGTAACAATGACCCTGGTTGGTTTTAGTCACCATCCTTTGTCAAATGTCAAAGATTTACGCATTTTAATGGTGAAAGGGAATGAGATCAAATCATACTTATATAATATATATTGATAATTATATATACATGTTTAAAAGGTCATCCTTAATTTCATGCATGATTTGTGCTCCCTTTTTCTTCCAATTTCTCTGTCAATAGTTTTTTTTCTATTTATGTGTGTTGACGAAGAATTATAAGATATTCTATATATATATATATATATATATATATATATATATATATATTCGTTTTTCGAAAACACTTTTACACTCCATAATTTTTCTTTCATAATATTTTTGAAGAATAATTTTGTCATTTCATTTAATGAAAAATAAAGAATGATTAATTTATCGTTAAGGGTTAGGAGTAAAGTGAGTATGTAATTTTTTTTTTGTGCAAGTTAAAAAAATAAAAAAATGAGTAGTTTTAAAAATGGGTAATGCTACTCAGGTAAAATTGTTAGGCAGAATTCATAGACAGAAATTTTTACGTCTATTGGATGCATGTGTTTGACTCCATCACATACACTCACTGCATACATCCAATAGATGTAAAAAATTCTGCTTATAAATTCTGCCTGAGTAGCATTATTTTTTAAAAATTCATGCAGTGAAGTAATTTAATTGATGGGATGAAAAGTGGATTTGTCAATCACAGCAAGTACATACAACATCACATGTGGTGCAAGTTAGACTAAAGCCGAAGCTATGGGCCCAAAAGAAAATATGATAAGCTTCTCAAGTCCTCTATAAATATTAGCCACCTCCCAAATTCCCATCCACCCTTCAAACATCTTGTTTCATGCAGCCTAAAACAATGGCAAAAGCCACCTTCTCTCTGCTACCACTGATCCTCTCTCTCCTGTATCTTTCCGGCACGGCGGAGTCAGCCGCAACCGCCACGGCCTCGTTGAACTTCATCAAAACCTCATGCAGCACCACCCGCTATCCTGCGCTGTGTGTCCAATCTCTTTCAATCTATGCCACGGCGATTCAAACAAGTCCACGCCAATTGGCCCAGACCGCGTTATCCGTGAGCCTGACCCGGGCTCAGTCCACTAAGGATTTTGTCACAAAGCTAACCAAATTCAAGGGACTGAAGAGCAGAGAGTATGGAGCTATTAAGGACTGTTTGGATGAGATAGGTGATAGTGTGGACCGGCTTACTAAATCAATAGGGGAGCTCAAGAGCATGGGTAAGGCACATGGGCCGGACTTTTTGTGGCACATGAGCAATGTGGAGACTTGGGTTAGTGCTGCACTGACTGATGAGAGCACTTGTATGGACGGGTTTGCGGGCCGGGCCATGGATGGGAGAATTAAGACGTCAATTAGGGGCCGGGTAACTAATGTTGCACAAGTCACTAGTAATGCACTAGCTTTGGTTAACCAGCTTGCAGCCAAGTACTAAGCCATTGGTGTTGGCTTGTAGGTGACTGAGTCTCAAAGATTTTGTAATTTTAAAGTTTAAGCTCATCTTATTTTGGTTGTGTATGATAAATGTAACGTGTTTGTGTGTATATACATATATGATATTATGGATTTGGGGTTTGGTTTTCACAGCTTTAGATGGGCTTGTCAGCAGGGATGACAATTTTGTCCTCAATCGGGTTTATGTTCCGTTCCATCCCCGTATGGGACGGGTATGAGAATTTTTCTTTTTTTTGTAAGGTGGGTTTGAAAAAGAAAAGTAGAACCCGCCACGGGTACATGGTGGGTTCAGGATTCCATAAGGACCCGCTCGGCCAATACATTTAATATATATATATATATACACTCTTTAAATTTTTTAACCTAAACCTAACATAACATCTCACCGTATCTTGACTATATTGACAAAAATACCCTCCATCTCTCCATTTTTTCTATCTAAATCACTCGTCTATTTTGAAAGCATATATGTATATAGGCAAAAGGTTTCAAAACTCCCTGTGTGGTTTTAAAAAGGTGCAATAAACTCCCTATGCTATATTTTGGATTATATCATACCCTCACCTTTGCAAAAGTAAGCAAAGTACTCCCTTTTGTACATATTTTTTTTTCTATGACCATTTTATCCTTTCCATTATTATAAAAAGTAAAGAACAATAAAGAGAAGATGGTTTTTTTTTTTTATATTAAGTTTTTTTTTTACCTTAATAAAAAAAAAGAGGAGTTTTTTTTTTCCGGGAGAAAAAACTAAAAATGCACGATTACATAATAAATTTTTTTGATTTTTTTCAAAAAATTTTCCATTAGAAAGAGGGGGGATTTTATATTAAATTTTTCTTTACCTTAATAAAAAAAGAGGAGCTTTTTTTTATGGGAAATAATTTTTGGAGAAAAAAACTGAATTTGCACAATAATAAAAAGTTTTGTATATTTTTTTTCAAAAACTATTTTATTTTCATAAATTCTCTCTCTTTCTAATGGAAAAAGTTCCGAAAAACAAAAAAAAAATCAAAATTTTTTTATTAAGTAATTGTACATATTTAGTTTTTTTCTCTGAAAATTATTTCCGAAATTTTATTTCAAAAAAAAAAACTCCTCTTTTTTTTTATTAAGGTAAAAAAAAAACTTAATATAAAAAAACCTCTCTTTCTAATGGAAAAATTTCAGAAAATACAAAAAAAAAAAATCAAAAATTTTTATTATGAAATTGTGCATTTTTAGTTTTTTTTTCTTCTAGAAATTCTTTTCCCTGAAAAAAACTCATTTTTTTTATTAAGGTAAAAAAAAAACTTAATATAAAAAACCTCTCTTTTATCTATTGTTCTTTATTTTTTATAATAATGGAAATGATAAAATAGTTATTGAAAAGGAGAATATATGAAAAAGATGATATCCTGTTCACTTTTGCAAAAAAAAAAAAAGGTGTGATATGGTCCAAAATATAGCATATGTGGTTTATTGCACATTTTTAAAAGCACAAGAATTTTGGACCCTTTTGCCATGCATATATATATATAAATATATATATATGTATATAGAGAGAGAGAGAAGTGTGTATATTTGTGGGGTTGAAGCAGGAGGCCAATCCAATTGTAAAAATGGGGAAAAATTGAGATCAAGTTGCCAATGCCATGATGAAGCTTTCCAGGGAGAGACTGCAATGATGGTTGGGGAAAAACAAACTGCAATATAATGTCGTCACCATGCTCCAACTAAACAAGCAAGAACCCACTTTAGAGCATCTCCATCGCCTCCCGATTTGTAACTTTTTCGGCCAGTCCAGCTTGATCTGGCTGGGCTGGAGGAATCTCCCAGCCTTTCTTCCATTGGAGAAAGTAACTTTTTCTTTCTTTTTTTTTTTTTAATTTTTTAGCAGGCGTGTGCAATGCATGGTCTAATATTTATTTCAAATTTGTATTGTCTAAACTTATGTTTTATTTGTTTTGACTTTTTTTAATTTATATTGTATGTGGCAAATATAGTTGTTTGAATTCGAAAATTTTAAAGGGGCCATAGTTCTGGAAAAACTCTGACATGACTCTTGAAAAAACTGATGGCAGATTTAGAGAGCCAAAATTTGGAGAGAATGCTCTTAGATACTAAAACCCACTCTCTCTCTCTCTCTCTCTCTCTCTCTCTATATATATATATATATATATGTATGTATGTATATATGCTTTCAAAATAGATAAGTTATTTAGATAGAGAAAATGGAGACATAAAGGGTATTTTTGTCAATATAGTCAAGATATGGTGATAAAAGGGGGTTATTTGCAGCTTTTGAAAACAGATGGGGGTTATTTGGTGACAAAAAATAATACATGGGGGTATTTGCTATTTTTTTAAAGTAGAAGGGATTTAGTGCAATTTGGCCTTATTTAAAAAATGTAAAGGAGAGAAAAGAAAAGATAATATTTTAACCATTTTACTATCATATCCTTTTGTTAAGATGATATTCAAATGTCTTTTAAATTTTCTTCTTTAAAATGTAAAAGTTATTTTTGGTATTATAAAATTTTCACTTTTAAGTATTATCATTTTTTTTTCAAATCTTTTCATTTTTGGGAGGATCCAAATCTCTACCTTTTTTTTTTCTCTACTCAAAGACAAACCAAATATGAAAATGACTGTCCCTCCTTTACCTTTTCCTTTTCTTTTTCTTTCAATTCCGTGAATCCAAATGAAGCCTTAAAGAACAATACTAGTTGTTGGAAATTGAACACAAAAAAATTGACTTCATTTATCATTTTGTTCACAAGTAAATCATTCATTTTAGAAATAAATAATTTTTTTCCCTCCAACATGGAGAATATAAAACAAGTCAGCCTTATTCACAGTTATTTGATTATTGAAATTTGGAAGCACACAAATCAAATAAATAGAAATTATCTAATCAAATCAGACATTGCAGAGAATAGGTGCAACTTAATTAATTTGTCACGATCGACCAGACAATGTGTTTAGTCCATGGAAATAGAAGAAAAAGACAAGCAGGCACTGTTTGTGATTGTGAAAGAAATTTTAAAACTAAAGAATGGAAATGAATCCCAATGGAGATTGTAATCAATTTGGTTTAGCCCACTAATTAAATTATTAATGTGAATGGAAAGTTATTAATTGAATTTGACTAATGATATCATGAGAATCACACTTGAGTGAATCTATTGGTCACCTTAATTCTTTTCGCATTCTTTAGTAGGTCTAAATTTTGGACTTAAATTGCAGATATAAATTCCAAAGAAAATGATGTGCATTGAATGTCCAATGAAATTATTGGCTACGGGTTATATAGTATTTCTGTTTAGTAAACACTCACTATTTTTCTTGTTAATAATAAATAATTATTTATGACGTTGCATAGTAATTTGTGTTATATTTTCGGGGTTAATTTAAAAAATCTGTAATATACCGAGTGAATTTGAGCTGCATGTGTTGTACATGTGCAAGGAGTATGATCATGAATGTTGTATACACACGACTGAAATACATTCAGTGCACAGTGCACCGGGTGTATTATAGATCTTCTCGATTCAAAAATAAGTATTGACACAATAAAAGTGAAACAGTAGAATATGAACTATAGGCATTCAAATTAACCCAAATCTTTTAATTTTTTGCTTTCCAGAATGCACAATAAACCTTGAATCCACAAGAAAAATTGAACCCATGAGAGGCTAAACAAAATAAGTCTCTCAAATATTTAATTTAAATCTAGAAATATAATGAACAATTTTCGTTGAGTCAATTTATAGCCTTAACAGAACTTGGAATATAAGTGAGAATTTGCCAAAAAAAGAAAAAAAAAAAACTGTATAGCTGAGGGAGCAACACCCCCAAAACAGATCTTACCTATAAATAAATAAATAAAAATCAGAACATAATACAAGCATCAACAGCTATAATAAAAAAAACAAAAAAAAAACAGCCAGCCACACTTACCTTATTTGACTCAAATTGAAAATAAAAATAAAAAGTACAAAATATACTTACACCTTCTGAGTTTTGCCCTAACTACACTTATATTTATAATTTGACAAAACTTATACTCACACCCCCTGAGATTTAATGCATGATTACACTCAACCCCAATACTATATGTATTGTTTGTTTTACTCGTGCATTGATTGCAAATATATTTTTGAACTCATTTTTCATGTTTAAAAGACTACATTGCGCCAACTTTTCTTTTATTACTTTTATTTTAACCTTAAGCCACACACACATACACATATATAAATATATATTTTTGCAGCACTAGAAATATATTATAGATTTTATTAAATATATTAAATATATTCTGCGTCCCAAACGCAACATAAAAGTTCAAGAGAGAGATTTTTCCATAAAATATAATATATCTTCAACACCATATATAGTAATCATTGGATATAATTGCCAGGGGTGGAGCTAGAATTGCAAAGTGGGGAGGGCAAAAAGTAAGAAAAATCGAAAATGAACACAGTAATTTTTATGACAAAAATGTCATAAATATTAAAAAATAGAAAAAAAAATGAGGATGCTCTCATATAGATAAACCAAGTACATCATAGATAGATACAAAAACAGATATAACGTTTTATTAAGTAAGCTATTGAAGATGAACCTCCGATCCTTAAGAGACTAAAATTCATTAACTATCGAATTTATATCAATATCTTCAACAAGTTCTCTTTCATTGAGAATCATGCAATTTATAAGAAATTCATCATACATCTTTTTATGAAGTTCAGTTTTGACACGCTTCATTGCCGAAAAAACTCGTTCTGTTTTTGTCGTAGAAACATGGAGAGTCAATATGAGACGGATTAATCTATCAATCAGATAATAGATTTATCTCTGTTTGTTCAACTTTTGGAATTTTTGAATAAGGCTATTGCCGCTACTTATTAGAAGTTGCCCTACTTTTTGATCTATCATTTTTCAATTTATAGAACGAAAACAAAATTTCATCTTGACATGAAAGTGTTTCGATAGTTTGAAACAATAGGCCTAGGGCCGATCCTAAAATTCCCAAAAGGTTGATTGGCCCTAAGCTAACTTTCTAGTAAACATAACACAAATTTTATTTTCCTTAATATATTTGTTCACACTTCACAATCACAACAAAGACAAATTTGCTGAGAAATAGTAAATATGCACATATATAAGATTTTTATAAGAAAATTTTAGTATAATAACAAATTAAAAATGTAAATAAAAAACAAACAATTTATTGGAGAATGTATAAACTGACTTCCTGTTATTTAGCATCTTCTCCAATTTGTTAATGATTTTCTAAATTGCTGAGTATTTAATTATTTATACATATATGATATATATAAAAAGAGTCATGAACTATTGGGTGAAGATCTGAAAAAGAAGAAAAAATAGGACTTTTAGATGGAACTTACATATTTAATCTCCTTTAAATATTTTCACTAAAGGTTTAGAATCATCATGAATGATTGAACAAATAATTTTTTAAAAGGTTAGATGATCACATAATTTCGGTGCAATTATATAGTACTCTAATAATATATGTATATAAACGATATAAGTTTAAAATTTAAAGTATATTATGCCATGTTTGAATTTAAAATTGAATAGACAATTAAATATAGTATTAGAGACTCATAATATAAATAATATAATAAAAATAGTGGGTTGTGTGTGAACTAATAAACACGATGGTAGTAAATTTTTTTCTTTTTCTTTTTTGGACTTGGGTTATATCTCATTAGTAGTTCCACATTTGATGATTGTTCTGTTTTTTTAGCTATATTTTTTTATACTTAGATCATATTTAACGGTTATCATGTTTGATATGTAAAAATTTTTTTACTTTTCAAATCATTAATGTATATTACATAAGTTAAAAGGAAAAAAACAAATCGCATAAAACACCTTGACGTGTAGTGATAGACAATAAACCATTGCAAATTGCAATTACATGATAATTCGAGAAAGTTCTATCTCACTCTCTCCTTCATTAACAGTACACGATGAACCTAGAACATTTCTGCCCATGAGATTTGGGTGGTTGAGACATCCTTACAATAAATAAATAATATCCTCCACACATTGGTTCTTAACCCCAAAAGGGATGTTGATGTTGCATGCGGACCACCATATTTACCAACGTGCAACAGCTGAATCCTTGTGTCAGAAACCACCCCTTTCTAGCCCTTGGCGAGCTCAAGTAGCAACACTTCGTGAGTATTTTAGTAATTTTCACTTTCCATTGTCATTTAGTTCCTGAATCCTCTCGATTAAGTTGAAGAGAGTTTCGTGCCAAGAAAAAAACATGAAATTTATTGCCAATCGCTACAACTTCGGGCCCTAGACCCTCACAAAGCTACAAGTCTCAAATTTGAGTCTTTAGGTAAACAACATTTGTGGGAGTACCCACTCGGATATTCTTCTAGTCAAGGTGAGCTCAGGACTTGTCTGGTACACATAATTTGTCGAGTATTGTCGGTGTTCAGAGAAAAATTAATTTTATTTGTAAAGTGTGAAATATCTTCTATTGTGATAAAATAAAATGAAAAATAATGACTTGAAATATATTATAGTTTTGAATGTTATGTGATGTTTGAAAGTGATAACTTCTCACAATATCAATCTTATACATGAACTATCTATATCTTTGTTGAAGTGAATATTTAATAGAGTTTACAAAGTTATTTGAAGGTATGGTTGTCCCTTTTCTTCTTGTGCCAGCTGACCAGAGGTCTTGTTCTTTCTTACCACAAGTTTCTCTACTTAATTTTTATTGATTTTTTTTATAACAATGTGCTATTATTGTTTTCTTCCAAAATATTCTTATACAATTCCTAGTTCTCAATTATTCATTCACTTTTTAGAGGAACAATGAAGGTTTGCCATAACGAGAAGAAAGGAAGAAGGAAAATAGTGTTCAAGCCTAAGATGATATTTGAAGACATGTTTGTAGCTTAAACTCAAAGGTTCTTCTAGTATTTACAGATCAAGATAGATGCAGCAAACATTATATCTACTCTACCTTATTTTCTGTTTATGTTACCACTTGTTCAGTTGATCACCTATTTTTAATATTTGTCTGTAGTTATGGGTAAAATAAAATAGTAACTAGAGGTAAAAAGTACTATTACTGAAAATCGGGACGTGACAACATAGTATCAAAACATGGTATCATAGCGAGATTAGTGAGGTGAATTGGTGAGTGACAATTCAATCACCTTTGATTTTCGGAGAACAAAAATCAAGGCGTGACATTGCAGGTGGTACTGAAGTTGTACCATCAACCATTTGTAACATATCAGTGTTGTACAGAATGGGTAGAAGCAGACTCTTCCATAATAGATAATTAGAGCGATCTAATTTAATTCCTACTTGTGAGATGTTTGGAACTCCAGAAAAAGAGGGAGTGGATGAGGCCATATCAGAAGAAAATATGCAAGATGAGAGAATGAGATAAATACCAGTTATAAAACAGGCTCTGATACCATGTTAACAACCATGTACTCTAAAAGTTTAAGTTGTTAGAGATGGTGTAACTTAAATATATAAATCCTTCAACACACCCCCTCACGTGTGACATTCTTTTTTGGTTCAACACACGTGTTTCAATTTTAATTATTAGGGTGACGGTGAGGTTTGAACACGAGACATTTGACTTTGATACCATATAGAAAAGCTATACGCGAGAGAAATTTGAATGCACCACTCTGATATTTCAAGGTGCAAAACTAATATATTTATAGGTATAATTAATTACAAGTGTGAGATATCTTCTCTCTTGTTACAACAGCTTTTACCTCAAATTAAATTCAAAAATACTAGGATAAGATAACAACAAATATGAGATAAATATCAAGAGAATTCTAACTAAAACATAGTTTGTGTGTATCTCAAATTGCTTTGTCTAGTGGAATTCTCTTACAATAACATATATTAAAAATATATTTAATAAAATTTGCATTATATTTCTAGTACTTCAAGAATATATATGTGTATATGATTGTGGCTTAAGGTTAAAGCGGAAGTAGGCAATATAGCCTTTTAAATGTGAAAAATAAGGTTAATAATATCTTTTCAGTCAATGCAGGGGTAAAACAGACAATACATATAGTTTTAGGATTAAGTGTAATCATGCATCAAATCTCAGGAGGTGTGAGTGTAAGTTTTATCAAATTATAAATATGAGTTTAATTAGGACTAATCTTAGGGGGTGTGAGTGTATTTTGTCAAAAATAAAGGACATGTGCATTTTTGTACTATTGATTAAAAAAAAAGCACTCCAAGAAGAAAAAGATATTGGGTAAGTCATGGAGATCACTTCATTAGTATGTTCACTCAATAAAAATGCATCATTTTAATTTGTTGAGTAATTTTTATGTGAAGTTGAGACTAATTTTATTGAATGGTGCTTTTTTATTAGATGAACATACCAAGGCTACAAAAAAAATCTTACCATACCCCTTTATTATTATTTTTTATATCTAAACTCATTCTCTCACATGCTCTAATCTCCGGGCATATCTAAGCTTTACGTTTTCCAGCTGAAAAATTGTACCATAAAATAGTATTGTATAATCTATATCTATCTTAATGGACCACTTGCAAACACTATTATCATAACATTAATAGAAAAAAAATAATTTATTTCGTACTTAACACATTATTTCATCTATTTTTTATATTTTTTTTATTCATTGTAGATAATACATAAGTGCAATTTTTTTTGCCTTGCCACAATACACAATTTTAGATGTACTCAATGAAATTATCAATGAAAGTTATCGTTCTTTTGTTATTACAATGGTTTAAAAAAATTTATCTCCTTGATCTTAAAGGCTGTCTCGCTCATATAAATTTCTGAATCCGTCATTACATGTGACGATCCCCATACCTCACAATTACATTAGAATTTACCTTCTTTTTTTTAAACTTACATTTAAAAATGTAAAATGCCCAGTTCATAAAATATCTATGGAGTGTCGGTCCGAAATTAACGCGACACGTTGATAGAAGTTTTCTTGCTTGTTAGATGATAAGTCAAATACGTGGACGTATGGATTTTTCACATGTTGCATTCAACTGTAAAGTGCGTGAAATGCTGCTGGACAGGCGGCACTGTCCAAGGAGAGAGTGATATATATATATATATATATATATATATATATATATATATTTATTGATCATACTTACTTAGGCTAGCCTATGAGAAATTAAATCCACTCCACTCTTTTATTCTAAAAAAGCTACAACCACACGTCTTTAGCCAAAACATAAATCCTATGAACCCTTTATCAGGTGTAAATGGGTTAAGCTAGCTAGCAAGAAATCCTTATGTTTGGGCCCTAAAATAATTTTTTGGGCCCGATATTGAATTGTAGTTGAAATTGGGCTATACCTTGGCCATATTTGATAAATAGCTGAATTTACAACTCAACCCCAATTATTTTGTATGATAATTATGTAAAAATTAGCTAGATCAGTAAGCTTGATGAGAGAGAGAAAAATAACAACAAAATATTTACTAATTTACAACTAGATATACACATAGAAGAGATACATAATTGAATTACAACTATATATATATATTAATTTACAACTAGATATACATATAGAAGATATACATAATTGAATTACAACTATATATATATATATATATATATATATATATAAGATTGAGACTGGAATTAATGGATGGTGAGTCAATTAAACAGATGATAATTTGTTAATGAGGGCCAAAGCATTGCTAGTTAACCTAGCAACATTGACAATATAGGTCCTAATAGTGCTCCTAGTTTTGCCCTTCATACCAGCCTCTTCCAAGCCATCCGTGCACGTATCCTCATCTGTCAATGCAGCACTCACCCATGTCAATATATCCCCAATTTTGGTATCGAAATCGGGTCCTTCCAAATCCTTCATTGCCACCAAGGATTGTTGGAGCTCATCTACAGAGTCTTCCATGTTCTCCACACAATCCATTATAGCACTAGCTTCTCTTTGACTTAAATGGTGCCCTTTCGATAGATTTGCTACCATGGTTGAAGTGGCCTGCACACCTTTTAGGGTCACGGTGAGAGCAGCATTCGCCAATTCTGTAGGGCTTGTTTGGATGGAGCTAGCATAAGCAGAGAGAGTTTTGAAGCATAACTTGGGATACATTGTTATCCCACATGAAGATTTGATGAACTCTGTGTTGGTCTTGAGATGGGCGCCACGGGCTTCAACTACTCTTCCTGCACTACCCAAACATGTGCTTATCAAGTACAAGAGGGTGATAGTGGCTGCAATGCCATGGCAAGAGGATTGATGCTTTGAACATGTCATGGAAAGTACCATCTTAGGTGAAGATGGTTATTAATTAATTTTGAAGGATTGTGGACTTCGTGGTGGATGGATATATATATATATATATATATATATGTGGTGCATATGTGTGAAACAACTCCTTACCCTTGCCTTCATATATATAATGTATATATATGGGGTATGTGTCCTACATATGTATGATTGTGGGGTACATTTCCCATCAATTTTGGATGGCAAGGAGTGAATTCACATGCATCAGAGATGAGAATTATTGAAGATATGTTATTTTCATGACCTTATCATGTATAGTTACAGTATGGCAGTGGAAATTTTGAGACTGACAAATATTGGAAATAAAGGGATAAGAGAATGCCCAAAGCCCAATCACAATATATTTTTTTTTATACACACACACACACAATTTTCTTTACTTTTCCTTTTTAAGATTACCTATAACCTGTCAATATATGCAAGTGTGTGCATATATATATATATACAATTTTCTTTACTTTTCCTTTTTAAGATTACCTATAAGCTATCAATATATGCAAGTGTGTGTAGAGAATTGTAGTTGTGTGTATATATATATATATATATATATATTGTGTAGCCATAGAAGATTATCTGAGAGTCTGAGACTGATTAAGAAATATATTTTCACGTCGGTTGGGCAAACAAGAAGGATTATGAAACATGTGAACAGAAGTAGTTTCCACACAGCCACAAAACTTGCAGGCTAATAATATACATTTGAAGTATTGAACATAACAAAACTATGGCTTGTTATGATAGTGACTTTCGTTCACGGGTGTGGACAAGTCACGAGTGCACAACTGACACACAACATGCCATAGAAAATAAATTTAATATACAGTCGGCCATAAATGATTGTCAGATCTTGATTCTCAAAGCCGATTAGAAATGTTGGTTTCATATGTGTGTTTTTATTTTATTTTATCTTATCTTGGAAAATAATTCAGACACCCATTTGAGGACTTGAAACTCAAGACATGATATATTATTTGGGGCAGAAGAGGACAGGAAATCAACTTGACTCTTTCACTTGATCTACTTGAGAACATATGCCAATAGTAATTGGGTATGTATATATTCATATGTTCCAAAATATGAACCTACCCAAGTACATGTATGTACACATTCAATATATATATTCATGATTAATTCAAATGATCACTCTTGGACCATGCATGCATGAATTACACCATACATCATTTTCCTATATGGATGTCCTACCCAAATGCATGTACCCATGTGTCTAGGAAATACCAGTGGCTTGTGATTAATTAAAATCAAGTTTATAAGCCAGCTTCGGTGGATAGAAGAACTACAATGCTTCGAGTGAATTTTAACGGTGCGTACATAACATACGTAGTAATGTCAGATTAAGGTTCAGTTTGGGAGTTTACGGAAGTCTCAAAAAAACCTTTAAAATCGTTCACTGCTTCAGACTTTGTTTTATTGACTTGAATAGTTGTCAAGAATAACGAATAATATTGTCTAAAAAAAGAATAATTTAAAAACTAAAATATATTTAAAAAATACTTTCGTGAAACATTTTTCTTCTCATAAATTTCTTCTAATAAATGATTTTAAAGGCCCGAAAGGACAGGCCACGCTGGTTTTCAGAAAAGCCAGTCCGGAGAAAAACTTTGAGCACAATTTGAAGAGTTGCGGACCACTGGAATGAATTATTTGGAGACTGAAAATACATTACACCTAATCACAATGGAGATGACAACAATGTCGATGTCGGCCACTGGTACAGATTTCTGATCAATCTATTTTTCCAATCGCATATCAACCGTTGGATGTACAACGTGAGACAATAGTACGTCCATTTCTTGGTACTATCAGATTCTTTAATTTGATAAATACTCACAAAATTGGTCCCAAATTAAGTTGGCAACTTGGCATATGGACACGACAATTCAGTGGGCCAATGAATGAACCATGCCCATCTCCCAAACTCATTGCCATATATCTTTGCCACCTAAGAAGACCCCACCTCACATGCATTCAAGCTAATGCACCTTCAGATCAAATACCATTTTATTATTCGTCTCTGTTTCACAACATGTTCTTGTCCCCACTACATGAATTATTATTATTTTATTATTTGTTTTGGACCACAAGAATTTTATTATTATTTTATTATTATTTTTTGACCACATGAATTGTATGTTATGTGTGACAGTGATGTACACTTGCAACCTCTTCCCAAGATACGTTTTATTTATTTATTTATTTATTTTGGACTCGTTGAACCACAATCAATTGCTCTAAAAGTTTTAAATTGCGGAAGGATTGTAACATGTTGTAATACTCTCTCTCTCTCTCTCTCTCTCATGTGTTTTGTAAATATATATATATATATATATATATATATACAATCACCCACACACACACACATATATATATATATATGTATGTATATATATAGGTGTGGGTGATTGTATATATATATGAGATACAATGTGCATTCTCAATCTAATCATCATGCATGTGAGGCTGCAAATGAACTGAACTGAGTCGAGCCTAACTGAGTTTTAGGCTGCTCGGGTTCGGCTTGTTTGTTCATAGACTCGGCTCAGGCTCGTAATTAATACAAAAAATTGAGTTCGAGCTCGGGCTTGTTTTAAAAAGCTTAGACTCGGTTCAGCTCGGCTCGTTTAAAAAAATAAATCTAAAATATTTAAATTTATTGTATTTTCAATTTTTTTGAATTTTTTAAACCATAAAATTTGAATTATCTTTTATTATTTTTATATACATATTCATATACTGAAAAAGTGAAATGTGATGTGTGTGATATAAATTTAGATAAATAATACAATATAACGAGCCTATATGAGCATTGTTTATGAGTCTAAATGAGTTTTAACGAGTTGAGCCTATTTGAACCTACACGAGTCGAGCCTAACACTACTTAAGCTCGGCTCGTTAATGAAACGAGCCTAAAAATTAGGCTCAAGTTCGGCTTTTTTATTAAAAAATGAGCCTGATTTGAGTCCTTAACAAGCCGAGCCCAAACTGCTCATGAGTAACTCGGTTCATTTGCAGCGTACATGCATGCTTCTAAGAGTATTTCGGTGAGGCTAATACTTGGAAGGAGGAAGTGATGTCAAAGACTAATGAACTGTAAATTTGAGTCTGTTGCTTGACAAGTCTCAATCTCCCAGATTACACCACAAAACCTGTCGGACCTCAATATAGCCAGAAATCATGACACCCCGCGAAATTATAGATCATTTTTCCCCCTAAATTATCAACCTAAATGACGGCCCAAATTTAATTAGAACTGTTGAGGAAGCACACCAATCCATCATTAATATGAACGTTGAACCACTTGATAGCTTTGTTTTTGGTTTAAGTATGAACCATTTGATATATTTGTGTTGCACAAAAAAAGAAAAAAAAATAAAACCCCACTTGATATGGCCTCACCAAAAAAATATCATCCACATTACACACATGAGTTGCTTCTATAAATTTGAAATCTTTCCCTCCCACTCTCATCAATCCAATAGCTTTAAACTTCTAGAGAGAGAGAGAGAGATATGGAAGGATCATTTTCTCACCATATTCTTGCAACCCTTTTCATTTTACTTGCCTTCACTACTTACACGAGCTGTGCAGCACGTGTAACAGCCCAAAAAACAAGCAATGAGTTCATCAAAACATCTTGCAGTTCAACAGCATATCCAGAACTTTGCTACACCACACTCTCAACCCATGCAAGTGTCATCCAAACAAGCCCTAAGCTTCTAGCCCACACAGCCCTCTCCGTGACCTTTGACACCGCCCGGTCCACCTCCGCCGTGGTGTCAAAGCTGGCACAGAGCCACGGCATGAAGCCGAGGGAGGCTGCCGCCATGAGTGACTGTGTTGAAGAATTGAGTGACTCGGTGGACCAACTCAGAAGATCTCTAGGGGAGATGAATCAACTCAAGGGGGGCTCAGACTTTCAGCTCATGATGAGTGACATACAAACTTGGATTAGTGCCGCTTTGACCGATGACGACACCTGCACCACCGGCTTCGCCGGAAACGCCATGAATGGGAAATTGAAGACCGTCGTGAGGGGCAAAATTGTCAACATTGCCCATTTGACTAGCAATGCATTGGCTTTGATCAATAGTTATGCTTCTCGCCATAACTAGCTAATTAAGCTCATGCCAAGCGAGATATTCTAGAGATTAAGACTACTTAATTAATTAGGATCATCAATTGATCACTATATATATATATATATATATATATATATATATATATATATGAGGATTGCATTGCTCAATCAATCCTCAGTAGGGTAATGGTTATATTAGTTCCGTTATGGACGTCATTGTGTTGAATTAGTGAAATTTTGTGTGTAGTGTGTACAATCAATATAAATATCAAAGTGCGTGAAAACTTGTTTTCATTCGGTAAGTCTCTTCAACATTCATAATTTTTTTTTGGGTGAATCTGCCGGAGTTCAGCCTAATTACTCTGGGATTAAGGTTTTTAATTTATTTTGATAAATCTCTTTTGAAGTTTGGTTAACTTTACTCTTAATACTTCTGTCTTTAATTGACAGTCAATTTCGTTAAAGACAATTAACATAAAAAAAAAAAATGTCAAAACAACTCTTAGTGACAGTACTGTCGGTGTGGCATTGATGGAGAAAAAATATATAAAAAATGTGTTAATCTCGGTCAAATAATTAAAAATTGATATTATTTTTGCACAAAAATATTATAACTTGAGGGTACTTTGATAATTGTGTATTAGATGTGATTTTGTTTAATCGATCGTAAGTCTGACAGGAGTGTTAAGGTAATTTTACAAAAATTATAATTTAAGAGTAATTAAATTAAATTTTAAAAAAGATTAGAGTAATTTACCCAAAAAAATTTCAAATATCAAAAAGTTCATTTGGATTTCAATTTTCTTTTCACAGGCAAGCAAAGAAAAAAAGTAAACAAGTAATTAGTTACATTCATACTTTGATAAAGATGTAATGTTTAAGAAATGTTAAAAACCACCCACCTTTTCCAAATGAGATAGATTTCACCTTCTTTGTCGACATGAGATAACTTGTCACGTGTTTGCCTCAATTCTCTCAAAACAATTTAAAAAAAACTTTGAACTTAGGAAATAATTTTCGAAAGAAATTAAAAATAAAAGAGTGGCTCTTTTTAACTTTGTTCACGTAGAACAACTTTCAGAATTGAAAACTCATCACAAAACTGAATTAAATAGGGATTGTACCTTTTCGCTTGAGATATTCAAAGCCATACTGATTAGTTTAAACATAAGAAAATTTGAACTTTTGTCTAAACAAGAAATATATATATATATCTTTTTTTTTTTCCATGAAACACCTTACCATTAATGTTTTGTTTGAAATGCGAAAATAGAATGGAATTCATATGTGAATGGAATGAGAATGAGAATGAAACGGTCATTCTCATTCTTTTATTTGGTTGCAAATATGAGAATAGATAGGAATGAAATAAATTTTAAATTAAACTGTTCAAAATATCTCTTTTAGTGACAAAAAAATTAAACTAACAAATGTGTAGTGGTGAAGGAAGGTGGTGATGTGAGGGTGGTGAGAGTGGTAGTGGAGGCGGTGGAGGAAGGTGGTGTGATGGTGGTGGTGGCGGCGGCGGTGATAAAGCTAATGTAAGTTGTAGTGGTAGTTATAATAGAGACAGTGTGGTGGTGGAGGAGAAGAATTTTTTGATAATATGATTTTTTTTTTAAAAATCTTACTAGGAATGGAATGGACCCATTCCATTTTTGCGTCCCAAACGCAACATAAAAGTTCAAGAGAGAGATTTTTCATAAAATATAATATATCTTCAACACCATATATAGTAATCATTGGATATAATTGTCAGGGGTGGAGTTAGAATTGCAAAATGGGGAGGGCAAAAAGTAAGAAAAATCGAAAATGAACACAATAATTTTTATGACAAAAATGTCATAAATATTAAAAAAAAAAAAAAATTGAGGATGTTCTCATATAGATAAACCAAGTACATCATAGATAGATACAAAAACAGATATAACGTTTTATTAAGTAAACTATTGAACATGAACCTCCGATCCTTAAGAGACTCAAATTCATTAACTATCGAATTTATATCAATATCTTTAACAAGTTCTCTTTCATTGAGAATCATGCAATTTATAAGGAATTCATCACACATCTTTTTGTGAAGTTCAGTTTTGAAACACTCCATTACCGAAAAAGTTCGTTCTGTTTTTGTCGTAGAAACATGGATAGTCAATATAACACGGATTAATCTATCAATCAGATAATAGATTTATCTCTGTTTGTTCAACTTTTGAAATTTTTGAATAAGGCTGTTGCCGCTGCTTATTAGAAGTTGTTCCACTATTTGATCTATCATTTTCTAATTCATGGAACGAAAACAAAATTTTCATCTTGCAATGAAAGTGTCTCGATAGTCTGAACAATAGGCCTAGGGCCGACCCTGAAATTCCCAAAAGGTTGATTGGTCCTAAGCTAACTTTCTAGTAGACATAACACAAATTTATTTTTCCTTAAGATGTTTGTTCACACTTCACAAATCACAATAAAGACAAATTTGCTGAGAAATAGTAAATATGCACATATATAAGATTTTTATAAAGAAATTTCAGTATAATAACAAATTAAAAATATAAATAAAAAATAAACAATTTATTGGAGAATGTATAAATTGACCTCTTGTTGTTTAGCATCTTCTCCAATTTGTTAATGATTTTCTAAATTGTTGAGTATTTAATTATTTATACATATATGATATATATAAAAAGAGTCATGAACTATTGGGTGAAGATCTGAAAAAGAAGAAAAAATAGGACTTTTAGATAAAACTTACATATTTAATCTCCTTTAAATATTTTCACCAAAGGTTTAGAATCATCATGAATGATTGAACAAATAATTTTTTAAAAGGTCAGGTGATCACATAATTTCGGTGCAATTATATAGTACTCTAATAATATATGTATATAAACGATATAAATTTAAACTTTAAAGTATATTATGTCATGTTTGAATTTAAAATTGAATAGACAATTAAATATAGTATTAGAGACTCATAATATAAATAATATAATAAAAATAGTGGGTTGTGTGAACTAATAAACACAATTGTAGTAAATTTTTTTTTTCTTTTTTGGACTTGGGTTATAGTTCATTAGTAGTTCTATCTTTGATGATTGTTATATTTTTTTATACTTAGATCATATTTAACGGTTATGATGTTTGATATGTAAATTTTTTTTTTTACTTTTCAAATCATTAATGTATATTACATAGTTAAAAGAAAAAAAAACAAATCGCATAAAACACCTTGACGTGTAGTGATAGACAATAAACCATTGCAATTACATGCTAATTTGAGAAAGTTCTCTCTCACTCTCCCCTTCATTAACAGTACACGATGAACCTAGAACATGTCTGCCCATGAGATTTGGGTGGTTGAGACATCCTTACAATAAATAAATAATATCCTCCACACATTGGTTCTTAGCCCCAAAAGGGATGTTGATGTTGCATGCGGACCACCATATTTACCAACTTGCAACAGCTGAATCCTTGTGTCAGAAACCACCTCTTTCTAGCCCTTGGTGAGCTCAAGTAGCAACACTTCGTGACTATTTTAGTAATTTTCACTTTCCATTGTCATTTAGTCCCGGAACCCTCTTGATTAAGTTGAAGAGAGTTTTGTGCAAAAAAAAAAATGAATTTATTGCCAATCGCTACAACTTCGGGCCCTAGACACTCACAAAGCTACAAGTCTCAAATTTGAGTTTTTAGGTAAACAACGTTTGTGAGAGTACCCGCTCGGATATGGTTCTAATTAAGGTGAGTCCAGGACTTATCTTGTACACATAATTTGTTGAGTATTGTTAGTGCATTGTTGGTGTTCAAGAAAGGATTAGTCTTATTCGTAAAATGTGAAATACCTTCTATTGTGATAAAATAAAATAAAAAAATGGCTTCAACTCAAGGATGATTTTATGCAATTTGCCTTAAAAAAAAAAAAAAAAAAACTTATCAATTATAAAAAATTCGCAAAAAGTTTCTAGTGAAGTGCAACGCACTCAAGCAACTCAAGGGTCCCTCACTAATTCTACTTTTAGCCACAAAAGTAAATCAGATAACCAAACTTACCAATGTATAAATAAATAACAGAGAACCAACTTTTTAAATAAGTATATAAAGGACTCTAGTACCATCATAATGGCTAAACCTACCCAAGACAATAATTGTCTAAAATATCTCCAAAAGAAACAATGATTTTGCATAATTAAATAAATAAATAAAGACCATTTCCCATTCCTGTTATGTATACAGATCTAACCTTTAAAATTATCCTGCACATTGGGATTGCTTACAAGTTACAAACTTGTATCTTCGTTTTTGTCAACTCAAGCTTTTTAACATTTCATGAAGCAATCCACATCCAAATGTGAGGCCAATTGAAATTCAGAGATAGAGCAATTCAACAGTTATTTGGACAGACTCAAATGATATTTGCTCATGCCTATGCACCAATGCATGTCAAAGGTCACTTTTCTACTAAGACAATTGCACAATTTTTTTTTAGTAATGGATATAATGACTTGACATATATTATAGTTTTGAATGTTATGTGATGTTTGAAAGTGATGACTTCTCACAATATCAATCTTATACATGAACTATCTATATCTTTGTTAAAGTGAATATTTAATAGAGTTTACAAAGTTATTTGAAGTTATGGTTGTCCCTTTTCTTCTTGTGCCAGCTGACCAGAGGTCTTGTTCTTTCTTACCACAAGGTTCTCTACTTAATTTTTATTGATTTTTTTATAACAATGTGCTATTATTGTTTTCTTACAAAATATTCTTATACAATTTCTAATTCTCAATTATTCATTCACTTTTTAGAAGAACAATGAAGGTGCTTGCTATAACGAGAAGAAAGAAAGAAGGAAAATAGTGTTCAAACCTAAGATGATATTTGAAGACATGTTTGTAGCTTAAAATCAAAGGTGCTTCTAGTATTTACAGATCAAGATAGATGCAGCAAACATTATATCTACTCTACCCTATTTTCTGTTTATGTTACCACTTGTTCAGTTGATCACCTATTTTTAATATTTGTCTGTAGTTATGGGTAAAATAAAATAGCAACTAGAGGTAAAAAGCACTATTACTGGCAAGTTTTTCATACTGACATGCTCAGTGAACAAGGGTCTCAAGAAATTACAGAATCTATATAGAAGGACCAACAAATCTTTATTAGTTTATGAAATTTTCTCATGCAAAAAGATATGGGACAAAATAAGAGAACTGAAAAAAAAAAAAAGGGGAGGGGGGGGGGGGGGAGAAGAAAAAGAAAGTGATCTTTCGCCAGGGATGCATGAAATTAACAGCAAGCCATCAAGAAGCTCTCTTAGGAGGAGACATGTTATGAATAAGAGACACTGTTGTTTTGATTGCATATATCTGTATCAGCAATCCTGTAAACATTGAAGAGATGAAATTACACGGGCAGTCTATAAGTATGCTATATGCATTATCCAATAAATAGTATAAAGATATGAAACTCACCAAGTACAACACTGGAGCTCCTAAAAAGCTCAAACTTCTTTGCTTCCCAGCCACTCATATCTTCAATAACCTATGAGTAATTCCACACAGCTGTCAGAAAACTTCTTATAACCGAGGAACTTGGATCCTCTTCTGTCCATTTCTTATGTCCGGGATGATCCCAGGTGTTGCCAGTGCACTAGAGAGGTCCAAATTTATAAATGAGACGACAATATACAGAATTTCAGAAATGGACAGTCACAAATTTTATTTCCATAGGACTACATCACTTCTCCTAAGAGAAGGTTGCTTGTTACCCAGCAAGTAAAAAAAGTAAAGATTGTCCACATTTATGGTAAGATCTCAACTATTAGAAGGCATTGTCTATGGGCTGAAAGACTAGAAACGAATTATCCACTATATTCCGTGCGAAACAATAACTAGGAGGTAAACAGCTAAACATAATGCATTAAAGAAGCAAAAAGTAAAATCCAAGAAAAATAAGTGTACATAGGAAGAGATTCTATTTCTTTTTTTTGGTGGAGATGTTTTTTGTTTTTTTTAAAACTTGCAAGGAAAAGCATACCAAGAAAGGATTAAGTAACATCAGAAAAAAATGGTATGTTACGAGAAGCATATAAGCAAGATGTTGTATGAAGCAGTTCCTAATTCTACTCACTGCCTCATTACCAGTAGTCTAACAACTTAATTATGTTAATAAGAGCTAAGAGATCCATTTTCTTCTTCAAAATCACACCTTCCTTCA
Source organism: Cornus controversa (assembly GCA_026545225.1). Taxonomy (NCBI): domain Eukaryota; kingdom Viridiplantae; phylum Streptophyta; class Magnoliopsida; order Cornales; family Cornaceae; genus Cornus; species Cornus controversa. The sequence continues at coordinate 46,611,854 of CM048852.1, read as the reverse complement.
ATCAGAAACCCACAAGGAACTCAAATCAAAGCATTCATTTACTCCATTTACACAGTCATTGTTTCTTCAAAAAATTACATAAATAATTAAAACATATAAGACATTAGTTAGATTCAACAAGTACTCACTGCTTGAAGTCTGTCCCAACACATTACAAAAATTCCCAATATTTGCATGAACAAAATACTCACTGCTTAAACTCTTTCTCAATGAAGTACAAGAATCCCTAATTATTACATGAACGAAATACCTCATCCAACCATATCACACCTTTTGTGTGGCTGCACGATTCTGAACCCTTCAAATTTTGGAACAAAGACATAACCGTCAACTAAGAAACTGTTTTTTCTTTTTGCAAGAACACAATCATCTTCAGAACAGCATTCTTAAAGCTCTATGATTTGCAACCCACACTGTCTTCATCATTAAAGAGTTCCTCAACGCTATAACAGAAGAGGTCTTTGCAGCAAAATTATCAATTTAGCGGTGAAAGGAAACTCGTTGCTCAAAGTAGCTACTCTATGATGGGTGAAGGATCACAAAAGCGCGGATATGTGACATTTCCTAATGGAAAAATAAAGAATCACAGAAAGAAGTCGTAGAAAATACCAAAGCGGGAAAAGTTTGCATAGTCATTGTAGGAGTCACAATAGTGTCATCCACGTGGTATGTTGAAAAGTCAAAAAAGCATTGCCAACATGGCCTAAGATGACCCAACGAAGCAGCCACATGGCCCTTTGAAAAGTCAAAAGAAAACCTTGACACCCCGCCAGGTCACCAAGCCTCAAGAGTAAGACTCTCGAGTCCAAAGAAAACCTTGACGTCATGACAGGTCACCAAACCTCGAGAAAAAGATTCTCGAGTCCAAAGAAAACCCTGATGACACGCCAGATCATCAAATCTCGAGAGTATGATTCTTGAGTCCAAAGAAAACCTTGACGTAACGACAAGTCACCAAAACCTCGAGAGTATGACTCTTGAGTCCAAAGAAAAACCTGACATCAAATCTCAAGGGCACCACCTGCAACATATGGTACCTCACAGTCTTGGGTCGAAGTTGCCAAGTATGAGGACGAGATAAAGGTAGGGCTTTCTCGTATACTTACAACTACCATTTGGGCCACTTAGAAGGATCTTGACTTGGTGGATGAGAAATCAGATAATGCCTAACACAAACAATATGCCCTGGGAAGCATGGATACAGATACGACACGATACGGGTATGTCGATATGACAAATCTCAAAAAAATAGGACACGAGTATGACAATATATAAATAATAAATTATATTTTTATATATACAAAAAATTGAGTTATTAGCATTTCTTTATAAAATATTATGATTAACAAACAAAATAATAGTTAAGAGTCGTATTGCATAATTTACATGGATAAATTTTGTACTAAATCATGATATATATCTCAACATTTCTTTTCTAAATAAATTTTAAAGTTTTCTTAACAATTATACTATGATAATATTGTTAGAAAACTTGTTAAAAATGTGTTTTGAAGTATCTAGGAAGAATCGGATATGTCGTCAAAGTATCTGAAAAGTATCGGATACGTGTTAGAAATAAAAATATATATTTTAAAATTATGAATACGTTTAAGAAGTATTGGACACGCATCCGTGAGTATCCAAGGACTATCGGTATCCGATACAGGTACGTTACCATTGTAGAAGTATTCGTGCTTCCTAGAATAGGCCTAACCAAGAGAATGGTGAACACATGTTGTGACAGAAATCCTTACAAACACCATTAATACTCTGTTTAGAAACATTAATATTTCAACCACTAATACTGCTGCCCAGCCAAATGCATTTAATGTCTGCATTAAAGATTTAACAAACCACGTTGCACTAAAGCATGGTGAAATGAAGGAAACAACCCTTAGGTGTTTAGAGGCATCATGACCTATAGTCTTAGGTACCAGGTAAAGACCAAACAAGTCGAGGTCCCCTAGGTAAAACCCAAGGAACCTAGGACAATAAATATATGCATCATGAGGTAAAGAAAGCTCATGCATTAACCCCCATAGCAACAAGAATTTGTCACGAAGGCAAACATCCCTACCTTAACCATAAATCCCATTGGCTAGTCTACTTCTCCTTCATCCAGAGAGATGGTCCCTCATATTTGTGTTTGATGTCTTCATTTATTACATATTGTTTAGTGCTCCAATAAAGAACCCCTACAGTCATATTTGTGAAAGTTCTTTCTTTTGTACACTTACAGATATTGATCTTATTTATCCTGTAAAATACTGTTAATCTGATCTAGATTTCACCTTTAATAGTATAGGTCAAATAGAAATGTAAATAATTTTAGAAAGACAGAAATGCAATATTTTTGTGAAGAAAAATAATTTAACACCTGGCCAACAGAAAAGGAATACTGGTCTACCTGTAAAAGAATGAACTTTCCTACCTCTAACGAGAATTTAGACACTAGGACACAAGCAATTGAGAGCAGTATTGCTATAGATGATGCAAACATGTAACACTTCAAAAAGTTCATTCGGCTGCGCCTTCGTCCTTCAAGAAACAAAAAACCAAAATAAAAATAAAATAAAGCTAACAAATCCACAATTATGAACTCGAAGATGAATAGAGATCGAGTCAGCAACCTAATTCTCCTATTATGAGTGAAACAGAGCCAATGATGACAGATGAAACCGCAAGTCTATCAATAATATCCTCCTTCAATATTGATAGAACTATGATCAGCACTCCTATCAGTTGTATGATAGCCTGCCGTAAACAATGAAAACCGTATCAGAAGGAAATATAAGAGGTACCCAACTTGAAACGTTGAAACTTTTGCTTCTAAACAAAAGAAGAAAAAAGTTTCAAACACCAAATGAATAAAAAAATGAGTCCACAAAGTTCATCAAGAATGATAATCAAAATAATGTTTATAAAACCTTGAGGTTCAGTTTGGAACTCGGAAAAGTATGCGGTTTACTTTCCCTTGTTTGATTTTGTTGGAAAGCTGTGAAGGAAAAAAAAAATGGAAGTTCTTCAACTCGAAGAAACCCAAAGGGTAATCCTGTGGCCTGTGCGGAAAAGAAATCAGATTTTTCATAAAATGGATTCCTTTCTTTCCTTTTCCTTTTCCTCGATGCTTCAGAGAACCAAAAAGAGTTTAAGAATCACAATTAGGGTCACATGGTTTGAACATTCATTCAAACGAAATTAAAGTCCAAATTCAGAATCCCATTTAAATAAAATCAAATGATTATTAAAAGCCTAGACTACTATGCTAGCATTAGTTCACAGTCAATGTATTAAAATTACAAACTTATTTCAATTCATGTGTATATCGTAACAATGTACATGAGAGAGAGAGAGAGAAGGAGAGTAAAGAACCTGAGCTAAGATCAGTTTGGAGAGTCGATACTTCCCTTTAGCTACCTTTGTGTACCCTAAAAACGAAAGCCAATGATATTAAAATCTAAGCTTTAAATAACCTAAATTTTTTTTCCCAAAAATAAATATAAGGAGAAAAGAAAGATGAAGAGCCTTACTGGAGTCAACAACCATACGGTAGGAGAAATCAGAGCCGTCCGTACCAGATGGCCTTCCATTCCCACTTCCAGATTTTCTCTGCTGCATATCAAACCTCTTCCTCCTCCTTCGCCTCTCTCTTTCGCGTCTGTGAAACCTTTACTTTGGTGGGAGAGAAATGAAAGGAAAGGAAAAGAAAAGAAAAGAAAAGAAAGGTATGTGTTTTATATAAATTTTTAGGGGAAAAGAAGGAAATGGGAGAATTTGGAAGCATAAAAATTAGACTCAGTTTTTTATACTAATTATACTCTTATTTTTATTAAAAATAAAATCAAAATATTATACGAGTTCCATGTTTTTATTTCCTTTAAACCTTCCTTTGTTTTAAAATAATGGCATTGACTTGGAGTCCGCAGGGCCGGCCCTGACTATAGGCGACCTAGGCAGTTGCCTAGGGCCTTCAAAGTCTAAGGGGCCAAAAAAAAAAAATGATATATATATATATATATATATTGTATGAGTTAAAAACAGAGAAAAAATAGTCCAAATATATTGTATAAATTAAACACAGAGAGAAAGGGGCCAAAAAAAAAAAAAATAGTACTATATATATTGTATAAGTTAAAGACATAGAGAAAGGGGCCCAAAAAAAAAAAAATAGTTATATATTGTATAAGTTAAAAATAGTCGATATATATATATATATATTTCTTTATTTGCCTCCTTCAATGAATCTATTGACTTTTCTCTTTTTTTTTTTTCTTCTCTTTTTCTTTATTCCTCCCTCTCTTTAACATCTTTCAATTTTCTTCTCTAGCCAAACAATATTGAAGAAAATCATATTCAATATCTCGGCAGAATTATATTTAAATTTAAAAGTCTTAAGAGGAGTGTTAAAAATTCGCACTTTATAAAAAAAAATTATGCGTGTATAACTTTACATATAAAAGGCCTCACGTTGGAAGTTCGCCTAGGGTCCCTCGAGATTTTGGTAATCTCAGGACCGGCCCTGGGAATACGTACCACCTTTATATTTGTCTTATCAATAATAATTTCTTTTCTCTTTTTTATAATTAATGTTATTCTTTTTATTATTATTAATTTTTCTACTGTTATACCAAACTTAACCTTAAAAATAGGAAGAAGAATTACAAATAAGTCCTATTTTTTTATCACTTACTCCTAACCAACAAACAATTTTACTATACAAAACCATGGGGTATACAAAAACCATGGGATAAGGTGGACCACAACATGGTAGGCTCGACCCTGTTGTGTTTAAGCTTAAGGCTGATTCCAATTACAAATTATTAGTATTATTATTATTTCAACAACACTTTTAAGCACTATAGTTCATCATTGAGTAGTCCTTCCGCTCAACAAGCATAAAGAAATTTTTTGAAAGTGATTTTAAAGAAATTTGAACTCTGAACCATCAAATATGAGGTGAGAGTCTTGTCATTAAACTATTTAAAAAAAAAAATTAAGAAAAATTTCAATACAAGACATGACCTCGCCATGGCTGGTGCATCAACCAAGTGTTTAATTACAAGTTTTCAAACATTTGCCATCAACTAGGAGACAGAATGTCAATGGTGAAAACCGTGGTCCATAAAATTTAAGTAAACTGTTAAGATAGTGAGGAGTTTACACGACTGTCACTTAGTACTCGTCTTACGTTCTTTTTAATTTATTATAAAAGATTGTATTTGTTGTGTTTTCAAGACATCTTTATATAAAAATAATAATATAAATACCATCAAAATAGTAAAACAATGAAGATAAGGACCAATGAAACAATTTTATCGGTAATTTTTTCGTTGTTTTGTATGAAAGGTTGTCTATTTCATGTAGAAAACAAAATTTTCATTTTTAAAGTCAAAATCATAGTTAAATATTTAAGACATCTTTTTATGTAGAATAAAAAGAATGCTATCAATATAGTAATAAGAGAAAAATAACAAACACAAATGAAATAATTTTGCAAGTAGCATTATTGTTATTTTGTACAAAATATTGTTTAACTTATTGAAACCAACTGTTACTTTTTTTTTTTTTAAAGACAATCATAGTCAAACATGCGAGTGATTAGTTTTTAACCAATCACATAAAGTAAGTGCTAAACGACTGTCGCGCTAGCGATTGCCGCTAACACTTTTCTAAAATAGTATAGGACTCATAAACATGTTCGTTAACGTAAGTTCGTATATGATTGTGAACATAAACTCGTATAGGACTCATGAACATATTCGTTAACATAGACTTGTATAGGTTTATGATCGTAAGCTCATAAACAAAAGTTTGTGTAAGCTCATATAAGTTCAAAAATAAGCAAAGATGATCTTGAACACAAGTTCAAATCGAGCCCGAATGAATTTTCATGTTAAACAAGGGGAGCTTGAGCTTTTCAAAATATTAATGAATCATACTCAAAACAACCCAAATTTGATATCAATCTAATCCCCTTGGATTAACTTCATTTTGGTATAAAAATCTTCTCCAACCATGGCCTATCCAAGAGTTCCCAAACTGAAATTTCTAGGGTTCCTACCATTCAACCTCACAATTTCTTCCAATCCACAACACAGTACTTCAATCGACCCAAATCACTAAACTAAACATTCAAAAAAACACCATTAACATATGTATTCAACAATAACACCATCAACCTGTTGGCCAATGTCAGCCATTTGCAAAGCATGAAAACCCACTTCAAGCTCCATTCCTCCACCATGAACAGTTCCCAATTCCACCATGAAATATATTTACAGCTCAAACAATGCACACGTTTGTGCCACAACTGAAAATCACCAAATCAAACATTCAACCCATACAAGTACAACACATCAACAAAATGATTTTACATGTGTAAACCACGATCATCTTCTGTTCATATATATTTATATATGTATGTATACGTAACACATGCATATACTGTTACCACCAATTTATCTCTTAGAGAGAGTCATTTCTCAGATTTGCTAGAGAGAGGGATGATCACTCATCAGATGGGTCTGATTTTAAAATGGGTTTGATGTTAAGACCCGTTAAAAATGGGTAGAATCCAATTACTGTTTTTTTATTCTAATATTTTATAAAGTTGGGACAGTTTTTTATTGTGCCACATTACCTGTTTAAGGAAGTTCCTTCTTCCATGGTCCGAGACAAGTACTGTCCTTTCATTTATACAACAAAAAAAAAGTTATCAGTACTGTTAGGCATCCATCACACATATCTAGCAAGCAATACAACATCACACAATGCATCTGTCATTCTGAAAAATCATTTCCAAGGAAAAAATATTTTGAGACCAGCGGAAAGGAGATATACCCGTTTTCCTGACAGGGGTTCTGAGAACAATATAATCTAGAGCAGCAACTTTAAATAGGCACTGACTGAGCCGTGAATCTCCAAAAATTCTGATTTTTGTTTAGATGTGTTTAGTAACCGTTAGAAGCGTTTTAATAGTTACCAATTTTAACTTAGTAGTGCTTTTGAATGGAGCTACAAACGCATCTGTTATTCTGAAAAATCATTTCCAACATACTTCCATCCACAGAAATCATGCAAACAATTTACTAAGCTTTGTTACGGATCTCACCATCTAAAAATAATACCAAGTCTCAGCCTGTAAAGCAATTTTCAACAAGTATTGCAAATATATATTTTGCGACATGTGCAGCAGCTGTGCTCTTGATCTTTTTCCATGCCTGCAAGTCTGCAACAACTTAGATTTCATCAGAATTTCTTACTGACAACTGATATGAGAAGATAAGCTGGATGATTGATGAAGTAGTAACACTTGTATTAAATGAGATAGGGCTGAACATGTATACAATGGGCAAGATGCCAAATTTACCAAGTTTATTCCATTGGATAACATTCTTATAATTACATTTAGGGCAAATTACACTCACCTCCCTTGAGGTTAGCCCTAATAACACCGTATTCCCATGTGGTTTTCATAATAACATTGACCTCCCCTGTCTGTTACCTCTGTTAGACTTAAGTTAGTTAGTAGTGCAAAGTTACGCATATACCCATGTCATAAACAAAACAAAAAGAAAACTATGGGTTTTCTCTCTCTACACTCTTCAACTATAGAATTTCTCTCTACATTCTTTGTTTCTCTCTCTACATCTCTCTCCACTCTCTCTCTCATTACTTGTTCTAAGACCCAGAAAAAATCTGGGTTTTCTCGGTAGAGACCCAAAAGATATCATGTCGATTCCGGCAATAAATCTGTATTCTAAGGTGAATCTTAGATGCGATAAAAACCAAAACAAATCCTGTCATGACTCATGCAGCAGCCCACGTTTAACTACATATACTTATTATGTATTAAATGAATAGTTATGAAGAGGAAGGCAACATCATAACGAAGAAGCAGAGAGATCTCCGGAATGAAGTCAACAATGAAGGAAGCCAGAGCACTCAATCCACTCCTCCCAGAGGTCGATGAGTATCCACCAGAAAAAGAAACTTATTCAATATATTTTTAATTAGCATAGGTGCCTCTTGAGTGTATGTACATTAATTAATTCAGCCAGTAATTGACTGCTAACATATGGGGTTATTCATTTTATCAAATCTGAAATTTTAGCTTCAGCTGAGATGGTTCGTCCTGATAAATGCTATGCAAGTAGTTAATTTTAGTTTACAATGCTATTTTCTGTGCATACAAAGGAGAGCTTATGGATGATGCAGTGATATATTGCCTTGTGGGCATTCCTTTGGAGGTGGTGGAATACAACATGTCATTAGAATGGTGAGTCTCTAGCAAACAAAATTCTTATTTAGTGAATTTATCATTTCAGTTATTAGTGTTTGGCTTGAGGATAATTTTTCTTGCTGCTGGATTAGTTTTGAGGTCTACTATCTAAAGGTGATATATAAACCGTGTAGAAGAAGTGCATGTCTATGTAGATTGGCAGTGACTTATGAAATTTGCTACATACTTTTGAACACACGTTCTCGTATAATTCTTTAATTTATTTTATGATTATGTTTTTCCATTTTTCCAAAATGTTCATCTGAAGTGTACACACACTTGTATGAAATTTGCAACCACTGGGTAGTTATGTCATTTTGACTCAAAAAGTACGGGTATGTACATCTTGGTAAGTTTTTAAAGGGCACTTCTGGTATATGATGCTTACAAAGTGACCACATCAGCGAAAAGGGTCATTCACTGACGCTGACTTTTAACGGAGGTACAAACTCTTGAAGCTCAAGGAAGGTCAGTGTTGTTATGAAAACAACAGGGGAACAGGGTATTGTTAGGGCAAACCTCAGGTAGGTGAGTGTAATTTTACCCTAAAATTTATTATGCAGATTTTCAATATTTATTTTTTCATTTAACCTTCCACTAATTTGTACTTCTCAACTCAAGGAAGCTTTCAGCCTAGTGACTTTTTGGACCCAACTTTGTCAGTGTATACTTTTTTATTTTTAAGTTAAAAAAAAAAAAAAAAACGATCACATGAGGGGAACGGTCATGTTATCCAACATGAGAAACAACCATCAAAATTCATTTTAGAAGGAAACAATTCATCTCATCCTGGATTTCATGCAGCCAATACAGACCAGAAAAGGCATGTGACACAGGATTGGCATAATTCAAAAGGGCAAGCAAGAAATGAACTTTGCATACCTCATGGAGCACAGCGTCTCATGTCAATAAATTTCTTCTTATTCATATTGGATTGTATGTATATTTAAAGGCACAAAACAGAAATGGCATCACTGGAAAAATATGAAAAGAACTGTAATCAACACCAAAGTTCATTATAAAAACCTTTATGTATCAATGACAACCCGAAAACTAGATAAATTCAACTCAACAAAACAAAGCAAAACCGCAAAAGGAGATGTCATACATAATAAAATAAATATTATTTATATTCCACGAAGAAGAAAATTACTCATTTGACATTACATGTAAAATATAATGGAATTTAAAATGAACTCTACTATGCTATAAAAGAATTTACAGTGGAAGGCATCAACTTCAACTTTGCTCCATTTTTTTTTATCTTAACATCATCAATGACCTTTGAGAAGATATTTAATTTGTGGAGGAAAACTTTCGAAAGACCCTGTTTTTTCGTACCCAAAGAGGCAAGTTCTTTGGCACCAACCACAGGATGGTCATCACCATAAAATTATAAGAATGCCTTTGCACTGCGTTCTTTATTGGACAAGAGCAGAACTCGTACTTTATTAGCAAAGCTGTAAACAAGTCTAACAAAATACTTTATCGTCTAAAATATTTCAAATGCATATTTAATCATGAATTGATTATAAATCTCAAATAATTAAGTGATATTTAAGCAATAGATGCCAAACATCTAAAATACAATCCTCAATTAATTTGTATTCTCAAGTATTTTCTGCATCATCCTTGAGCTTAATAAATTGACAGGGCAAAATATCTCTCTTTACAGGAAGTTATTTCCTTACCAAGCAATCAAAGTGCTCTATCAGCTCTGAAATATATGGGCCTCTGCCTCTTGGTCCATCGGATTTGATGCATGAGGAAGGCATAATTGTGTGCATAGCCAACAGCTTCACCATTGGTTGCTTACACACTGCTTGTTCTTTAGCTTTCTGAACCAGGTCTATGAAGAACTTGAATTTTTCCTCCACGCACCCTGTTTACGTTGCAGTGGGATTTTTCCCTGAAAGTTAAAAAGAGATCAAGGAGGAAATATAAAGACATATAAGGGTAGTAAGGAGTAAATATTATTGAGGCTTGAACATGAGGAAAGGCCACAGAAAATTGCAGTGCAACTCCTCAAGTAGTCATTAATCAATTTAATACCTCAGGCCTTAGAATCAATATTTCCAAAGTCAATTTAATACAAATAATCATTTTTTTTTGGGGCAAATTTAAAAAATGACAACTTAACTTTTCTTAACTACAAATACGACAAATACCATAAAGTATTGGTGTACAAAGGAACTTAACATAATGTAATTACGGATTTGATAACTTTAACTCAAAGAATTTCGTATTTGACAATTTTCACGGTTCATTTTTTATACTTTGGTCCAAATTACCCCTCACCTTTTACACTATTACCCACCGGCGAACCCATCTTCTCCAGCGACACACCGGTGATCCATCTTCTCCGACGAGACACCAAATTATATATAACAATCCCAATCTTTCACTGCTCTCTCTATCTGTCTAAATTCTTGAAACTCTTCACATTAAAAATTTTCTTTCCTATCCTTATAGTTCTTGTTATCATCTTCTCAATTTGAGTGTACCCCTCATCCAAGCCCAAAGACACTACCACCGCCAACAGCGCCATCAACCCACCACCCACAAAATCCCAACTCTACAACCCCACGCGCCACCCTTACCGGCCCCAACCCAACCACCATTGTCGTCGCTAGAGTTGCCGCAGCTGCATTGACCTCTGCTGCTTATGGGAAGAAAGAGTCCACCAACAAGACCAGGTCCAAGATGCTCCGACAAGAGCTCGCTTCCACTGGAGAGGTACGTAGCAGCGAGGTATATGAGGAAGAGATCGTTGAGTCCAGTGGTGGTGTAGGGCATGAAGTCGTACATCTGGTTGCAATACTCGTCGACGAAGAATTGACCGAATCGGAGAAGTGGACCCTGCAAATCACCGTGGACATCGTCGGAGATGAGATATGAGGGTGTTGATGATGGATGGCTAGTGATAAATTGGCCGTAGGTGAGGATGAGAAAGAGGAGAATAGTTGAGAAGAAGGTGAGAGATCGTTTGTTAGCCTTGTTTGGTGCTTGTTGATGTGTTTGTGAGGTTGGGTAGGGATGGTGTCAGGGTTCCTAGGTCTGATCAGTGCTTGCGATGGGTTTCGATTGATGAACAACAACTATAACAGTGGCGTTCGTGAGGTTGGGTTATGGTTTGGGTTTATGGGGTTTGCGATTTGTTTGGTTGTTTGGGTGGTGGGTTTGTAAAAGTTGATTTAGGGTTTGATTGGGGGTGAAGAAGAGATGTATAGTGATATAATTGGGGTATTAAGAAATCTCTGATTTAGTGTTTTTTTTAAAAAGATGATCAGTGATTTGGGGTTTTTGTGGAGAAGAAGATAAACAGTGATTTGGTTGTGTGGTGGGGATGGTGGTTGTTGTTGTTGCAGGTTGTGGTGGTGTTTCGGTTAAGGGTGGCAGTTCGTGTTCCTGTGTCATGTTCGTGTCATGTCGATCTAAGAATATTATGCTAAACAGCTCAATCCTAACCCGACCTATTTAATAATCGTGTCAGAGACTCTCAACATTAATCCAGCCTGTTTATTAAACGTGTTACACGTGTCGTCCCGTGTAACTCATTTAATAAACACGTCTTATAATGACACGACTCGTTTAATAACCTTTTTATTCTGTTTAACTTATATGATATGAGTTTTTCCACTCCCAAAAAAAATCTCTCTGAAAATTGTATAAAAAAATAAAGTACATATCTATACATAAACCCTAAAATCAAACTAGGAAGACACAATAACAATCACATCAGTCCTGTAAACAAACAAATAGACTACAAAATAAGCATGAATAAAATCAAAATATATGAATAACTCATGTCATAATCGTGTCACAGGTTAGACAGCCTAGACCCAAACCCAACACAATTTTTGCGTGTTGTATTCGTGTCAACTCATTTATTAAACGTGTCAGTTTACCTCAAACCAAACCCGTTTAACTTGTGTCGTGTTGTCACGCCATGTCCAATTTTGCCACCCTAAGTTTCGGTGTTTGGGTGTTGGGGCATTTTGGACCAAAACCGTATAGTTGCTGTATTGTAATTATATTGTGTTAAGTGACTTTGTACACCAATACTATTTGGTATTTGTTGTATTTGTAATTATGGAATGTTAAGTTGTCATTTATTAAAATTTTCCTTTTTTTGTATTAAAAAATAAAACCACTAACTCATAGCAGTAGAACCTTTGAAACTAAAAGATCTTAAACTACCTGGAAAAAGATATAGTTTTTATTTATTTTTATTTTTTTAATCTGATGCTAAAATATTTAGTATATAATTGGATATATGAAAATTTATAGTTACATACACATGCATGCATGTGCATAGCTGGGTCTGTGCATGTACCTTGATTGTTGACAACTAGGCTAGATTATATGCAAGTGTAAAGCAACTAAGTTTGGGCTTATTCACCATGCATCTATTTTCTTGTCTTATATATTGTTTGCACCAAAACATAAAATTTTCATACTTGGTGTTTGTACTAAAATATAACTCTAAATATGGGCTATGTGGTAGAGTATTAGGGAAGGTAATTGGATGAAGAGTAGGGAAAGTTCCAATTGATGATAGGAATAATAAGTTGAATTCGGTGATGAGATAACGATTATGAAGAGATTCGTTTCAATCAGGAATTCAGAAAACACGTGGCAACAGAAGGACAAGGAAGATGGATTCGTTTCAATCAAGAATTCAGAAAACACGTGGCAACAGAAGGACAAGGAAGATGGATAAGCATTTTTAACTGCTAGTGTTTAAATTTGAATAAACAGTTTAAGTAATTTGCAGGCTAAAGTATAAATAGCCAACAAGGAGAACGTTGAAAGGGGTCCTGGCACCATCATCAAAATTTCAATTCCTTTGTACTTCTTTTAACAGTAGTTGTAGACTTAGATTAGATTAATGTAGCGTAGTCCTATTCAACATCTATCTCTTATATGTCCTGTACAAGATTATCGTTTGCCAAATTCAGCGAATGCTTGGACAGATTGTCTCCTTCCTTTTATTCCAGAGTGTGTTTGCAAAAGTCCTTGTCTTAAAGGAAATCAGAACGTCATTCCTACTTCTCCAAATCGCCTGATCCTAAAATTCGACCGATCTATATTGATGGTGTCTTTAATAGGAATAGTTAGGCTATTTCATCCAATTGGCATGTCCGCTTTCAAAATTAGCCAAACATATATACTATTGGAAGCATTAAACAGCACTATGAAGGCGTGAAATATAGATACTGAATGCTATTTTGAAATCTGAAACATAACTTACAATTTTGATAGTGTTACCGGTTGAATTTTACAAACCCCTTTCTAACAGTGAATATCATGTTCATGAAAATGGAAGTAGGTTCTGGGCTTCACTTGTCTGCTTCAACACTGCAGAATTCTGGAAACATAAATTTTTAAAGGTGAAAAAGGAATAATTGCTAAAGAAAAAAACAGAAGTAAAATAAAATACAACCACAATGCTGTAATATGTGCAATGTGAAGGTAAATCCAGTTTAACTATTTTTATTTTCAGAAGCTATAAATCTATGCATGAATTTCTGTTTGCAAATAATATGTTATGGGAAACCCGCCACTGCAGGCTGTGAATCTATGGTAAAACACTACATTTTTCCATTAGCTGAGAAAAGTTAGGACCTGTAGCTCAGAAGATTCGAACATGTGGCTACCTAGCCCATATCGGAAGCTTCAATTCCTTGCCACAACTGGCCCAAAAGGGAAGCACCTTTCCCTCTGGAAGTTGGAAAAATATCCTTGGGATAGCAATCAAAAGCTAGGAACTAGGGCGTGGGACGTGGGTCTGATGTTAAAATAGAATGGCCTTACTTCTATTGTTTTATCTTGACCGATGGAATCGTTGCACGGTAGCATGTCTTGTATTATTCACCATACTCTTCCAGCCAGACCTGGGCAGAACTGCAAAGCAATCACAAGTATTAGTAGCCTAAAAAATGCGTTCCTTAGGCTTAATAAAGAAAACAACTACATCTCTACATCCAAATTCAATTTCAAATCAAAACTATTGCGCTATGCCCAATTGTCATTCGACCAATTCAAGTACAAGGAAAATAAATCTAGTAAATATTCATTAGGATAATAAATCTTGTAAATACTCTTGTTTATTGGGTAAGACTGGTAAGTAAATGTTCTTATGAGCATACTTAGGAGTATATGGATATAGGACTTAGAATGACATTAAATAATTAGAAATCAGGAGTTGAATTTCACATGATTGAAAATTCTTTAAATAAAAAACTCCACAATTCAAAAAAGTAAATTGGCTTTAAGTTAATTGATGGAGATGCTCATATGGATGCAACAACGAAGGCTGCTGCAGCAATAGGGGTGATGGTAGCAACATGGCAGTTCTGCAATGAGATTGACGTGGGTTGTGGCAATGGTAGTGAAGGTGAAAATGTAAGGTGCACACTTACAAACTAGGGGTTAGGGTTGATTCTAATCAATTTTATGTACAGATATTTAATTTGATCAATTAAATACTGATACTTCACCAAATACCCTGTATCGCCTAGATACATGTTGGCTAAGTAACCATAAAGTATCGGTGTCAAGTACGTATCTTACATGGATATGCCACCTTCATAGAAATGTCCCTACTTATTAGACATTTGGAGCAAAGTGAACTCTCTTTTTGAAAAATTGATATACCAATTGCATTTAACAATTGACAAAAAATTTCCGATGTGATGGAGTTAATGGGTTATCAAACAACACAAAATAATTTGGAGCTATTTTGGTCTGTGAATAGTAAACATGAATAATAAAAGGGCTACTTTTACTTCTCTCATGGGCAAGGATTGATTGAAAAAGGAAATTATTAGGGGATATAGGATTTTAAGGATAAAAGGAGGTTAGAAAAGATCTGGTTGTAGCAGTGTTAAGGCTTATATAGTGTACAAAATTAAGAGAGAGAACAAGCTCTAGAAATTCGCACCTAGAATCCCATAGGCATAACATCTAGGATTTGAATTTCATAATGCAATCCATGAAGAACATAAATGGTGAAAATTTATATAACACATGCTGAAAATAGAGGAGGAACAAGAAAGGAAAACCTAGGAATCACTCGAAGAGTCCCACAGGCATCCCATCTAGGGTTTCAATTGAATTTCCACTAAGAGCATAGTAGCTAGAAATTTCTCTTAACATGTTCTCTATTGAACTTAAACATTGCATGACCACATATAGACCATAGTAATCCTGGCTAATGACTTAAACTTCATTTTTTTATAATTAATTAGACTTCACATTATATTTAGGAAGGAGACTTTGACCAGTAAAACACATAGCAATAAAATAAAAAACACAAATAAGACTCAATACCAACACTTGGCCTCAAAAGACGGCCCATAAAAACTAAAAATAAAAATACAATAGCACTCTACTCAGACTAAAAGTCGAACCAATTCAAATTTACTTTTTCTTGAATTTCTTATCAACTGCAACAACCTGATGGCGGCAGTATGTGTTGATAACTAGACTCACTGAATGGATGATGATCGGGGTGGTGGCAGTAGTGATTATGGTTATGAAGTAGCAACCAATGCATTATTCCTCAATTACAAACATTTTGGTCCAAGGCTTTGGGTCTCTAGATTTCTTCCTTCAATCTCCAAGAAGATTGTTCAAAATCCATTCCTACAACTAGTATTTAGCATCCAAACAATTGGGAGCCCTATTCCACACTGCAATTCAACTTATCCAAATGAATCCCACGTACAAATAACCCAATATTTGTAGTATCTCACTGACAAAGTTACAAACTGTAAACCAATAAGTGCTATAAATTATTATTTTCTTTTATAAGTATGATACACATACATTCCAACTGGGACTTGAACCCTCACACCTCACCTTTTGGGGGTGGCAGGAGATGCTACTCATGCTAAGAGCTGGTGGCATAAATACTGCAATAAATCTACTTCTAGATGCATTTGTATTTCCCTTCCCGAATCTATTACAGTATTACTGCTTGCATTGGAAAATCACACACAAAACTATTTTACTAAAAAGAATATGTGTTCTCCTTTTACTGCCCTCAGATAATAGTTAACATATTATAATTATTATGCATAGAGTTAAATTTAATTAAATTTGCAAATTTGATAGTTTTCAGTTCATCTATTGAATCCACCCTAATCTCTCTTGTTTGTTTGAATTACAGAAGTAACAACATAATAATTCAAGCATAAATACAACATATTTCTAATTTGCAACCACAAGATCCATTACATCCAATATTGGAAATACCTGATGGTTCCAAATGCACAAAAAGGCCTATTTAGCAATCCAACAGAAGGGATTCGTTAGTTTTACCATTTCCCTGATAAAATCACCGATATGGATTAGTCACATACACATGATATTCAACACCAATAAAACCATTATTGTGATTAAGAAGGCAAAAAAACTGATTAAGAAGCACAACAGTAAAAGGAACAATGTGCAATCATTCAAGGTATTCAGAATTACCATAAGATAAATCCAAGATAAGCGAGCTCAAGATGTACTGCCATGGCAAACTTTGTGTTATCATCGTCATGCACAACAATATTTTCTTCAATCATGAGATCAATTCCAGTTCTCTTTGCTTATAGCATGATTCAGTCAGAAACCTCTGTGTAGATTCATCTAGAAATTTTCCTCTAGTCAGCATCATATCATGTACCATAAGGGCTTCATGCAATTTGTTTTCTTCGCATAATATGCAAAGCAACCAGTTACAATTATATCGGCAAGGTACATAATCATGGGCAAGCATGTCTTCACAAATCTTCAAGGCATGAACACTCAAACGAATAGCACAAAGACAACTGAGTAAATTTTCATAAGAAGCCTTGCAAGGAGAAAACCCTCTTTTATGCATTGTATGTGAGAGTGACAATGCATCGAGTAGTCTCCCAGCCTTACAAAGGCCTTGTATCAAGCTGTTATACACTTTTCTGTCTGGAGCACAACCATTTGCATTCATCTTATTGAACAACCCAATGGCAGAGTCAGTTTCACCAAATCGCATATGCCCTTCAATGAGAATTGTGAAAGTCACCTGATTGGGAACCACACCCTCTGTTTGCATCAATTCAAGATGATCATATGCATCTTGCATCCTATCCGCCCAACAAAACCCATACATCATACCATTATATAGGTACAAATTCGGCATAAATCTGGAGTCTTTAATTTTTTGCATCAACTTCAATGCAAATAATCTTTTTTCTTCAAAAGAGCTAATTGAAATTATCAAACTATTTTTCATAGGAACCAAAGTTTTCTGATGGAGCAAATGGAACAACATTTCTTTTTCTTTTTCCTTTTCAGACTTCCGATGTGCCACATGCCAATTTTCTTTGATGCGTGTAATATTTCTGCAAACACCACTGAGCAATGTAATACAACTAATCAGGTCATGATCAATCTGACTTTTTTCCATCAAATCGACCAATCTAAAGGCAAATTCAAACTCTCTTTTCTTCAAGAATTGATTGATAAGAGAGGTATAAAGCACCCTATTAGGCATGAAACCATCTTCCAACATTCTATCAAGGTATAGGCAACCTTTCTCAGTCATGTTTTTCTTCACTAGCCCATTTATAAGTGCAGTGTAAGCATGAGAATTGGGAAGAATGCCATGTTCTATCATCTTCTCAAAAAGTTGGTGGGCCTCAACAGCTCTCCAGTTTTTGGAGTAGGCATTAATCATCGTGACATAGATGACTTCATCAGGATCAACATTGTCCTCAAGCATCCTCTTAAACATATCTTCTGCTTCAAGTATTCTTTTTTCTCTGCTTAAACAACCTATAATTGAGTCATAAATAGCAACACTAGGCTTCACTCCCCTCTCATCCATTTGGTCGAGAACATTAAAAGCTGATGCCAAGTTACCACGCTTACAGTTTTCACTTACCAATATCAGGTAAGTTGCTAGATTCGGAACCATGCCCCTGTCTTGCATGAGGTCAATCAGAGACTTGACATCATCAAGAAGCCCCTCCTGGCAAAGAGACTTGATCAAGGAGTTATAAGTTGAAAGCAAAGGCTGACATCCGAAACTTGTCATTTTATCCATCCAAAGCAAAGAAGCATCTGTTTTTCCTCCAGCGCACAATGCAATAATATATATACCGAAAGCAACTTCGGCCAAATACGAGTTTCTTCTCCCAATTTCCCCCAAAAGATGCTCAATTCCAAGCTCCAAATCAGTTTTAGGATCAGAAGTCGCAGAGGTCAAGACAGATGGAGGGTCAATACCACACCCATTCTTGGCTATTGCCTGCAAAATCAAGAGAGCAAGATGAAGCTCTTTCCCTGTTGGGTACTCCTTGATAAGGGTAAGATACAGTAAATGATCGGGAACAACCCCAGTTTTCACCATCTTGTCGTATAATTCATCAGCTTCCGTAAACTTGTTCTCTTTATGAAGTGCAGCCATTAAGACTGTGTAACAGTGCACCGTGGGAGTGATATTGCGATAACTCATATTGTTTAAAAGCATCAGAGCACAATCAACTTTATGTTCCTTGCAATACTTATTAATCATAATGTGGTAAGTTGCTACATCAGGTTCTATCCCTGATTCAGCCATATGATTATGTAACAGCCACCCTTTATCAAACATACCCAAATTAAGAAACCCGTGTATTAATGTGTTATAAGTAAACGCATCTGGGTCACACCTCATCTTAAGCATTCTCAAAAATACCCGCATAGCCATTTTCATTTTCTTGCCCTTGCAATACTCACAGATAAGAGAAGTGTACATAATTTTATCCGGAAACAGACCTTGGGACTCCATATCTATACTCAACAACTCGGCCTCCTCAACCCGACCTCTCTTACGAAAACCATAAAATAGTAATTTGTACAAGTAAACAGTAGGTGGCACCCCTCTGTCACACATTATATCAAACACATCAAGGGCCTCATCCAAGTATCCACTAAAGCACAATCTATCAATCAGCATATTGTAACACCATAAACCTACAGAAGTTCCAGAATCATTGATTTTAATAAAGTAATCGAATGCCTCTAAGACTCTATCTTGGGCACAAAGCTCCCGGAGGAGCGCATCGCACGCACCTTTACAAGGCCTGGATTTCATTAAAATGAGCCTACCAAAATGGGATTTTGCTTCCTCCAATTGTCCTAACTTACAATAACAAATAACCATTGAATTCAATATCGATGGATCGGAATCATTACCTCTACGTGAAATACTATCTTTATATATGAGCTCAGCCATCTGGGTTTCACCAGAAGTCACAAGTTTCCGTATAAGAACACCGTAGCTACACGAGTCAAGCTCCATACCTCGCATCATGGCAAAATCAACAGCCGATAACGCATCCGGAACTGATGAACATTGCGATACAATTCGCTGAATGACTTTTTGTGCAGATGATAATAAGCCACGACGGATGAGCTGGTCCGCTAATGAAAGGCAAAGACTTTTGTGGTCATAAGTGATAGTTGAGTCTGAGGGACTTGGAAGGTCCAGTGGAAGAGGACAAGTAGTGAAAGGTTTTCCGGTTCTAATGAACAAGAAGAGGAGGTGTGAACTAGGCCTCTTCTTGATCATATTCGATCAATATTCTCAGTTGATAAAACGTGGGAATTTCATGAACCAGAAGATAAAATGGCGACAAAACCTGGAAGAGACATGGGAAAAGAGTGGTTGATGCAGAAGAGATAGAGAGGTCCCAACTGACAGAGCGGAATAGATACAGAGACCAATATATATGCAACTAATAACCGAAACTAAAATTACATAGATAAATGGCAGAAACAATAGATTATAAACATCTCAAGTAGATGGAAGTTAGAGGGAGAAAAATAGACTAGGGAGAGAAACTAGAGAGAGAGAGAGAGAGGAGCGGTGTCTGTGCTGTGGACGACGGTTGCTGAGCTACTAAATCCCTAACAAGGAGTTAAGCCACCACGGGGCTTGGTCAAAATGGGTCAGCTCTGTTTTTGGCAATAAAACTAGGGGTCGAGATTCGAGAGGCAGACCGGCCGAGATTTCTTGAACCGTTAAGCCCATGCCCACCCAGACCCGAGCCCGCTGGGTTAGGTACTGGGCCTATTTCAAAATTTGCAATTAACGGACTTGTTGGGTGGGGGCTGCGGGCCTACCTATTTTCGGCCCATAATCGTCTCAAATCTTGCAATATTTTCACTATAAATATATATAAATTAGGAAATTTTTAATTTTTGTCTAGTTATGGAGCCAATACATCAAATACTAAAAACTATTGCAACATTTTTCAGCTTAACAAAATGTCATTACAAATATGTCAACTTTCACTGTTCATTTATTGTATTGACTAAACTACCCCTCATCAGCCTTCCCCCTCTCATTGCCACCACCGTCGTTACCACCTCCTCCGCTACCACCCCTACAACCACCACCACAGTCCGCCACTTTGACACCAATACAGAAGGAATGTCCACACTCTTCTTTGGAGAAGCCAAAATGTAGATTTTCGACGACAAGAAAACCTTCCTCTGTGTCATCCTCGAATGCATCGAAGATCTTGCAATCGTCACGATTGAGTACTAGCAACGAACCTGAGAGAATATCATGAGTTAGATCTCCATCTTTGAAAAAGAGGAAACTCTGGTTGACGCGTTGGATTTTCAAGCTGGCGAGCGAAGTATCGGCTCGGAGATTGCCGTCTCGCTTCCAGATCTTGTACGGGCCATTTTCTTCACCTTCAGTTTCGTCATAAACTCCATTGTTGTCGATTTCGGAGCTTTAGAGTTCTGGATTCGTGATCTTTGGAATCTCTGTCGCTTCTTTTTCATTTTCATTTGCTTCAGTAACAGGCAAATAGCTTCCGTACAACTCCTCGATCTCCTTTGCATCACATTCACCTTCTGAGCTCTTCTCATGAACCAAAGAGTCATCGACTAACACTGCCGGCGAAATATTATTTCTGACAATACAAGCCTTATCGTCACCTAGTCCGACGAATCTACTCGTCGGTGACTTAGACCCCGGCAAGGGTATGGGCGGCGACGATGTCGTTAAGGCGGACGAAGAGGTGGAGTAGTGTTTCACTGTAGGGGTTGTCGCGGCGGTCTATTATGGTGGAGATCTGGTCGGCGAGTCTCTCTTGAGCAAGTGGTGGTGGTGGGCACTGTGGTGGTGATGGTTGTAGGGGTGGGGGTAATTATGTAATCTCATAAAAAGGTGTTGGGGTATTTTGGACCAAAATGGTACATATTGATGTATTTGTAATTACTTTTGTTAAGTTGACAAATGTTACAATACTTTTTGGTATTTGATGTATTTGTAGTATTGGCTCCATAACTAGACAAAAATCAAAATTTCCCTATAAATTATTTAAACTAGTTTGTAACTATGTATCATATATTAACTAAACTAGTATACCATATGCTTAAATATTTGACATCATATCTTATGACTAAGGTAGCTAGTAATCCTGCACTGCTGGAGAGGTAGCCTTGGCAAATTTGACTCACGCAGGAAAAAAAAAAATACCCTGAGTTTAAATGATATGTAGACTTATCAATGAATCGGAATCCAATTGATTCGAATCCAATAATCTATTTAGTTAACAAATTGAATATAAATTATGATCGATTCGATCCGAATTTGAATACGAATTCAATCTGTTAATGATCTGAATCCAATCATCCGTTTAGTTAGCAAATCAAATATGAATTATGGTCAATTTAATCTGACCAAATATAATATATAATATGTTATATTGTATACATTTATTACCTATCATTCAATTGGTATGCATTTCATGAAAAAATTTCTAAAAGATAATTGTTTATCATGCATAGAATTCAAAATTTTAGTTATTTTGGTTTTACTTCATATTCTTAATAATTTTCTTCCGTACATTGCTTTTTCTCACTCTTTATTATTTTCTCTAAGTGAGAATAGGATGTTTGATCTTTATTCCCTTTTCTTTTTCATACTTTTTGGCCTTCTTTCTCATTTTCTAATTTATATTTCAAATTTTTTAACAAAACTTACAAATTTTAACAAATCGGATATCCAATAAAGTGTTAATCAAATATAGATTGAATAACATAAAATCCATCACGTTATTGGATATGAATGTATCATATATGTTCCTTATTGGATTCCGATCAAATCAGGTCAGATCCGGTCTGAATTTGATCTGTTGACAAGTCTAATGATATTGTATGATTGCGGGTGATTACACATCTGATGTTTATTTTGCAGATTTGTGTACCAAAGGTCACCCGATTAAATATATATATTAAAAAGAAAATTTCAACAATAATTTACTTATGTAAGTTTAAATAAAATATTATTTAGTCTTGCGAGCTACCGTGATCATAAAATTGAAAGTTAGAACCAGTCACTCTAATAAACTTGTTGGGCAAGGTTCAATCCATTTGAATGTGAAGATCAAATTGAGTTGGGCATCAGGGCAGCCATGGGCCTCAGGCAACTTGGTGGACCCAAATCCTCTCAAATGCACCACTACACCAAATTAAAATAAAAAAAAAATCACAAGGTACACATTGATAAGATACAAGTCCCAAAAATCAAGGTTCACATCGAAAAACATTGAACATTATTATCCTTCAACAAGTTATTCAATTTTTTTTTTCAAATAAAAAAATAATATTACAATATTAGAGAATAAATAAAATTTATTTACAGAAAATTAAAAATAAGCATTAACATTCAACAAATTGTAAAAATATACAATTACAAATTATAAAGGATAAAGTTAAAATTTTGAAAGATTTAAAATTAACATGAAAATATTTATTAAAATGTATGAATTAATGGTATTATTGAAAATTAATAACAAGATCATTTAAAGAAAAAAGTAGTATTTATTGATATTTTTTTATTGTAAAGAGATTCATCCACTTGTTTTTCTCTTTTTTGTATTTTTTTCTATTTTCTATATTTGGAGAGGCATTTTCGTCAGAATTAGCCCATGAGTACATAAGGAGATTTTTTTGCCAATAAGAGATAGTCGATGGGATGGTTTTTTTGCAGTTTGCCCTTTTTTTCTATTCCTAGAAGTACTAATATATATGAAGAAGCTAACGGTGTGTTTTGTGAACTTGAAGGTGATGTTAAGGTCAAGATTTGTGGAGTGATTCATTGCCTGAAATTGTTTGGAAGGGTCATTTGCTGCATCAATTTAGCTTCTCTAAGCATGGCGTGAGTACAATTTTCTATTAATTAGTGTTTAGAAAATCTTAAATTGTTTAATGGGTTTTAATCAAGAGCAATGCTACACGTCATGAAAATATTTCATGAATTTTTATCTTGAATGATGTGGCAATTAAATGGTGAGTTAGTATTGGTGGAATTCTCCCCATACACAGAATGTCAATGGTATTATCACTTGCCACATCATTCATGAAGGCAATTCATGATAAAATTTCATGACGTTTAGCATTTCCCTTTAATCAATCAGGGCAATAAAATAATATAATTACATTTACCGGAGTGGCGGGACAAATTCTTGCAAGATCTCAAGTAATCCATATATGATCTTGTTTGGCGTCATAGAAATCATTATCTCTCAAATCCCAGAAAGACATAGTGGCTTTCAATTGTTGCAGTAGTTACGGTGTTTACTTATTATACAATTTCTTTAGTTCTCGTTATTTTCTTTAGTTCTCGTTATTGTCAAAGTTGCAAGTACTTGTATTGAATGTTAATTTAATTCTACTTTCAATTTTGTTTGTTTAACATAAAACTCTACTTCAAATTTGAGAGCTCCAAATTGGCGTCTTGACTAAAAATTATACATTGCAACGATAATACCACATCATTATTAACTCCATGTGCCTGTATAAAAGTTTAACTAATTAAGCTTGCGAAACACACACGAGAAAAGCAATTCATCCAAGGACAATCTAGTTATTTCAATATTAGAAGAGTTTCAAAAAATGTTCTCCTCTTCTAACATTAAAAGTTGTTCTAAATTAAAGTTTTTAAATGGATGGAATGGAATAGCTTTTGCTTCATTAATAACGTATTCCATTTTTATTTTTCTTTCTTTCTGGAAGCTGAACTAAGCTCGTTCTTTCCTTTCTTGATGATCAGAAACTGGAAAATTCATGGGAAGCCTCACTGGAATAAGCATTGGCAGTAGTGTGACTCCAACCCAAAAGATATGGAGCGCGCAGCTTCCAAGCACTCGGCATCGTAGCATTCGCCTATTCTTACTCTGAATTCCTTGTTGAAAATGAGGACAAAAGCAAGTCCCCACCATCGATATGAGAAGCCAAGACAATTAATGAAGAAAGCAAATCAGGCAAGTGTTGCAATAGTACTGACCCTTCTCTCTCTACATGCTATGCGGCTGCATGGGCTATGCTGCTTTTGGGGACCTCACCCCCAGAAACATCCTTGACGGCTTCCATAGGCCATATTGGATTGTCGACATATATAGCTTACGCTAGCTGCCATGGCAATCCAACTAGTTGGCGTATACCAACCCACCCATTTTTGCCTTCATAGAGAAAACTGCATCAGAAACATTTCCTCAAAAGTGAATTCATCAATATCCCAATTCCTTGCTTCAAACTCAGCCTTTTCCGATTCCTATGGAATGGAGAACCATTTTTGTGATCATAACCAACTCGATCTCATACAATGCTCGTGACTTCCATTGACGTGGTTTCAATTCTTGAGGCCATTGGGTTTTGGCCTCTCACTACATACTTCCCAATAGAGATGTATATAGCACAATACAAGATACCCAAATGGAGCAAAAAATGGTTCTCCCTTAAAGCCATAAGTGTTGCTTGCCTCCTTGTCACAATTGTTCTGGCTTCAGGCTCCTTTGCCGAGGTTGCTCAGAATATCAAGTCCTACGTACCCTTCGAGACTTGCTATAATAATTCAATAGAGTAAGACCATTGGTGAAGAATTATAAATTGTGACTCTATGGATACGTGGTCTGCTATAATGCAAAGTTAAATGGTATAACCGTCTTTGTCAAATCTGCCTATACAAAGTTTAAAGCTTCTATAAAAACGCATATATAATAAGTTTATACGATTGCTATGAATAAAATTTGTCTCTTTGTGTAATAAGTCTAAATCTCAAAAAGTATCAATGTAATTTATTATTAGCAGAGAATTTCGAGCACAATTTATAATTAAAATAAAAAATAATTTTGTGCTTGAATCTCTTACCAATCAAGATAGTATATTCTTTCATATTTCGGCTACGTGGCTTGAAGTCTCAAACAATTCTTAGATTAGATACAATTCAGGCCTAGCCCATTGGAAATGTTTGGACGAGCCATGGGCTGGGTATCATATAAAGACTACTCTCCTCTGTATGAACGAAGAAGGGGTTAAGCCTAATGCTCTATTCCAATCTCACAGAGAGGAAAGGAAATAATTAATAGTGTCTGGGAACAGTCTTCCTTGAACTAGCATCTTTATTTATTTATTTTTTATTTTTTAATATCTTTTGTGTCCTGTAGCATCTTTAGTATTTATCTATCATTGTTCTAGTGCTGTTCGGGTTACAAACAGATGTAAAAATGAATTGAATTATAAAAATAACAATAATATATATATATATATATATATATATATATTCAAGAAGTAGGTGATATTTGAGTTTAAAAAAATGTGATAAGTGAACACTCATCATTTTTCTTTTAAGATAATAGGAAGTATACTCCTCAAAGCTTTTTATGAACGAGGACTTATTCGAATCATCGTCAAAACATAACACAACATGTAACAAGAGTGCATGTCAATTTGAACAATCAACGTGAGCAACAAACGACTCAGAGAGGCCGTTCAGCTCGCCATTAAGCACATGATGTTTGATGAGTGAGGATATCATAAAATTAGCAAAGAATGGAATTGTAGTTAACATTGCACGACTCACTCTCCAAAAAAGGGGATTAGGCGAAATTTTCATAAATCAGGAATTA
The DNA here is from genome assembly GCA_026545225.1 of Cornus controversa. Lineage (NCBI taxonomy): Eukaryota > Viridiplantae > Streptophyta > Magnoliopsida > Cornales > Cornaceae > Cornus > Cornus controversa. Next base: position 46,585,625 of record CM048852.1, on the reverse strand, counting down.
GAGTTAGAGAGAAATTAAGAGAGAATCCTTGTATAAACACAAAAGTAAAGGGGGAGGTGAGAAAAAATTGTTATCTGAGATTTCTTGAGTGTGATTGATGTGAGTTTGTTTAATTTTTATACCTGCAAATCCAAACACTAAATTAATGAACTAAACTTACGCCAAAAACTTAAATTGAGAGACACGATTTCTTTCCATGGCTCAAATTAAACTTGTCGCTATTATTTGGAAAAAAAATATAAAAAAAAATTTGGCACTATCGTTTTTTGCTTTAGCTCGATGCATTATAACATTCTATACTCGAGAATAATTTGCATAATAGTCTATGAAAATGATGTAAATCATTTCATTTTCCATTCTCACCCATCTATTTGTTGGCTTATGTTATTTATATTATCATGGTCTGTCACTATAATTTCGAAGAAGACTTATAAGCCAATATGTAATCATCATTTGTACTGTTATATATATAATTATCTGTTTTTTAGGTGAAAGTTTCCGTTCTTAAAAGGAAACGACAACAACTATGGACAATTTAAGCACAATTATTAGTGTACTCTCCAGCCCAATAAATTACCCAAAGAAAAAGCATATATATATATATATATATATATATATTTGCCACATACAATCTAATTAGTTGCACATGTGTGCCCAAAAATAGGTCGATGATAGAATTGTTTGACAAGCTCAAAGAGATATGAACTAGCCGACACAATTGCATCATTTAGAACGTCAGGTTACATCATCTTTATGCTTAACAAAGCTGACTTGTAAATGAATAAATAAATTACAAATTAAGTAGGTGTATGAATTATATATATATATATATATATATATATATTTCTTTGAAATGTTTTCCTTTCTACTGGTGAACGAAATTAATGTTTTCCCCTTCCCTTTTTTTTTTTGTCCAAGAAATATCCTGAATTCTCACATCTCATTTTGATGTTTGAAATCCTTATTAAAACATATTAACGAAAATAACAATATCTTTAAATTATTGAAAAAGAAAATCACACACATAATAAAAATTAAACACAAACTTCAAATCAATGTTCAGAGGCGTCCAGCTTAGGTGTTACGGAGCATCAACTTGTGACATTGTGATAAAATAAAAATTCAAGTCTCCTTCCGCAATTTATCATTTGTATTATAAGATAGGAAATTAATAAATTTAAAGATATTTTAAAAGATTTCACAAATATATATATATATATATATATATATATATATTCCAAAAAATCTTCCTTTCTGTATATATAAAAAATGGCTGATCGACAAAGTGATGAGAGTTTTGTACATCCCAGTAGAATACGACCTCAATGTATTCAAACATGATCTTGAGTATTACATACCTCTTTTTTTTTTTTTTTTCGAAAGATAAAGCAAATATATATTGATGTGTTTGTAATTTACAAGAGCCCATGTAATGGGGAACATAAGTATAAGACTTTTAAACAGGAATTGATAACAAATTATCAAAGAACCAAAACAAACCCAAATGGTTATACTCAATATCAAAACATCCGGTTGTCACTTGAAACATCAATCCTCCATAAATTGAGGGATTATGAATCTTGAATTAGTCGGGCGGACGAGGAGGTGGACGAAGAAAGGACTCTGGAAGATCCCAGACTCTTTGTGGGTAAATTGTTGTTGGAGAGACTTCAAAGAGAGGGGAAGTAGTCGCTCTCTAATACAATTGTATATTTGATCACGAATTGAGCTTTGTGGCCTACTCTTTTTTTCAAGAACTCTTCTATTTCGCTCATTCCAAATGACATAAACTGATGCTAAAAAAGTCAATTTCTGAATGGAATTGCTAAAATTTTTTGCTTTCCAATGGTGACTTGCCCATGCAATTAAAGAATCCCAATTCACATCTCCAATATGGAACCCACATTGTATTTGCATAAATGCCCAAATTGGACTTGAAAATGAACATTTGAAAAACAAGTGATCTATCGATTCAGTAGATGTCCTGCAGAGTGCACAAATATTTTGGGTGTTGAGGTAATCTAAAGTACTCCTATCTAAGGTGGGGAGTCTCTTGAGAATAGCAAGCTAAAAAGTGAATTTGTGCTTTGGGATGGATATTGGATTCCAAACTAGGTGATTCCAAGGGACAGGTTCAGAATGTGGATATATGAATGACATGGTATGCTTCAAACTGAAAATACCATTTGGGGATGGAATCCAGATGAATAAATCAGGAGAAAAAGTAGGTGGAGGGGTTGTTAAGAGTTTAGGGATCAATGTAACTATATGCATATATGATACTATTTATATGCATATATGATACTATTTAGATGTTGCAAAATATGTGCATATATGATACTATTTAAGATATAAAATAATAACATGTTAAATCGCATAAATTATATATCTTCTAAAACATCATAAGAAAACTTTTTACCATTCCACAATATATAAAAAACTTTATATAAGTTTCTATATCAGTAAGATTATAACACATGTAATAATTTAGACTACTAAACTCATGTATAGTACATATATTACACGTTATATAACCCATTTGAAATATAACACAGTCAAGTAACACATGCTAATTTTATATTTTATAACTTAAAATAAATATTGAAGAACTTGTAGATTGAGGCGAGAGTTAGACTCTATATCCTTAAGACAATTGACGCCCCGCATGGTGCTGAACGGACTCAATGGCGACTGTCGCCCAAGATATAATGACCTCTCACCCGATCCAACAGTCCAATTTAATCATCTCAGCGAACCACCAAAGTGTTGTACTATTTTGGAATTGACTCATTTGACCTTTAGGTTCAGACCAAACACAATGACTCACTAGAAAGTTTCATAAAGTAGTCCATTGGGAGAGAAAAGGGGGAAGTTGGAAAATCTATTCATATCCAAATGAGACTTGAGAGACATATTTATAGACATAGTGATAACCTTTCAAAATTACCCGAATAGTCATAAGACATGTACTTTGGTGCTAAAGGTTGAGAAAATTGTATTATTTCAACTTCAATCAACACTAATAGTGTCTATTCGATACTAACAGACACTTTTGGTGTTCAGTGTGAATCGTACTGTTTCACCTTCAATATTCATTCAATTTTTCTAACAATCCCCCACATGAATAAAAATTAATATAATTTGAAAAATAGACTTTGACTTCCACTAAGAGAGTACAGTTGGAAAGTTATTGCATCAGATAGATAACTTTTAGTCTTGAATCTTCCCTAATGTAATACTATTGCTTTGCTAAGTAGTAACATAAAGTCTTCAACTATTCAGCAGTGTAAAAATAAACAATAGTATACATACAACATCTTTCCACACAAAGTTGGTTCTTTCGGTTATGTTCATTTCAGCCCTAAACAAATTATGGTATTCATAAGTGCTCTAGAGAACTTAGTCTTTCATTCTCATAGAAACAGCCCACTTCAAACTCATATAGGTGATTCTCTATTAAGAGTATCCTGTTATACCCTACTTGAATTTTCAAGATATAGGAATTACTAAAAGTATTTACTTAACTTGATACCCACGACAGGCAGCACTGTGTCATCCATTAGAATGGGTAAAAGACCAAATCTTCCAGTGCTACTGTTGAGTCACTTAAAATTTTAGTTGTCCCTTTAAATCTAGATCTTAGGATCTCCAATCAGCTAGATAGGGTTTCCATTAAGGTGACTCGTTAGTTTTAGGCTTTAAGACTATTCTTCTCAATAACATCGTCACTTACTCTCTAGTTCAACCTTTCATATATGTGGCCACTAGTTTGTTCTTTGATTTATACACTCTATAAAGATTTTCTCAATTAAGAGTGGTGGCGCAAGTGTTAGCCAATTTGAAATATCCTTTAAGAATTTTCACAACTTCTTAATCATTTTTGCTTTATTTAAAATAACTAGCTTATATTTCATGACTACACCTTTAATATTAAAGACATATTTATTCATGGATCTAAAGTCTTTTATATCTTTTAATTCCAATATCAATCCTTGATAAATGCAATCATTAATTTTAAGATGGATCTCAACCACCTTAATACACTTAATATTTTCTCGGATTGCTTGTATATCAATTTATGTGCAACTTGTCATTTAGTTTACAACAACATAGTTAGAAAACATATACATCTATAGTATCTTTAGCATGCATCATACTCATTGACATGTAACCACCTAACCTATGTTATTGATTTAGTGTTTGTTTCAATCTACACGTATATTTTTCAAGTTTACACTCTTTGTTCATGATTTAAAACTATGAACCCCTCCTTGGTTATTTCAAATCAATTTTTTATTAATAGAACATCGTTCTATATTTCTTGAATTATGCACAAGATATTTTTCATTAATATCCTAATAATTTTAGGATTTAATATTGTCATATTATATAAACACCCCCACATTTCGAAGTATTTATAGAAAGATATAAGATTTTTTTATATATCAATCAACTGGTATTTTAATAATTTTCTTAATGAGGTATAAAATTAAATTTGAGGATAGTTGAGATTCCCTTAGAATTTTTGGGTAATCTAGAATTTATCTACAAATCATTTGTATTTTATGATTCTTACATTTTAGCAAAACCATTTTTTTTCAACTTCATTCTCATTTTTTTTTCAGTATCTTGCGTAATTCCTATCAAAGTATTAAATACTTTTTTCATCTCTCATGTGCACATATATTAAGTCACATATATATATATCATTGTAATTTAATACTAAAGGTACAACACTCTTTTGTACGGGTAAAAATAAACTCTATTTAATTTCCTTTCACATGTGTCAAATTTAAGTTAGGACATTCATTTATCCACACAAGTAGAAAAATTAACTTGATTCTAGACTTATGATATATCTCTCACATACCTTTGGATTTAATATATATTAATTAATATAAAGACCAACTTGAACTCATTGAAGAACGAGTTTTCTCCCTAAGGTTATTTCTAAAACAACCTTATTTTAGTATTAAGGATTTCTTAAGAAGATTTAACATTCATATTTGATAAATAATACAATCCTCTTATCGGAGCAGATATGATGAGGAATATCGACTCATCACCCTCTGATTTGACTACCAGATTGATTTTAGAAATCATGATAAACACCATTTATCATATGTACCTTCAATGGTCTTATAATTTCTAGTATGTTGTATATCTCTCTAACACTATGGGTCTTGGAGAATTTTTTAACATTTTTCCTTATTTTCGACAAGAATAATTATCTTTATTACATTTGTCATTCGTCACATTATAAAAATATTGATAAATACAACACTAATTTAAATGCAACACTAAATCAATATTTCATAAATGTTGAATAACATGTATCATACTTAAAATTATCACCAAGATATAAGCATACTAAATGTAAATCATAAAACTACCAATTATGTAATATCAAATTCATACTATAATAAAGACATTCAACTCAAATCATATGATTTGCATATAGATGAATTTACAAAATAATAAAATGCATATTCAATATCGCACTAATATTAAATTAAGACATAAGACAAACTTAAACAATATTATATCACAAATATTGAATTTCACAAAATAAACAATACTTAATGTGGTACAAATATTTCACAAATATTTAACTAATATTGAACTCATCAATATTTTCTACTTAATATAATATTACTATCTTAAATAGTAGCATATATACAATAACAAAGCACGTCGATTGTCTTAAGATTGTTAGAAAATATATGCGTACGTATATGATACTATTTAAGATATAAAATAATTGTACTAACATTTAAAATCACATAAATTATATATCTTCTAAAATATCATAAGAAAATCTCTTACCATTCCACAATATATAAAAAATATTCCATAAGTTTCGGTATCAAGTAAGATTATAACATATGTAATAATCTAAGCTACTAAACTCATGTATAGTACATATATTACACGATATATAAACCATATGAAATATAATACAGTCAAGTAACACATGCTAATTTTATATTTTATAACTTAAAATAAATATTGAAAAACCTCTAGATCGAGTCTATAATTAGACTCTATTTTCTTAAGACAATTGACGCCTGAATGGTGCTGATCCGACTTAATGGTGACGGTCTCCCAAGATACAATGATCTCTTACCGATCAAAAGCAGCAATCCAATTTGATCGTGTCAACGAACCACCAAAGTGTTGTACTCTCTTGGACTTGAGTCAATTTAGCTTTAGGTTCAGACCAACCACAATGACTCACTAGGAAGTTTTACGTTTTGAGTTACTTTGTAGGGAGTGATAGAATAGTATGTTTGAAAAGAAGAGGGAGAAGTTGAAAAATCTATTCATATCCAAATGAGACTTGACTTATTACCTGTTTAGGTGGTAAATGTCCTACTATTTCAACTTCAATCAACGCTAATAATGTATATTCAATATGGTGGTAAATGTACTACTGTTTCAACTCCAATCAACACTAATAATGTCTATTCAATACTAATAGACACCGTGGATGTCTGTTCAGTATGAATCGCATTGTTTCACCTTCAATCAACACTAATAGTTTATGTTCAGTGTAAATTGCATGCCTCAATTTTCTAACATTAGATATATCAAGAACCTTCTTTTTTTTATGAATATGTATAATCATAAAATTGGATTGAAACTGTGAGCACCCATGCCTTAAGAGACCAAATGGTAATGATGCCTTGTATTTTTTGCTTATTGTATTTGTTTGTTATTAGGTAAATACATACATACACTCATTCTTAAAAATGTCTACTACAAAACTCGAAATTTCACATTTTTTTTTTTTTTGGAAAAAATGTTATACCATCAAGAACAACATTGATAGAGTGGTATTATTATGTGTTAATTTATATGAAATTTAAAACAACTTTATGACATTCTTTTATATAATAATATTATTATATATGTTTGTGTATGTACATATATATTTTTTGTGTTAATAGGTTATTCCACCAAAATTCAATGGCTCTTAACATGCTAATGGAAGTGATTGCATTAGATCACATAGACAAGTAAGGTGTTGTTTCATAACACTGAAAATTAAATACTTGAAATTTTAAGAGCAAAAATTCTCAAGTGGTAATTAATAAATAAAATCTTTTAATATATTTTTAAAATTTTTAGAGCATTAAGTGATAAGTGATGATTCTGTCACTTAAAATTTTATTCCATTTTAACTACTTATCATTTTGAGTAATATTCAAATTGCATTATTAAATACACTTAATTAGATAAATGCTTAATCAATTCAGAATTAAATGCTGAATTGAATTATCAAACAATACCTAATAAATGTTTTCATAGTACAAGAGTTAATTTTTTTATATTTATTGAGTCGAGATTCATTATAAATTTACAGAGACTTGACGAATTAAATCAATAAAATTAATTTATAGGGTTGACTATGCAAGGCATTCCTTCGCCCACTATTTTAGGAGGTTCATTTTATCTATCCAACCAATGAGATTTGCCAATCATGATTGCGCGAAGCATGGATCAAACCTACAAGAGACCAGTTCGGGTGGACCCACAAGTACAACTCAGCCAAGGTGAGCTCAATGATAGTGGCTAGACCACGCTGGACAGGAGAGCCGCCACTTACTAAGCCCAGCACAACATCATTTCCTCGTCCATCCGGGACCCACAATCCACTACATGTCTCTGTCGGCTCAATTCAGCCTGTCGGTATAGCTCCACGTAAGGATGTTCATTTTTTTTTTATTTAATGGAGAAAGAAAATGTTCATTTCATATGTCAATTGGTAAATTAAATTCGATACAACTCAATTTATGCCAAATGAATCATATTTTCAGCCAGATGGTTCGGTGGCGAATTTATAAATAAAAAATTTATAAAAATTTGATCGAATTACAAATTAGAGTCTCAAAAATTCGATTAAATCCGATCTGATCCGTTAAGAATATACCATATACAAATATTATTTAATTTAAATTGGTTATAATAATTATTTTTCATTATTATTTTTAAATATATGAAATCATGTTAACAAATTGATAATTCATCTATTGGATCATAATTAAAAAAATAATCATTGGACTATTTAGAAAAGTTCAATTCGTAGAACCAATCTCATCAAAACTAATACTTCACGGATTGGATTGAAGCAAATTAAAATCTTTTTACGAATCATATCAGATTCAATTTTTACCAATTCGTTAGGAACGGATTGTCTAATTCAGTCTGATCCGTGGTTACCTTAACTCTGCATTGTGAGATGATATATATTGTGTAATGTATGCATATCACATTATTAGTACGTCCATTCAATAAAAATGTATCATATTAATTTGTTGAAATCAATTTTTATAAGTAGGTGAGACTAATTTTACTAAATGATGCATTTTCATTAGGTTGTTTGGCTTGCTCACCCAAAATCGGAATCCAAAATGTGAAAAGGTTGTTTTTCTTTCCAAAATCTAAATTTAGAAGGTGAAAGATTGTACTTGTTTGAACCTTATTGACTTAATAAAGTAAACAAAACAAAAACTTAATATTATCAATAGAATTGTGGACATGGATCATCTCGATTCTCTCCAGTGTATTTTGAAGTATTAGAAAAAAACATCATATTTGTTAGAATTAATAAGTTGTGCATAAAATCATAACATTGATGACATGACACATTTTTCATTCTAAGATGTGGAATTGGAGATACTTGAATAGAAAAACTATTAGAGAGGATTTAAAAAGTATAATATTTTAAAAACATTTATTAATATCTTATTTTAATTAAATATTCTTTTTATATATTTTATTTTTACCTGCAATCACAATTTTTCAAAAAGGCATCGAATTTAAACTTATGCATAACTAAACTATATTTTTTATAAGAAAAGTAGGCAACACACAAAAACACTCACGCACCTCAAAAATAAAAATTTGAAATTAAAAGTATTACTTTTGAAAGATCAAATAGTGTTCGGTTAATAGCTCTACTAGGTCAAAATCTCTACCACTAACAAATACTTCTTATTTATTTATTTACCAATCACAATTAAAGGAAAATGTTTAAATTGAAAGCGTTTTAACACTTTCAAATTAGTCAAGTAAAAGAGAAGTTTCAAGACAATGCCCCTACTCTGTTGAAATATTACTTTATTAGGAAGCTATTTTGCAACAAAGTGAATCGTGTCTATGAAATTATAGGGAACAATATTGTTGGTACCCTTGTGTGCCCGTTAATTTCCGGAGTTCAAGCCTCACTATCGTCCGCTTAAGTTTCAACTTTGTTGTAGGCTTTTAGCTATATATATATATATATATACCCTCGACCATCATGATAGTCGGTGGTGGCTAGGAAACTTATCGGTGACGAGCAGAACCGGCACGTCCAATGATGTCATGGTAATATGCAAAGGCGTAATTTTGGCACAAATTAAATTTGGATAGGATTGTTAATAATATTACTTAGTTATCAATTAGACAATGCTGATATGACTAGCAGTTGGATGAATTTTTTATTGGAAGATGACATACTGTAATATTTTTGGGAAGAACAATCATACACGTCACGAAATTATTTAGTGATTTGTATCACGAATTAGAAAATGACAGCGATTGTTATTCACTTTAAATCTCTCTTCTCAAACTCCACTTTTCATGAAATATTTTCATGACGTGTAGCATTGCTCTTTTTCAAATCCCACTACTCACATATTCAAGAATTCTATACATGTCACATTATTCGTGATACCTATCATTTTTCTTTTAGAAATACAGAATTTTAATTACTTTTCATGTTCAAATATATATATATATTTTTATAGATTTAGGCCTTTGTTTCACCTTTTATGCAGAAGAAAAAGAGAAGCAGAAGCTAAATGACCCACTAGCTTTCTCTGAACTTTCTCTCAACGCTTTTTTTGGACTTCGAAACTCTTCAGCCTTACCAATCCAAATACTCTCCAAAACGACTTTTGAGTTTAAAAATCCTAAAGCCGCTTTTCAAAAATCAATTCAAACATGATCTTAAAAGTAATATACAATAGCACTTCTAGAACTGTATAGTGATACCTCTTTTATGAAGTGTTTATTAACAATTTATATTTTTTAGGTAACCGTTGACAATTTAAAAACTGCCAGACTTATATTAACTTCAGCCAAAAAAAAACTTTTGGAATCAAAATATCTACCACGAAAGGCCCTACCAAGATTGATGATATATCCTCAATATAATGCTTGAAATTCCTGTAGGTTAGGAAATTAATTATTGAAACCAATTAATATATATTACTCCAATTAAAGGCACTCTAGCTTAAATGAAGTTGGAGAAGCCAATGATAAAAACTAACAAACAAAGGTAACATTTGCTTGATCTCAAATTATTACATGTAGCACCTCTAAAATATAAATGATGATAAGCAATAATTAAGGCAATAAACCAACTAACAATTAATTTAGATAGGACAAAAATAAATGATACATTATTAACACCCAAAACCCTCTTTTTTTTTTTGCTATGCACATGCATATATGTCACTGGCTGATGATCCATCAGTGCTATCTAGACTACTCATTGCATCATGGTCCCATATACTCCATTCATTAATACAGTAACTGGCTAACAAGGAACATAGTTGAGACTTTTAGGGGTCATCTTAACCCCCCCCCCCCCCCCAGATATATATATATATAGAGAGAGAGAGAGAGAGAGAGTTGTAACTTTTGGTTGGAACACTGTTACATTAATTAAGTCATGACCACCAAATATATCTTAAATAATAGTAGTTTATTTGCTCTTTTTAGGGTCTTCTAGAGCCTAGGGAGGCTTTTATGCAAGGTGATTGGCTATGGCGTACGTTAGTCCCTCTGATGGATTCTCTCTCTAAAACTCCTTTATATATATATATATATATGCATTTCATGACTGGCCTTTGAATGAATGAAACACAGCATTCTCTTAAAGCTAGGGTCTCTATCAGTTGCGGGTGGTGGAGATAAGCAGCAGGCAGTTGCCCCCACGCAGGCCTTTCTCTCTCTTACCATTTATCCGTCACCTTTTTTCCCGCGAAAATACTTTCCCACCAATTTAGCTCACTGTGACAATGAAAGCATATGACCAAGAATTTTTAAGCTAGTAATTCATAATCAACATACTCATTCATCATTAGGTTTTCTTTCTCTCTCTATCTCTGCATTCTCTTTCTATATATATATACATATATATTTGGTATTTATATATAATCCCAGAAGCTCTAGCTCCGTCCTTCCATTCCTCAGTCTCTCCTTCTCTTTCTTTTTCTCTTGACAATCCTCGGGATCTGATCCGACAACTATATTGCTTTGACTATAGTTTTTTGGGACCTTTTATGTATTTACAGAAAGAGAAAAAATCAGTTGAGTTCAAGTCCCGAGGAAGATCAATTGTTCTTTTGTTTAATTTCTTTTTTCTTTTTCTTCTTGTTGTTGTTTTATTTGTCTGATTTAGCTATCTGAGCAAAATTTGGAGTACCCAATTTGTAGTTTCAATCTATATTTGAAGAACAAAAAGTTTGGTTGTTGAAGAAATTAGATCTACTGTTCTACCCATCTCTATTGGTTGAGAGAGGATAATTAAACCAAGGATCTTTGCTGCCTCATCTGTGAGCTCTCTCTCTCTTTCTGTCACACACACATGCACACAGTTTCTTTTATCAGATAGGTTTTTATACATGGATGTTTATGTCTGAGAGGAGAGTGTATTGGATTGGAAGCTAGCTTGTTTTTGCAGATCTGATATATATATATATATAACTGTTGTCTTTTATGAATGTCTTATCCTCATTACTTATGCATGACTGATAAATATTTCCATCCATACATGTCTAGGAGTCTTGTGATTAGAACCACTTTAATCATTCCATTAATTCTTAATTTCTTTCTCTTCTTTTTTTTTTTCTTTTGCTTTTATGTTTCGACAATGAATATCAGCTAATTTCGCATTAGGTTTTGACAATATATTTTGATTAAAATTTTCCATTAATCTCTCTCTCTTTCAAAATACTAGGATATATAACATCTTCTAAGATCACAAGCATCACATGCATAATTATCATAGAGAAGATAGCTCACAGTCATTGATTAAACTGTGTGTATGTGTATTACATAAAAATATCTTTTTCATGAAATGAATTAAGCAGTACCAACAGAATTAATAATTCATGGTTTTTTATATTGTAAGATTCAAATTTGTTGGATCATTTAACTATTTAAATTTTTCATGATTAAACGCCACTTGATCATTATGACATCAGGCATTGAATGTTCTATTATAATTATTTTTTAAATCACTTTTTTTTCGGATTTTTTTTTTAAATCACTTTTACACGACTTGAATGTTCAGAATACTGTGACTATTGCAGTATCTTTAAATCTTTTTAGTCCCTCCAAATTTAATGCATTAATTTGGTGAATCTATAATATAATTTAGAGTATCTGGTCTATTTTTTTTTTTTTTTCTGTTCAGCCATGAAAATAATCTTCCCAAAGTTGAATGACATATATAACTTATTATTTTTTTTCTTGATATATATATATTAGTTGAATGGATGGCTTTTGTTTTTCTCATGAGCAATACAAAGAATCAGGGAAAAAAAGTTACTAGTGAGCCTTTTTTCTATTTTTTTTTTCTTGTTATTTGCTTAGATTTTTCTTTCTTATATTAGTTTGAGATATTTCTTTTCTACGTACAATTTGAGGCGAGATTGATCAAGATTGATGAGCTTTAATATGAATTCAGAATGCCCATTTCACACATATAGTTTGTGCATGTGTGCTTTCCTCTTTATGATTTCATGATCTGATAAATCCAAGAAAAGCTTGATTAAACTCATAGTGGGATTTTTGATACTATGATAAATGGATTCAATTAACGTTTTTCATTTTCTTAATCTGTTCTTGCTCTGATTTGATATTATAATATAAGCATTTTGGTTCTAAACCTATATATATATATATATATATATATATATATATATATATATCTTCATTAGAATTAATTTACTTCAGTTACCTTTCATATTTGGCATAGAATGCAATTAGTTTATATAATGACCCCACAGTTTTTGTAGACGCAAACTCATGTACTCATTTTATTCATCTGAACCATCTCTAGTTTTTCTGGTCATTTACATTTTGCCTTTATTTCTTAAATGCCATTTTTATGAATTGACAGTACTCATTAATTAACTTGTAATATTTTCAAAGAGTAGCATATATACTGATGTAAAACATAGACAAATTAGAAAAGAATTATATTCTTATTCTTGCGCAAAACATTATTTGTATTAAACAATATATATGACTGAAAATGATAGAAAATATTTACATATTGCTTTCAAGACAATATTTTGACAAGAAAATATTTGCAATTTTCTTGCTTAAATAATCCCAGTTGGAAGCTGCTTCATGCATTTTGTTTAATTAATTTTTCTCTAATCTACTTTCATTAAATTAATTGAACCAAATTACTTCATACTTTAGAATTGACTCAAATAATAGCACATCTTCTGTTAGTGTCAATATGATTAATTGCACCATTTGAAAATTGGACTAAAATTAACATGCACACTAATTGAATATGGAAAATGAATTGCAGGTCTCAGTTCTTTAGCAGCTAGGAGACTATGAATGCTTTTTCGCATGTCCCTCCTGGTTTTCGGTTCCATCCCACAGACGAAGAACTTGTTGATTACTACCTTAGGAAAAAGATTACTTGCAGAAGGATTGATCTAGATGTCATTAAAGATGTTGATCTCTACAAAATTGAGCCATGGGATCTTCAAGGTATCAATAAGAACACAATATATATATAATTAATTATATCCTTCCATTCCTTACAAAATCTATACATTTAATTAAAAAAAAAGGTTAATTTTTGGAGATTTTATAAATTTGAACAGAACTATGCAGAATAGGAACAGAAGAGCAAAATGAATGGTATTTCTTTAGCCATAAAGATAAGAAGTATCCAACTGGAACGCGCACCAACAGAGCTACAGCAGCAGGATTTTGGAAAGCAACAGGTCGCGACAAGGCTATCTACTCTAAGCATGACTTGATTGGCATGAGGAAGACCTTAGTCTTTTATAAAGGTCGAGCACCAAATGGACAGAAGTCAGATTGGATTATGCATGAGTATCGTCTTGAAACAGATGAAAATGGGATGGCTCAGGCAAGTATATATATATTCTTATTCCATATTTTACCAATCTTTTTAACTTCAAATGCTTACATATATATAAACTCCATCTATCAAAAAGAGGTTCCCTTTAATCACATTGAAAGTTACAGATTACTATTAGGTTTGGTTTAGTTATTCCAAAAGCCTAATCATTATTCTTGAGCTAATTAAACATTATGCCAGATTCTGTTATTAGTTTTTGTTCAATTATACTTCTTTTCATTTTGCTGTTTGTACTCTCTACATTTTTGTGGAGGTAAGGCTAACTGCTTACATCTAACTCTCTTCATATTCTGTAATATCAAGCGGCTCATGCACTGAGTTTGTCTTTTTTTACTCTTTACAGAAAAGTATCAACGAAAAAACTGACAAAGATATATTCATATTTTGAAAACAGGAAGAAGGTTGGGTTGTGTGTAGGGTATTCAAGAAAAGATTAACAAGCATGCAGAAAATGAGTGAACATGAATCACCAATTTGGTATGATGATCAAGTCTCATTCATGCCGGACCTAGATTCGCCAAAACAATCTTCTCAGTGTAATCCAACTTACCACTATCCTTATTCCTGCAAGAAGGAGATAGATTTGCAGTATGAGATTCCCCAACAACATTTTAACCAGGTTTTAGAAAGCCCAAAAGTACTGCTGCAAACAGACCAGCCATCCGAGAGCTACAACTCCATGACTGCTTTCGCTCTGGACATCAACAATGGAAGCACTTTCCGGTCCTCCTCACTCATACAAGAACAACATATCCAACAAACCAATCACCAGAATATGCATTTCATCTATGGGGACAATAACAATGAAGAAACAGATGACCAAGTGACGGATTGGCGAGTTCTTGACAAGTTTGTTGCCTCTCAAATGGGGGCAAATGTGTTTCAAGCATCTGATCAATCGAGTATGGTTGGCCGGCACTTGAACAACAAGTAAGAAATGGCACCGGAAATTGCCACGACATCATCAACCTCCGGTTGTCAGATTGATCTGTTGAAGAAGTGAAACCTCATTAAAATTCAAGGACAGTACACATTGATTATAGGAAGTTCAGTATTATATTATTTAGATTTTTGTACATAATAAAAGTACTGAAACAGTATAACCTTAGGCCTCTGGATATCCATCTAATTAGTATAAATTAAGTTGATATATACTACCAGATTAATCAGTCAAAAACCTTGTTATTATATATACTATATATGATAAAGTTGGACTCGATCTGGAGCTGAGGTCCTGAGGATGGCTTTGGAGACTTGGACTCAAAGCAATACTGTTTGTGTGTAATGGCCATCTTTATGTAGCACAGGATCTAACAGCCATATATGATGTTTATGTAGTTGGCCAGCATGTGGTCCACTGCTTATGTGTTATGTATGTTTGTTGATCCTAAAAGCAGTATTAGAAATATATTTCTATTTTTTTAGTAAGTCCATGCAATTTTGCCTCTATATATATATATATAGCTTCTAATTTACTTTGCTTTTTTATATTCATTCTGAATTTTGTTGTCAAGATTACAGAGGAAATTTAAGAATGGAAATTCTAGAATTCTCAGCTTATGCTCCATTTCGGAGTGATGAGAATACGAGAAGAAGAATTGTAATATGAAATTTAGAACAACTGTGAAATCCAAATGCTTCTCGATCCTTTCTTCTCAGCAACTAAATGAAGCATCACTATTCGCAGTTTGAGTGACCCCAACCGCTGCGTTGCTAAAGCAAATCACATGATCTGAATACTAAAATTTTGCAGTTGGGATTGAAGAGTTCAAAAATTAAGTATACCAGTTAGTTATTCTTGCCAATGTATTACAAGATTTTTGTAATACATCACATGAAATATCGTCAGACAATCAAGCAAACAACCAAAGAGAGGAAAAAAGATCCATGGAGTTCTACAATTAATATGAATTACTAGATGAAGAGTCAAATGATGGCATCATCAATATTGGCTAGCTGCAGCATAGTTTCAACTTCAATATTGCTTAGGGACATATATTAATTAGTTCAAAAGGTTAATTTCAGAGAAGCAAAATTGTAACTAGCCTACTTGGTTCAGTTTTTTGTTTTCACATAATAAAAATTTGTACAAAAACTCTGCTTGGTTCAGTTTTTTAAAACTCATTTTTTGAAAATTCGGTTATAAAATGCTTATTTTTGTCTTTTATAGTTTTTTGAAAATAATTTTATATTTTACGAGTTCTTTAAGAATTGTTTTCAGGATAGTGAGTAAGTTTTTTGTACGAGAATGTTGCACAAACAGATAGGGTTTTTGTTTAATTACACTTATTCTTGAGAGCAGAGTCTCAGACTAAAAATGACTATTTTACATTGTAAGATGTATACAAGTTAATTGAATATATCCTTTGATAAATCAACTCTATATGATCAAGTTTCTATTTATAAACGAAATGGGACTTTTTAAACATCATCTAGTTAGCTAGCTAAATTTGTAACTCTAGTTTATCGATCTATCATATATAGCGAGGTCCAGATGTGCATGCGTGACAAGCAAGTGTGCTGAAGACTGAAGTTGTTCCTTTAAGTTATGTTATTCAGTGTACTGTCACTTAGGATATATATATTACATAGCCAAAAGAGACAACATTCTGTGGAGGCAAACTTAGTGTATAAGCAATGCCATATATCTTGCACCATCAAGCTCTTTCCTCTGTGAAATATATATATTTATATATATATATATATATATATATATATATTTCACAGAGGAAAGAGCTTGATGGTGCAAGATATATGGCATTGCTTATACACTAAGTTTGCCTCCACAGAATGTTGTCTCTTTTGGCTATGTAATCAACCAAAGTGACATTACTTTGAAGGAATAGCTCTCCATACCCACTGTTTGTTATGATTGCCTTGCCAAAATGTGCTCCCTCTGAAATGGTCTATTATAGTAAATATATTTAAAATAGTATATGTCAAAAACAAATTAACAAAATGAACAAAAAATGAAGTGTGTGTAGTTAGTTTAGTAGGCTAGTCACATATATACACACACACACACACACAATTCATGAACAATACTTGAGATGATAAGCCTGGCACAAGCACTTGCTTTGTTCAGAGAATGGAGGTCTCAGCCTTATGGAAAAATTATATATATAGATGAACACCAGAAATAAAAAGAACAACTAACAGAACTAGTGGTGTTAGTACTACTTAAGCTTATAGAATTCTCCAAAACTACTCTCACCATTGTAATTTCATTTATTTTTGTATGACAAGATCGAGCACGATTGCGCGAATATATATAAATATGAGAACATTTGAAATTAATAAATTGAAATCCTACCTAGTCCAACACATGAAGTGGCTGTAATGAATTTAATATTATTTGTACATATAAATAAATAGGATTAAGAAACACACGAGCTACTCTGACAGCGATCATTCGGCCTCAACCATTCATGAAATTAAGGAAGAATGTAAGAAAGAGTAACATTAAAAGAATGCTAAGAAAAGAAAAAAAAAAAAAAAACCCTCAAGGCAGTTTTTGATATTTCTAGGTAGAGTTATTATATATATATATATATATATATATATATATATATATATATATATATATCACCAATACATACCATAAACAAAGCTTCATAGGATGATATATATATGGCTGAAAGGAGCTATCAAATATATGCATTTGAATCCGATGGAGAAGAAAACACAGAAATCTGCATTTATTTTACAGTTTGATTGAAGAAGGCTAGCTAGCTAGTTAATTTGATAGGAGGTGAAAGTTTTCTGAAGGTTTAATCTGAAGCATTAATTTGAAGGTATACTTATATATATACTAGTGGATAACTTATTTACTTGTGGTGAAGTCAGGCTTGGAAGTCCCTTTCAAGCAATGAAAATTTCCAAACGACACACTCATTAGGGGTTTCTTATTGACTCATAAGTTATACTCAAAACTTTGAAGAGAGAGAGGGAGAGTAGAGAGAGCCAGTTGATTAATTAAGTGAAGGAGGGAATCCTAAGAAAAAAGATTCAAGTTAATATTGCTTTTTTTTTATTAAGGTTTGACATGGAGGATAAGAGAGAGAGAGAGAGAGTCTAGCAAAGTCAATGGTTAAGCTGTTAAGCATAGGCATGACATGAAAAATGTCACTTGACTGAATAATTAGGTTTTTATAATTAATGTTGTTATATATATATAAAGATACATATTGTGTATAAGAGAAGTTAACATCATTGATCACCACCTCAAACATCGGCCATGTGATTGCCATTATGTTCTTTCAGTACCCATAGTTAAACCCCAATCTGCCCTCTTACTCTTTCTAATTCCAATTCACAAAACAATAACTAATTAAGATGGGATACTCAATATATATATATATACATATATATATATAGACACACACATATGAGTCCCTGCATGGAAACTAAATAGTCAAAGGAGTCAAAAGACCAGCCACAAATTAAGGAGACATTCATTTGTTTATGTACTGAATGTGTTGCTTCTCCTGGGCTTTAGTCCCTTCAATTTGAAGTAATATGTAAAGCATAGGACAAGAATCCTCTTTTGTAGATTTATTTGTCAGCTCTGAACATTGACTATACAATGTGTGTGTCATTTGTTTAATGCTTAAATGTTTAGACTATAAAATATAAGCAGTAAATGAAGTAGAGAGACATGAAAGAATTCAAATTAATTGAGGCAGCCTTGACATTTACTCCTTTAAATCAATTGAGGCAGCCTTGACATGCTGATCATGGCAAACATGGCTGACTTTGGAAGGTCAAAGCATAGTTGACATGACAATTGGGCAGATCCTCTTACAAAATTTCAGTTCTCCATTATTAATAGCTCCAAATAATTGGGGCCCATTGCCCAACAATTATCCCCATGGATTTAGGAACTTGAGTTTAAGCCAGGCCCACATTCAAATTAATCTCACTCTAACAGGTACTCAAGAACATCACATTCCTCCAACATTCACATCATTTAAAACCCCAGTAAATTGCCCCAAAAGGGTATTATTGAAGGAATTCTATATATATATATATATACATACATATATATAGAAGTTAAAAGCTCATCAATGCACTCACAAAATTAATTAAGAAATAAAGATATTATGCATAATTCAATAGTAGACAATTTTCAATATTTCTGAATAATCATTTCTTGGAAAAAGGCTTGGTTTATTACACAAAAGATAATGGCACATGAACATAAACTATAATATTTGGTCCAATAAAACATTTGACACGTCACTCCTATTATGCTTTGCGTCCCTCTCATTAACTTTGTCTTGTATACAAACATTATCAATAGAAATATTTTTTTAATAAAAAAAACTCTATTGAGATCCACTCATGATTATCTAATTCTAATGTTAAATAAAGCAACCTAACTGTGAATTGATCTCTACTATTTTCACTAAAACTGTACGGGTTCGTAAAATACTAATACAAGTAATAAATGAAATATTCAATACAATTATGAGAGATTCGGAGAATATGGATATGGATGGAGGAGAAATAGAGTAATTAATGGGAGTTATAGTGAAAGTAGGAATATTTGCCTTCGTGACCAACTTCTATCTCTATTCCTGTCTCAATATTTACCTAGGCCTTTTTATTTATAATACCAGTCTCTTAAGGATATCACTCAATAGGTTTAACGTGTTCTGATTATTATTTCGTACCTAAGATGTTTAGGTAATGATTTCCTAAATACATAAGGAGTCAAGTCCTTCACATCGCCGCACATTCAAGTGGTGTGGCGTGTTAGCTCTTGAGGGTAATAAATGCATTTGGTCATACACAGGTAGTTGAAGACATTAATGGCTTCTAGCAGAACATTAATGGTAATTGTAAAAGTCTATACGCATGTGTTCATTATCCCATTAAAAATGACCTAGAGACTCAAGTGGTCTGACATGACGTCAACGCTTGGAATAGTGCTCGAGATGTAATTCGAGATTCGAATGGTTTGACATGGTGCCAGAGCTTGTAGTGGTGTCCAAGACGTGAACGAGAGTTAAATGACCTAACATAGTGTCAGAACTTATAATGGTGTTCAAAACGTAAATCGAGACTTAAATGGTCTGACATGATGTCAGGATTTGTAGTGGTGCTCGAGACATGAATCGAGACTTAAATGGTCTGACATGATGTCAGGGCTTGTAGTGGTGCTCGAGACGTGAATCGAGACTTAAATGGTCTGAGAAGGTGTCACAGTTTGTAATAGGGCTCGAAATATGACTCGATGATTGAGCTGTCTAACATAATATTGAGGATTGTCACAGTGCCTGATATGTAATTTGTGGTGTCACGCTAATCCTTGATTACTTTTCAATCATATGAAAAGAGAGACTTGACACCTACAAACTTTACTGATCAGATTTTTTTTTTTTGTTTTAATTAATTTTGCTAATATCTTTCAAGTCTGAGAAGACTCGTTCTACTCATCCTTTTTTTTTTTTGCTGCAATCTAATCAAAGTTTGGTTACAGATCAAATGGCACGAAAACAGATTTAACCATCAATTACTATGAATTTTGAAAAGAAAAAAAAGAATGTTCAATCCTCAACCACCTATCATGTAAACAAAAAGAGCAAAACATTGTACAAAAATATTCTCCGTTGAGACACCTAGCACTTGCAACTAGAAAAATGAACTCAACGAAAGCCTTCTATTAGAACCCACCTAACCTACAACACAGCCAGGCCACTGGCAAGGAAAGCTTAGCATAAAATGGCAATGACGGCAGAAATCACCAAGAGCAATGAGAAGTACAGTTTTGATTGTGAACAATTGGCTGAGGAGGAGCTTTTATGCCTGAGATGCAAATAAAAGGACAATAGGTAAGTTTATAAACAATGGAGAGGTTTATATATATATATATATATATATATATATATATATATATATAGAGAGAGAGAGAGAGAGAGAGAGAGAGAGAGGTATGTTTGTTATACTTCTGCAAATGGCTTAGGGAACCACAATAAAGAACATTATCCGGCACAGGGAGTTCTGTTTTGTTGTTATCTTCAGGATTGACAATTCTCATATAAGTTTCCTGGCCTAGATACCATCTGTCAAGGTTTTCTGCTCTGAGGTTCCATGCTCCAACATTATCGAGAGAGACTAAAATTGCTGTCCATCCCCCAGCGAAAACCTACACATGGGGAAATCAGAGGAAATTACTTGAAGATGAACCATCCATATTTCAAGTTTCGATCCTTGGCTGTCATTAACTAATAGGAACTATTGCAATAGATATCATCTAAAGCATAAAAAGAAAAGTATATCACAAGGGTACTCCTCCACTAAAACCCCTTCAACAATTGGATTGAGAAGAGCTCTCAATGCAAAGGCTGAGGGGGGCGTACTCACAGCCTGTAAAAGAATGCAAGAATATAAATATTTAATTTGTAAAAATGAGTAAAAGCAATTCATTCTAGTAAACTAGTTTCAAGATTTAGTTTCAAGATTAGGTCCTAAGTTTTCCTTATCCTCATAAAT
The DNA here is from genome assembly GCA_026545225.1 of Cornus controversa. Classification (NCBI taxonomy): domain Eukaryota; kingdom Viridiplantae; phylum Streptophyta; class Magnoliopsida; order Cornales; family Cornaceae; genus Cornus; species Cornus controversa. The sequence continues at coordinate 46,563,937 of CM048852.1, read as the reverse complement.
GGAACGACAAGAATTGTAGAAAACTCTTTGAGATCATACCTGTGTTGTGCTGCGGGATATTGCATCCCATCTATTGTATGAACCTCTGTTGTTCTCCATCCATTCTCCATTTGCCATCCTGCAGCATAATAATATTCGTGCACCAACAATAACATTTAAATGCAAAAATTATAACAATAACATTTAAATGCAAGTGATAACTCTAGGACAAGAACTATACCCAACCACAAAAAATGAGTAACCGTCCATGTGAAAGCTCTGAACTACTGTGTCATTGTTCTGCAAAATGATTTCAATGAATCCTTTATATGTAGCATTAATAAGGGATCTGTCCATCCGTGGTGGTCTATTCAGTGGCTTATTTGGGAAATCAAGCTTGTACGCACCCTTCACGTTAAACTGGTCAGCAAGCCTTATTGGTGTATCAGGATTGACAAATGAGATCCCATTAAATGTGGCTCGAAGCTTTCCATCAATCATCACTGGTGGCAAGCTCTTTAAAACATACACATCAGTCACATTGATCGAGCCATAATGAAAAGAACCCTGAGGATTAGGACGAGCTCCACTTGCAGATACATTTTGCCTAATTAAATTGGTCATGGGAAACATTAATCAAGATAGTAAATTCTTTTTACAACCATCTGACTAAAAAACATAAAAGGAGAAAAAGGCCCATGAGGGAGGGTGGATTTACCGAAAGCCACATCTCAATACTATCCATAGGAACTGAATTATTAAACTAAATTTTTTTAGAGAGTTGATAATTTCTTAATGGACCAAATTAATGCAACTTTTAGAAAATAATATAGCATAAGTAGCAAGTTCCAACTTCCCAATATCAAATGGCATGTCCACAAGTTTTTCACGCACAGTCGCCCAAAATTAAAAAGAAAAAGAGGCTTATTGAAGTAAAAAATCAGCCTCAACTCGTAAGAAATGAAATTGAATATAATTCACTGAACTTCAGGCTGAGCAAAGAAAGTAGAGAGTTGCTTTAAGATAAGGCACTTGTAGATTTTAAATTATAGAAATGAGAATTAATAGGCATAAAAAGATTCATGGGAACAAACCTTATGGACATTGCCTGGTTCACTGCAAATGATGCATCATAACCATCATTTGGCGGGTCTGGCAGAGGACCAGCCGCCTTCCCTTTTGAATTAGAATAATGCAGGATAGCAACACCTGTCACTCTTTGCCACAGTGATTGATTCACAAACCTAGCACTCGCTACAATGTAGTAATCGCTACTTGCGTTCTGATCCATGGTAACCAAAAAAGAGTAAGACTGACCAACATGGATATCTATGCTACTATAGTTTTGTTGCGATGTGTAGTAACCTTCTGTCTCAGCTAGAAGCAAATTATGGTTCTGAATCCGAAAATTTAAACAAGTTGAGACTCCAATATTGTGCACCCGAATTCGGTAAGTTTTGCCTGTGCACATATATCACAGCACCAGTTCAGATTTGAAAAACAAAAGGTTCAACTGCCCAAGTAAAGGAAGTAGAATAGTAAAGAACACTTTTAACAGAAAACCATTAGACAGAAAATAGCCCAGATTTTTATTTATAACAGTGCGCCTATCCACATTTATGTGTCTGTTCTAGTGACTCCAAATGAGGTTTCGATCATATTTATAACAGTGTGCCAATCCACATTTTTTGAGCTTCCCGTGCAGTGATTACAGCTAAAAGGACACAAATCAAGTCACAATTCAGCAGAGCCTAAAACAAAATCTTTTGATGACAACTTTACAAATCCCAGAAGATTGTACGTTAAATATGGTTAGGGTCACTAAATTAGATCAATTAGGTCACTTTGATGTCTCAATTGCTGCATCTACAGGATGGCTAAAACTAAATTTTCAATGAGGCTTTTATTTTTTTGTCCTTCTAATGAGGCATTTTAGATGGCATGGAAGTGAAAAGATTCAATACCAAATTGCACAATAACCAAACAAGCAATTTTGTTGGGTGAAAAGGAATCACAATCAAAATTACATAACTGAAAATGACTAGAAGTTAGGTCATTGGTTAAAATTTTCAAATGGACTTCGTGTTTCTAAGCAAATGATATGAGGAAAAAAACTATAAATATAGAATCAAACCAAATGTGCTACAAAATTAAATGAGTTAGTTCATTTTTTACGTCTTGAGAACCCTTACCTGGGTCAACATTAATGGTTTCATAGTCGATGCCATCTGGAACAAGTGTAGTGTTATATCTATAAGGTCCCTTCCCATTCATGAGAACTCCATCTGGCATTCCAAGATCTTTTCCGGCATCAAGGGCTGTCCTAAGTTCCTAATAGTCAAATGAGGGCAAGCATTAGCATTTTTACATTCATAATCAAGTTTCTATTCATAAATTGCTAGTAAATAAGTTCCTAACCTTATGGTTGCGGGTATACCAATCACCAATCATGATGACAATATCCCCATCCGGGGTACTAAAAGGTAGGGGAATAATTTTGCGGTTAGTTATAACAAAAGCTCCAAATCCACCAGATGCTCTCTGAAAATTGAGAGAAGGGAAATAAAAGAAGCTCCCAATCTGATCCTTAACCTGAAACTGGTAGGTCCAGTTCCAATTTGGAGGGATGGGGCAATTTGTGCCGAGAACACCATCTTGCCAAGAAGAACGACGCATTTGGACTCCAGACCTTTCAAAACCATAAAATCCCTTAGAAATACTTCGGAGATGGAATACCCAAAAATGATATAAACAAGCTAATGATCCATCCATCAATAAGTAAATGGTCGTTGAAACCTACCAAGTAATGAGGACATTTTCGTCCAATTTGTTCTTCACATTTACCACAACATTGTAATTAGTAGTAACGTTAAGAGTTGGACCCGGAAATTTTCCATTAACTGCAACAACCTACACAAACAGTAGTAACAATAAGAAATTTGAAATGGTACGGGAAAAAGACGGGTTCGGGAATGGGTTATAAAATCGGAACAAAAAATTTAGCAATACACATGTCAAAAAATTTAGCAATACACATGTTATTTATTTTCCTGTCGTGTCTTTATACAGAGTATAGACAATAAAAGAAAATATAATAAATAACAAAATAAATTCTCATTTCATACAAATTGACATTGTCCCAATAACCATAAAATATGACAGATTTATAAACTTAATCAAAAAATATATATATATTAAAGATATATAAGAATCTACTTTGATTCTCCAATGTTTTAGACAGTTGTATGCCATTATGTCATTAGTTCATAAAATTTTATTACTTGATCAAACACTACTCACCCTCAAGACAACAACGTGTTTATAAAAAAAACTTTCCTTGGTCAATTGGTAGTTTATGCCTTAAAATTTTTGTATTTGAGCAAAATATGAAATTAGGATTGTAAAGGAAGCTGAAAAGTGTTGTATATAAGGCGAATTATACGTCTGATTGACGAATTTACACATTCAGAGCATTGTCACAGATTACTGGGGGAAATAAATGTAAAAATGAAAGCTAAAAAACAAGGTGGCGATACATTTGTTATCGCAAATTCAAATTGAATTCAACTATTCTCAACACTCGTCACCTTATCCAACTACATTTACAACATTGACCATATATTAGACAAAAACATGAGAACAAAATCCCATTAAGAGAATTACCGGGCGGAAAAAATCCAATTAAGAAAAATTATCCAACATAATGGGCCCCAATCTACTTCACCAATAACCAGCACCATTTTCTTATTCAACTTTATTAACAACAGTATCCACAAATTACTGGAATAGTAATTTGTAATCACAAAACCCAAATGGAAAAATAATCGACAAAGAGGTATATCATCCCTAATCCACTTCTTCAGTCATCAACTACAAAAATTATTGTAAAAACATAATAGCGACACAAAATCCATATAAAATACTATCTCTATTGACATATTTGGTACCCTAATCTACTTCACTGATACTCTAACCCAACATTCTGATTCTAACTTTTCAAACACAACTACAGCATAAAGCACAGATTACAACCGGGAAAAAAAAGGGCGAAAACATAAAACCCACATCGAAAAAAGTTCCACATGACATCCTAATCTACTTCGTCACTCTTGCAATCACTCTTTCTAGTTCAACTACATATACAAAATTAATACAGTAAAGCTAGTTAACAGTTTATATAATGAAAATACAAAATGGTGAAAAAAAGAGATCAAGACTGTAAGAAGAAAATGACAGACAGAGAGAGAACCTGCTGAGGGACACCCAATGGAGAAACGGTGATATAAGAGAGCTCTAATTCGAAGTTAGCAAATGGGTCTTCCGCGAAACAGAGACTAAAGAGTAGAGCGATGCGGAACAGATACAACATATATGACCCAAACAGCGCCATGTAGAAGACTCGCGATGATGTATAAAGCCGATTTTCTGTGGTACATATGGTGTTTTACGTGATGATATATTCTTATATATATATAGAGAGAGAGAGAGAGAGAGAGAGAAAGAGCAGAGAGAGAACGGCTCTGTTTCTTTCAACTTCTCGCTGGTTTGTAAGGAAATTAGTGGGACACACACACAATGGCCTGCCCTAAACTGGAAATACGTGGCGTAATGGGGGAATTCATACGGGTAACAGGTTAAACCGGTTAGACTAAAATCATTTCAAAATGCCTCTCTCTGTCTTTTTTTTAGGATGCCCTTTTATTTATATATAAAATGATTTATTTTTATTTTTTTACTTTTATGCACTTATACTGTACTCTACTCTTCTTCTTTTTTGTGTAAAATAAAAATAAAACTGTTTTACAAAAAAAAATTCACTCCATAATTATTTTTTTAAAAAAACTATTCTTACACTCTAATTTTGAAGAATAATTTTGTATTTTCTTTTCTAAAATAAGTAAATGAAGTTTAATTTTACAAAAGTATAATATTATTTCTTATCACATTCATTAATTTCTAGATGAGTTTATACCATTTGAAACAACTTAATTAAGTCAATTCATACGGAATGAATGTTATTTATTTGAACATTTAATTAAATCAATTAATTTTATTTATTTATAATTATAGCAAAAAAACTCACACATTGCATTGTTTTCATGAGAATTATCTTCTACTTTAGAAGTGAAAAAACACTTAGACTACAACACTTGAATCAATTAAAATTAAATAAAAAATTATTTTAAAGACTATTTCAAAGTGGTTGGCCTGTTTTATGTATGACATCGTACATATGAATTTTTATTATATAAAGTATTTATTATGATGAAAGAGTTATGTTAAACAAATAAAATTTTGAATAAAAAAATTAATGTATAGGATGATGCTAGAACAAATTTGTATGTTGTTTTTATTATTTCAAAATTCAATTGTCGTGTCATTTTAGTTGAGACTTTTAATTCATGAAAAAAAATTATTTCATATTAAAATGCCTAATTTATCTAAGCAAGCATTTTATTTTTAATTTTACAAATTATTCAAAATTTATGTAGAAAATTTAACCAAGTTATAAGTCAAGGAATCAAGGTGATTATTTTATATATTTTGTATTCCCCCAACTAATTATCAAAAATACAAAAAAGGAAAAAGAATAGCAAGTAAAATCTAATAACATGGGTTATAATGCCATCATTTATTTTTCTGTTACAGTTTATATTCTGATAAACGGGCTATTGACGGTCATAATTCATTAAATGAGGGAGGGGAATCGTCAGACTGACAGCCAAACAAACGTTTCAGAGTCAACAATTTGCATTTCTTTCGGCGCATCCGCCACGGCAGCCCGCCCTTCTAACGTTCACATTTTCTGAATCCGTCACATGCCATTAAGTTGGGCCCCACTCAGGTGTGTCTGGCCCACAGCCCACCAAAAATGTCAATAGAAAACAATATTTAATATCAATTTTAGTGTGTGTTGTGCCCTGTCCCCACTTACAGATTGGATTTTGGTTCTAATCCATCGATTTCTCTATGATTTGCACAGCTTTTGCTTATTATTATTCTACTTTTTACTTTAATATTTGAAATAATTACACTGATATTCCCGATAAATAGACGGAATAACAAATACCTCCTATGTGTTTTCAAAAATAACACTTCACTCTTTGTCAGTGTTGTTGGATGACAAAAGTGATAAAATGATTATTATACACATGTACTTTCATCTACTTTTTAGTGTTATTTAATTTTTAAAAAATTATTTTGTAAAAAGACATGTATACCTTTACAACTTTCAAAAATTATTTTTGAAACATCTAAGATGGAAAGAGATTAACTTGCTGACACACAAAGACCCCAACTCTGCAATAACCTAACCCTAATATGTAATCACCTCTCGCATCCCTCGGTCATAGGCCTATACCACCCCTCATGAAGAAATCATAACCCTAACTTGTCAATACACTACGACCATTAACAACACCCTCGATTGTTGTAGTAGCAACCCACCTCTACTTGCACACAACTGGAACCCTAAATCACTAGCAAACTATCTAACGACAGCGAAAATCAGTTCATTCATCAATCAGTGATCAAATCCAACGACTTTTGAACTCTCAAAGAAGGTTAGGTGGTTGAGTTCTTGATCGCCTTGGAGAATGATCGCACCAAAGTCGTTGACGTGGTAGAGGTGGTTATGGGTTTGATGGCGGTGGTGGATTTGTGTTTAACGACGGTTGGAGAGGCAGTGGAAGGAACAATGGGGGTGCCAATGGGTATCGCGAGAGAGGCAGTAATGGGGCGTGTTATACTTGTGGAACATACTTGAGGTATGTACTACACAGAGCCCAAATAATCAAAGAAGAGAGAAAAGCTTGAAGCTGAACATAGTTGACAGAGAAGTTTCTTGCATACCCACTTATTAAATTATTCACTGTCCCCATCCTTATCAACTGCCTCTTTGTTATTCACTATCTCCATCCTCACCAACTATTAAATCCCTCACCAAGTCTTTTCATTTCTTAGAAAAATTGAATTCAAAATTTCTAATTTCAGATTTGGGGTTTGAGCTACAATTATCAATTTTTGTTAGGTGTTTAATAGTTGTGTAATGTAGTACCCACTTGAATGTCACACCTTGGAAGAATCGATTATCTCTCGATCTTTCTCAACAGTGAATGTGAGTTCATTGTATTTTTCAATCTTGTTCACTTTGATTATATGTGCTAAAGGTGAAATCAGTGTGCCCAAATACACATTCATGACCTTCTTTGTTGTAGTCTCGGTTCTCAATTTGTTGCAGATACATGAGGAGATCTTGTTGTTGTTGACCTCTTTTTCTTATTTTTTTGTCATTTGACCTTTTGGATTGAAAATCAAACTTTCTTTAAGTACAAAATCACAATCTTATCTAATTCAGTTACTTGTTCATATTGATAGAAGTTGATTGAAGGGTGAAGGATTCTTGTTCAATTTACGTTGAACATGATGAATTTACACATTTGGTATAAAAAAAACACTTTGGAAAGGGTAACATGGTCCACAAATAATATGTCAAATGAGGGTATACCAGTCCTTTCATATGTTTTAAGGGCATTTTGGGATTTTCAAGTCAAAAATACCATGACATCAACAAAATTTGTATTTGAAAAGCTGATAGGGGAGGTCAGTGTTACAGAAAGTACACTGACAAGGGAGTGCATGCCCCAATTTCTGACTCCCAAAAACTATGGGTGATTTAGCTACACATCCACATTACTAATATCACTTTAAAACCATTCAATTGCTGAAGCTTTCTAAACATATGCCATTTTTATGGGTATACTCGTCATTATCCACCTTAATGGGACCCACATTGGTTAATACATCTATTTATACTCATTCATATTCTAAGGCTTGAAGAATTTCAAATATGTCCAGGTTTCGGTCAGCTAGAACCTCATTCGGTCGGCTGAAACTTGGGTTCAGCTAACCTTTAGGTTTTCAATTCTGTCAGTCAACTGAAGGATAGCTTCGGTCGGCTGAAACATTCCTTCGGTCGGTTGAAACATTCCTTCAGTCGTCTGAAACAGGTACCCCATTTGCAAATATTCTATATCTCACAGGTTGGTTGGTTGCTATAGAGATTAGGCGACCGAAAGTTTAAAAATGCCTCAAAACCTAATTTTCACAAGTGTATAAGCATTCCCTATATCCACACACTCATTTGCAACCTAAGACATGAATAAAACTCCACAAAATTCATGTGTTTGCATCTTATAAAGACTAGGTACATGCATTTCATAATTCTACTCTAAATCATTCATTCCCTTGAGGCTTAACGTCCATAATGATCCATAACATACATAGCAAGCTAAGAAATATATAATCCTCATTTTCAAAACCATTCCCATATTTCTATACATGAAATGATACAAAAAGGTCCATTGCTCATACCATTCTCAAAGTCATATATGAAGAAGTTCAAAAGATTCATCATTCCTACATCTCCCACAAGTTATACATGAAGGAATTTGCAAAACATATATTTCCCAAGAGTTCAAGTTGTGCCATATGTGGCATTTACATTTGAAGTTCATAAACATAGAAGGAATCAAATGTAAAGGCAACACAAAAATTATAGTCGACATGCCACAAGTCGGCATGGACTTCTATATACATGTGTCCAAAAAGAAGCTCAAAATCCACTCTAAGCTCAATGCCTCGTCCTCAACAAGAGCTTTATCTGAAAAGAGTTTAGGAGTGAGAATGAACATACAACTACGCCCAGTAAGAATGATCCACCCGACTCTATCTTAACTCAGACAGTCATGCATGATTGCATATGAAATCTCTACATGACTATATGACAAGTATCCATATTTTTCACACTTATAATATACAAGTTTTAGAAATCATGAGTGATGCTTCACATTTCAATATATGACAATTTATAAGAAGTCACAATTTACAAGTAAACTCATACCACGTATAACCGAAAATCAATTCAACTGAGAACTTCTGCTTGTCACAATTTCATAGTAAGAGTTTCTTCGAAATCACAAACTTTGCTTACGCTCTACGGGTTACTGACTCGACAGAAGCGACATCCGCTTGGCCTAGTTTTGGGCCTTGCACCCTAGGACTCTGGGCCCTTCTTAATTCTCACGCATGCCCCAAAAATACGATTTTCACATAATGTACACTTATCACATAAATGCACAAAATTCACAATTTTCACAATTCTCACCAAATGCATAATATATATCAAGCTTATGCATATACTTTCACCTCAAGCTTGTCACAATGAAAATCACCCATTTCATGAAAATCAAAACCAATGCATTTTTAAGAAAATCTCATTTCATTCATTTTTCTCAACTCGTGGAATCAACTTTCACAATGTTCCTCAATGAACACAATTCGTAATATGTATTCATAAACATCACCAAGTCATGCACAATACATAATCTCAATATATATATATATATATATGCACAAATTCATATTTTCACAAATTCTCAAAATAACATTCATGTCACAAGTATGTGACTTATAGAATCAAAATAAAGAGGAATTTCATACTCCTCCCTCAAATCTTAAGTTTGGAAGCTAAGTCCAAAATTTCCAACCCTCTTCACCTTGTCAAAAATGTCTTTTATTCGGTTCAAATCGAAGCCCTTAGTTCGAGGAACAATCCACCCTTCTTCGAAAAATCCAAAATCAAAGTGCAAAGCCTCCAAAATGCAGAGAGAAAGAAAAGAGATGAAGTAGGAGAGTTAGATAAAGAGAGATTGATAGAAAATGAAATATTCCAGCTCCTCTAGATATTTATATCTCTACTTGGGGTGCAAAATGATCGAAACGCCCTCGAGTCACTTAACGTACCCTCCCGAGCCCAGTTTTCGATTTTGAAAGCGACTATAGCTTCAAATCAATTCCTTAACTCTCTAAACATTTCGTTTGATCCATAACTAAAAATAAGATATTCCTGAATTTTTTCTAGATTCCCGGACCCACCGAACTTTGTCCCGAGGCCTTATTGACCCAAAAAGTTAAATTTCTCCAAATATTCTCAAAACTTTCCAAAACCTTAAAACAACTCCCCAAGAACGTTTTCCACTATTAAAACATACTAAACATCATTTAAAATGTAATAAAGGCAAAAATGATGCTAAAAATGAAAATCGATCAAAATTGAACCAGGTCTCTACAAGTGTTATTTTTGAAAACACAGGGGAAGTATCTATTATTTCACTTATTTATAGGGGAGGTCTGTGTAATTTACCTGTAATTATTTTTAATCTGTCAAGGAACTCCCATTGGAGGGGAGTGGGATCTTAGAAAAGGAGAAAGTCTACGGGGGTATTTTGACACGTGGTACCCCTCCATTTCATGCTCTTTATTTCTTTTGAAAATTGTACAGTTTTCTATTATCAAAAATACAAGTGTTACCCCTCCACTCAATGCTCTCCATTTTTCTTGAAAACTGTACAATTTTCTATTATCAACAATAATAGAGAGCATTGAGTGGAGGGGGTATAACATGTTGTCACACCCCGCCAACTTACAAGAATATGTTTCGCAACGTAGGCATAACGCGGGCCCTACTTGCGTTGAGCAGGACACTATTTAGCATCTGTATGGCATGGAGAGAGCAAAGTTCTAGAGTCTTCTGGAAGTGTCTGAAAAATTGTGGAATATTCTAGAGAGATGTGGAAGATTCTAGAGTGTTATAAAATATTATAGATATTTAAAGAAGTATATTGAAGTTTTTTTTCTATAATAGTGCAGATAGTTTGACTATAATGTAGTAGGATGTAGAATAGTCTGGATAATTGTAGAGAGTTGTGGAGTTGTAAATATTTTTGTAGAGAATTATATATGGAAGATGCTAACCGTCCATTAGGGAGGTGGATGCCTACATAAAGAGGTAGAAGTTACTTTGTAAATCAACAAGTCCTAGAATGTGAGGTGAGCGCGAGCTTTGTAAATTATTCTTTGAGGAGTAATTTAAAGTGGGATTCCTTATCTTGAAGCAATACATAGAAAAAGATGAAGAGCAGGTCAGGAAAGAAAAGCAACAATAGGAAGTGACTCAAATACGTCAGATCTACGGTAATAGCTTCAAAGTTGCATCCATAAGGCAATTGTTGACAACAAAATCAAAAATAAGACTAGATCAAACCCAGACCAAATTTGAGCAAAACAATACGGAAATCTTAAACAAGATCGGTCAAGAACAATACTAAACACAAACACAAAAATAAAGGTAGATCCACTCATGATAGCTTGAAACAAGCAAAATACAGACAGATCTAGCCAAATAAAAAGAAAAAGTGGCATAAAAAATACCGACGGAAAAAAGTTATTGAGGCACGCTAACTCTATGGAGTCTGTTGAAAAATAGAAACTTTAACCTTCCCATTTTTATGAAGGTAATGGGAAAATTGCAGAGAGGGACAGTAGGGTTTTCGTGGGGCCGTGAAGAGAAGTGTATGGTACGAATTAGATTGGTACATCCAATTGCACTTTGTCGTTTTGGTCATGTAGTTTAAAACAAGCCGTGCTGCCATTTGGTCATGCCAAATGGCAACCAATTACAATTCATGCATTCATTATTGTTTATAACTTTGGTAAGGGGATAAATATATATCATTCTTGATTGATTAATCAATGAAAATACATTTATCATAGGTAGTAGTAGTAGATATAGAAGCAGCTTAAAACGTATTTTTTTTTATCCAAGAAAGAATTTGTATTTGCAGCCCAAATGTTAATGGGCTTGGGCTAAATTTATGCACAATATTAACTAAAGTACAACATTTTGTGCTAGAATGCCAAAACATTAAACCAAATTTTGCTATAATTTAGGAGAAGTGTAGAAGAAAAAATACAAAAAGAATTAATTGATTGTTCCTGAAAAGTGTATCGATCTCAATGTAAATGTACCATCATAAAAAAAACCATGCTTAGAGTGTTCAGTTCGGTGAAATTGGAGTTTTGGATTTGAAATTAGTGGAATTGAAAAAAATTTAAAATATTTTTAATCATTAACAAAATTTTCTCCAATGTCACCGATTCCAATTCCAAAGCTCCAATTCTATATTATACATGCAAGTCATGTGATCAAGCACAAAAAAAAGGATTCATGAAAAGAATAATCATGTTGGAAAAATCTAAAAATTTCAAAATTATTACTCTCTACATGAGTTGGAATAGTTATTGCCTGTGGACATGCCCAAAGAATGAACAGAGTCCTACATAAAAATTAAATACAACAACATTGCCTATGGGCATGCCCAAACATGAACAGACAGTCCTACGTAGAAATTCAATACTACAATATTGTGTTTGGTTGTCCAATCATTCAAAATCTTCTGCCATTTTCTTCCACTTTCTGGACAACCAAACGAAATCAATACAACACTGGTACAATTGTGTTCTTGAAGCATGGATCACATCTCATCAAAGGGGAAATCGTGAATGTATGCTGAACTCATTTCCCAGATCTTCAGTGATGCTGTGACATTCAATCCGGTGGCATTGTTAAACAGGAATACCCGCGCTGCTCCATAAATGGCCTTCGTTGGATACACTCTCGATGTGATGACTTGTCTCCCTCCTTGAGCAAAGCTCTCCACTATGGAATGATCAACCTGAATCCATTTTTTACAGTTCGGGTTTATCACTTGTTTCGGACTAAAATCATTAAACAACGTCATCAGATTATGCTTCCATACATTTTGATTGAATGATTTTCCATTCCTTTTAACTTATGGCACATTCAATTTTGATGTATTTCAGGCTCTTTCAATACAGTTATCCATTCTAACCTTGTAAATGACCATATAAACAAATTATATATATATATATATATAGACCAGACAGTACATATTGAAGCAAACAAATAAAATAATTTCACATACCAATAACCTCATTGTGAATTTTTCACCATCAAGCACGGGTACTACACCTCCGTAAATACGTTGGTAAACATCCGAAGCCTTTGACGACCTGCATAAATAAACGTCTCACGTTACCTCAATCTTAACAATCTGATTAATTGTATATATATATATATATATATATATAACTTCTAAGCAAGAAATAACGGTCAACTTGGGAATAAACCAAAATATAATCATGAAATGGAATGTGACTGCAATGATACATGATAAAATCATTTAGGGAGTAAGAAACATTTAACAATGGAAAAAAGAGTGGCATATATTTGGCTTTTGGTGTGAACAATATATATATATATATATATATATATATATATATAAAATAATTAATACTGAATTATACTTTTTATATGCACTCTGACAATGGACTTTGTACAATTACAGTGCACAACAGCATAAGATAAACTTTGAAGAGAATGTATATATAAATATATATGTATATATATATATATATATGTAGAGAGGCTGGGTTAAAAAATAAGCAAACCTGATTTCATCTGCACAGAACCAAGTCTTTGAACTCCCATCGGTGTCTTTGGCAATGTAGAAATAAATTGGTGTTAGCTCAGAAAGTGAATCATCAGCAAGAACAAGAAGGCCAAAGGGTCCCAAAGCGCCCCTCGCAATGGCACCACCGGTGCAGTTGTAGGTCACATCGGCTTCAACTGTGGCCTCTAACGCCTCTACATCAATGTCGAATGTGACAATTATGTCCAACTGTCACCATTGTCAAAACAACAAATCTATATAAGTCGCAGTCACTATTTACTGTAAAAACTTATATTATTAAAAAAATAATAATAATAATAATAATAATTTAGTCACGGACTTGTGTAGCTGAGCTTATGTTGAGTGGCACGACTGATCCAGGTCCGACCTCCACGTCACTGAATTCGGTGCTGTTCTTCCTCAAGCTCTCTACTTCCTCCACGGGCCAATGAAGTAAGTTGGTTCCGGTGGTACTATCAAACAATACGGTCCTTGGAATGGTCTGTGGAGCCCAAAAAATTTTCTCTTAATATTAGCAAGAAATTAACAGGGTGCTCTGTAAATCACACTGACTTGCTCAATTTATAACATTAGTCCCATTAAATTTGTGTGATTCAAAAGCTCGTGCATATATAAACTGCTACATTTTGAATTTGGTTTTGAATGCTATTTCATATCATACACATTTCATTCATACACGTGTACAATCGTTCAATCATTCTGAACAACTAGAGGACATTTAAATTTGGAGTTTAAATTTATAATTTAAAACTCGTGTTCACATGCTAAAATATTATGTAACAAAAAAAACACACACACACAATTAGGGTATGAGAAAGTTCTCAAAGTCTTCCTAAATTTTAATATTTCGGAAATTATTGAATTATAATTTTTTTTTATAAATTGGAGTAATTTGTAAATCAAATATAATAAGTAAAGAATTTTGCTGTAATGCTGGATCATTGATACCTGAACAGAAGACCATCCCTTCAAAAGGTCAACATCTTCTTTATCAGTTTCTCCTATCCAACCCCACAAGATCCTCCTTTCCTTCTTCGGGTCATAGAATGTCTTTGATGCATAAAATTTTCCACAATCCACCCGCAACCCGATACCCACATCCATTTCTGGGTTATCGGGTGTCCACGCATCATTAATCGGATCATATGTACCAAGTGCATAATAATCATGCTTATTATCATCCAAACTTGCCTTGAGCACGTGCTTAAGACCCGGCCCATTAGCTGATGTGTCTAACCCATTTGTCCCGTTCACGGAAACTGGGTAAAAATCAACACACTCCCACATGCCCGTACCTGGAACTGCATGCATAACCCCATCCAATAGCTCATAGGTAGTGAAGTTAGTGGTTTGGTACACAAGTGCAATGCCCGTGGTATTAACCTTTGACCCAATTGTGACCCGCCAGGTCCCATCCGGGCCAACCCATGCCGTGCTTGGGTCTCTAAACTCATCAACAGCAATGCCAAGAGGAGGGACCAAGACCGGGTTACCTGCATACTTGACCCAATCAAGTAGCAGAGGATCAGATAGGTTGGCGGGGTAGGCAAGGTTTTGCACCTGCACAGCACTATCAGTGTCCCCAGTGTAGAGCATAACGATCTTTCCATCAGGCAGGATCGTGGCAGACCCGGTCCAGACACCATTCAAATCGAACCAACTGTCCCGGAACAATGCAATGGGGAGGTAGAGCCAGTGGATCAGGTCCCTTGAAACAGCATGACCCCATGTGATGTTGCCATAAATAGCTGAATCCGGGTTGTACTGGTAAAATAGATGGTACCACCCCATGTGATACAGTGGACCTGCAAACATGCAATGTTTCCCCCGAATCATACATAAATATATATATATATATAATTATATACACACACACATTGTTACCCCCATAAGGTTATTTTTGTAATTTAATGGGTTAACACGTAACATCAATGGTGTCTAATCAAATTTGTGACAGAAAAGCATAATAGGACTGTGAATAGGTATCACGTGTCATGTAGCAAAATTAGCAAAGCATTTTTTGTTTTCTTCCGAAGTGTTAGTTGATAATACTAACGCACAGTCAACGATGATTGTCGTGCACGCAAGTGAATTACAGTAATTTATAAGACCTTGAAAACAAATTCATGCACATCCTCCTAATTAAGACCTTGAAAACAAAACTCATTATAAATTCATATATAAGTGTGTCTGTGTATATTAAGCCAGCTCAACGTATTAGTACATGTTAGTCAACAATCTCCTTGATTTGCTTTAAGAATCGTGAAATAAAAGCTTTTTAATTATTTTAAGGAGATTTCATTTGTACATTTGGTAATCCTAAACATATTATATATATATATATATATATATACATATATATATATATCATTCAGACGCATCTTTAACGTGAACAAATTTTATAGCAAGCGCACACCATTCAGTCAACAACGTCTCATACCTAAATTTCAAGAGAATAAAATAATTAGAGATCTAAGCTTGCTGTTGGTGGGACCTACAAAAAGTAAAATGCTTGTTTAAACCTCTAAAAAGTAGATTGAGACTTCAAGCCTCTAATGGAACAAAATAGGGGTGTACCAAGTGAAAAGGATTGGAGGTAGAATTAAAGTCCAGTACGCGATATACATTAAATGTTTAAGCTTAATGCGGCTTTCAATTCTAATCATTCGACTCCATACTAAATTATTGTTGACTTTTTAAATTTAGATTTACAACTTCAATTGATATTTCATATTAAAAAGTTGAGTCAATTCTAATTATTTATACGAGTTAATTTTATATTAGATTACTCTTAAACACAAAAAAAAATAAAAAAAATAAAGAATTTAATGCAAATTTTTAAAAAATTACGAACAAAATTTTAAAAAATTAAGTCTCCAAAGTGTATAACAATAATTTAAATATTATATATAATATATTTAAAATTTAAAATAAAATATATATATATATAACAATAATATTACAATTCGGATTCAAATTAAATTCGAATTACTAATATCTCAACTCAAACACAACTTTAATTAAGTTTAATTGAGAATTTTTAAATCAAATTTAACTCTAATTATAAAAATAATTATCCAGATATGTGTATAATCAGACTAAACTCAAATTCTATTTGAATTGTTTAATCCAACTTGCACTTATGCGAGTTTCTAACGTCGAGATTTGACTCATAATATTTTTCTTCTGAAAGTATAAAATTCAGAAGATATTGTCTTTCCATAAATAGAAAATATAAAATTAATGTAAGATAAGTTTAAAGTATTGCACAGTTTATGACAATATATTAAAATATTTATTTAAAATGCTCAATGGGAATTGACAACTTTATGCACCAAATCCAAAATGCTATAAAGCATAGTAGCATTTCATAGGGTACAATAAGTGGAGCAGGACAAACCCTATCCCATCCATAATAAATTGAGTAGTTGAATGATTGGTCCAACTAGCCATCCAGCCGAATGAATGGGGCCCATTTCTAAATTGGACTAAACAAAAATAAAGGTATATATATATATATTAACGACATCACGTGGTCGAGTTAGTTGGCCAACTTTTTTTTTAACTTCAATAGTAGTGTAAATTACACTTCCTTTTTGTCAAATTAATATTATTAAATTAATAATTTTTGTGTACACATTAACATTAATAATGACTGTGTACGAAAAAGAATACGATGTTAAAAAATATAAATTTCAAAAAGAGTTAGTATAATTTTACAAAAAAAAAAAAATAATTAGTATAATTTTTTCAAACAAAAGGAGAGATAAATGTATATTAACAAAATTTGAGAGAGTTAACTGGAATTTACCTTTAATAATATTGTCGTATAAAAAAGAGTAGAGAAATAACCCATTTTTTTCTTCTAAATGTGTTTTTTTGTTTTAAGTTTGTTACTAATTGTTTTAGTTATAGAATCAAATCCTGGCCAGTAGTTTTAGGGCAGACATGTTGAAGTACACTTCACCACCACAAATACCACCAAAAAAAATCTCCCAGCTGATCTGGGATAGTATCACCAAACTAGTACCAATTAAACAAGTTAGCTAAAATCTTTAGATAAGCCAATCTAATTGAACCCATTTTTACACTCCATTAATAATAAAAAATAAATAAATGTTGATTTGGTAGACTACAATAAGCTGATTTGCTAATTACCAATTAAGGAAACAAAAAGATAAAAGAGTAATATAAGAACGTACCATCAGGATCTGTAGCAGAAATTAAGAGATTCCCCAAGAAAGCAGCCATGAAAATTCATAACAATTAAGATTGGATCAGTATATATATATATATATAGTCATAAGTCATAACATTAAAAAAAATAAAGAAAAGGAAAAAGAACCAAGTCGTTGATGTGTACTGTACAATATTAAAAAGTGTTGAATTGAATGTTAAAAGAAGTGTTGTTTGTACCTACCATTCATCCAATTTTTTTGCGGTTGAAAGTGGTAAGATGTTCTTTGCCATGCCAACATAGCGTTAGTCCATGGGTAGTCCTCTCCGTCGCCGGAGAACTCCCGGAATGTCTTCTCCGACACCCCCTGCGGTTTCCCTCTCGACGGTGGATAGCGGGTCTCCGGCAATATCCACGTCGAAGCCGAAGAGTCCCGATCTTGTGGTTCATCATCCCCTTCCACTGTAGCTTGAGGTGGTGGTCCTTGGTTGAGGATCAGAACCACCAATGATAGCAGGAACATTACGGAGAGGAAGATTCCGGCGAGACCCTTCATGGGTCGCCGTTGACCCGCCTGAAGAGCGGCGGGTTCGGGTTGGTCCAGGAGGGGAGTGTAAGAAGTTCCATTTTCAAGATAATCTGGGGTTGTACGAGAATTGTGAGTGTCCATTGTTGCAATGGTTGGGTTGGGACTTGAGAGGGACTATAATGGTAAGAAAGGATTATATAATGTTACAGAGAGAGAGAGAGAGATGGTGAGCTGGAGTGGTGGCTGATAAGAGGTTCGTGTGTCAGATGGGGATTTGCCGGGTAGATCAAATAGAAGTGGCCAGGTTATGACTCACGAGGAGGACTAGTTGGTCATCCAGCTTGGTTGGAAAGGGAGATATCTATATACAGAGAAATCTGGAGAGAGAGAAAGAGAAGAGCGAGAGGCATGTGTAGATCTGTATATATATTATATATACGTAGAGAGAGAGAGAGAGAGACGAGGGGGAGGCATATGTATAAGTGTATGTGTATATATATATATATATATATATAGAGAGAGAGAGAGAGAGAGAGAGAGAGAGAGAGAGAGATGGGGCACCCGGTGTGAAGGGGTAGGCAACGAGTATAATTTAGTCATAAGTGAGACTTGTGTTATGCGAGATTAACTTAGCAGTGGGTTCCTCCCAAATGAATTGAAAATACAAGTGCACTAAAGATGACTATTCTTGCTACACATCACAATTTTCTGGACTGAAATGTATATTCGTGTGCATTTTAAACTAACCACGCAAGATATTACATCGACGACAACACCTACAAAACTTGGTCTAAAACATTTATTTCAAAAATACAACATTTGTGTACATATTATATAGAGATACAAGACCGTAACACTCGAAAATGTATTCTTAATTTAATAATGGTTTATTAGTAGTTGTAAAGTAGGACAAAATAGTGAATGTCTCTCTTTTGGTAGTAAGTTATAAATTAGTTGGTGGGTTTATTGAAACTTCCCTTCCCATTTGAGCGGTGAAAACGAAATTAAGTTTGAATGGTAGGTAATTAAGTTAGAGCAACATTACTGCATGAACTAAAAGCTTTTTAGAATCTTGGTGATTAGTGGGGTCGTGAAGAGAAAAGTTAGGAATCTCTTTTGAATTTGTAGTTAATAATAGTTCCCTTTAAAATTCATTAATAAAAAATTATCATAAATTGTTAAAAAAAAATACGGATAAGTGAATATAACACAATACAAGTAGAATAATTTTTTTTTAAAAAGAGATATAGATATGTTAGGATACAACAATATGAAATTAATAAATTATAATTTTATATTTACCGGATTTTATATTTACCGGAGATATTTGGTAAGACATATATATCTCAATAATTGTAGTTAATATATATATATATATATATATATATATATATATCAAACATCACAGAGCAATTTAGCATGTGATCTTCAATCTCATGATCAAAATGAGACACCGTACTCGGAAAGACAGGCAAGTCATCACGTGGAAAATAATTATATATAAAAAGATAAAAAGAAACCATAAAAAATTGTCCAAGTGTAAACAGCAGACGTGGAGATGTGATGTTCACACAGTTGTGGATAGACAAGTAAGATTGGTTTTGTCTATTTTATTTTATTTTATTTATTTCGAAAACTATTGCTAGTCAATTTATTACTTATTTCTTTGGAAGAAAAGAGTGGAATAGCCGATTCATCAATTTGTCATGTTGATCCAAAACTATGGGATTACAATGGAGTAACTACTAGTTGCGCCCGTGGATCGGGCGCATTTCAATTCTTCACGCGGTGAAATTTAAAAGCATGCGTGTCAGACACATTTCAATATTTATATGATTATAATTAACTTATTTTGTATGTACTTTTATTTTATTTTGTTTTGGTAATATAAAAATAAAGTATCTTTTAATATTATTTTTTATATTTTGAGTAGTCTCAAAATATTTTAAAATTTTTTAAAAAAATTAAAAATAATATTTTGATATTTTTATTGTGTTTTAATTACTGTAATAATTACAAAAATTAACACATTTTCGTTATAAAAAGTATTTTTAATTATTATTCAAAACACTCGTAACAAAAATACTAATATATGTTAATAAAAAAGAGTTGTACAAAGTACAAACCGACCTTTTTCGTGACACACGTGAATGATTGAAACTCATATTATTCATATGACGCAAATTAAAAAAACATTAAAATGGTGTTCGATTTTGATAATCCAATTTACTTGGTTCATAAAGTTGGCCGACCTTTTTCCTTTCCTATTATTAATTATTGCTTTGTCTGACTCATTTCTTTTATTGTTTATGTGAAATTATAGGTTCTTTAGGGGCCACTTTACAATTATTTAAAGCTATCCATTCATGGAGCTACTACCCAATAAGAAACGAATTGAGATTGTTATGAATTTTGTTTCGTGATTAGAAGCTTATCTCAATTTTTTTTTTACACTTTTTTTGGATAATTTTTAGATAAGGTATTTCACTATTTTTAGAATTCCTTCTATTGCTAAGATTTTTTACTCATATAAATAGATGTACTTCAGAGCATAATCTAAACACTCACTAGTCATGAATAACAAATCAGTTTTCTCTTTCCATAAACTTTGGAGATTCAAAATTATTCTATTATTCATTTGTTAACTTTTCATAACTTCTAGCATCATATACTATATGAAAAAATAATGGCGGTGATATTAGTGCTCTATAAATATACTCTACCGCTACAACTTCTTATTTTGGTAAATATAAAGATCAAATTGTTGTCTTAATATTCTATTTTAACTAAAAATTCTCTCTTTCCATGTGTTAATTTGTTCACTCTTTTTTTTTTTTTAAGGAAAAATTAATGAAAAAAATTCAAAAGTTGTGATACTTGATTTCAAACTAATAAAAAAATTTAAATATCTCTTCGTTTTCAAGACAAACGAGGATAGTTAAAGAAAGAATACAAGATGGAGAGAGGGAGGTTGTTCTTATTCAATGTGTCTCAATAGAGGTCACAACAGTACAATAAATAGATACAGTTTTGTCCCAATTAAGAAAAATCAATGGCACAATTAAGGACCATGATTTAAGAAAAATTACCATCTCCGATATGAGCCCATAAGTAGAACAAATCTCATAAATCTCTCATCTCTACCAACAATAATCATGCGCCAAAATAATGTTAGTATTTGGATCGGTCTAGAAAATCAATTTTTTTCTTTTCTTGAAGTTTGTGAATTTAAAAAGAGAGACGATATCTACACTCTTTTTTATACTTTTGCATCTAAAACAACACTTTTAACCTTAACCTTACAAGTGAATAATTATATTTTTTCAAACTACACAACTATCCTTTCATATATTCTCCTTTCTATTTCTTATCTTTAATGTTTTCGGTCTCTTTAGACAGGATAAAATAAAATAAAATAAAAAATTCAAAAAAGTTATATTTTTTTACTGGAAGAAGTGATATTTATTGAATAAATTATCTCTTTTAACACAAATAAAAACAAAAAGACCTAAAAAAATTTAACTCCGTTGAATAAATTATCTCTTTTGACGTAAAAACAAAATCCAAAATAAATGTTATTTTTGTTTAATAAATTATCTCTTTTAACTAGACCCAAAAAAAAATTAATAAAAAAGTTATCTTTGTTGAATAAAGTCTCTTTTTTTACCGTACCTAAAAAAAAAAGTTATCTATGTTGATTAAATTACCTCTTTTGACATGGCCCAAAAAAATGTGATCTCTCGTGAATAATTTTTTTTTTATAAGATAAAAAAAAAGTACCTAAAAAATAATGACGGAAGAAAAAGTTAGTTGTAAAGAAGGTAAA
The DNA here is from genome assembly GCA_026545225.1 of Cornus controversa. Lineage (NCBI taxonomy): Eukaryota > Viridiplantae > Streptophyta > Magnoliopsida > Cornales > Cornaceae > Cornus > Cornus controversa. Next base: position 46,542,032 of record CM048852.1, on the reverse strand, counting down.
AATAGTTGAAGTTTATAGTATAAATGATTAAAGGGTAGTTGTGGTATTATAAAATAAGGGATGATGTATTAATGAATTTAGGGATTTTTTTATCATTTCATTTTTATATGTTAACTTAGAGCCTTTTTAGGGTTCTTCTTTACTCTATGTTTGATGGACACTTTGGTGTTGATTTTTGGTACTCATACTCCTTCCCTCTCCTTTTAAAATAAAAAAAATTATATGGAGGCCCTTTTATATTTCTTATATAATTTTACATTCTAGACAATCTTCAATTTGGTGCGAGCAAGTAATGGTGTGATTGATTTTTACTCGTTAATATTAGTCTCATCAAATACATGAGCAAAACAAGAACACCTTCATGGTAAGGAGAAGAAGAATTATAATGCATTCGGTGCATCGAATGAATTTCAACTGTGTATACACCAATGGAGTTTACTGTACATATTGTATATGCATAATTGAGATTACGCCAAACACTTTATAGTTCTTCACGGCAAGAACACTTGTGCTAATTGGGACGATAAGATCAGATGTGTCACTGATCTGTGTCTTATCAAGGGACGTTTCTACATGATTCGTCTCACTAAACCATTCACACAACACAACAAGAGTGGAGACCACAATGAAATTGCAGAGAGAACTAGTGCTCATTTACCAAATAGTAGAGATTTCGAGAACACAACAAGAGTGGTCCCAAAGATTTTAGCTTTCTTAATAGAACAAAACGTTTATTGGAATTATTACAACTTTGAATTGAATCCTAATGAATTATTAGTATGAAATTGAAAGGCATTTTGTCTTTTAGAAAATAAATTAAAACTCTATACCATCCACAAGAGAACTATCACCCAAATCTATATATGTAATCATTTAGAATTAATGAATTTATCTTGTGGCTCCTGGTTTTCATTAAAATATGATTTCTTGCACCATTCATCTACATTACTCTCTTAAATTATTTGCTGTTATATTTCTCTTGCACGTAATCAACAACATTCAAGTCTATTGATGGGTCATACACTCATATCCTTCTCTTTAATCATTTCGCAAAAAAAGAAAATTAATCAAATAAAAAAGAAATCACATCCACTACATATTTTTTTTAGCATTATATGACTCTTATTTCATTCATGGATCTAATGAGAAAAAGGATTTCGTAAAATAAATTAAAAAACAATTTGTTTTATTTTCAAATCATGGCTTATAAAGAGAGAAGAAAATATGAGAAAAATTAAAGTAATCAAAATTTCTTAAGACAAATTACTTTTTTAGTTTTTTTTTTCCTCCTCAAACCCCTCATCTTTCCTTTAATAGCTCAGTTGTAGATTATTTTTTAGCATTATATTATATGTAAAATGTAAGAATTAAACAAATTACTTTCTTTTCAATTTTCATTTCTCTTCTCTTTCCAATTTGGAGAAGGGTGGTCTTTATTTATTTTCATTGTCAGCTTCATTTTCCAAATGTTTTCAACATGATGTCTTCAATATTAACAATCATAGAGTGACTTTATAGTCTTTTACTTCTATGATAGGTATCATCCTCTGACCCATCTTCCTCCTCCTATGGAGATGCTGCACCACCACCAATGGTGTGTGATGATCCTGGGGTGCGTTCTCCCAGGTATGGTAAAATTGTTAATTAGAAGAAAAAAAATTATAGTACTCCAAAGGTACGTACCTCGGGCCATCACACACCATAAGTGGTGCCCATGCACACCACCTATGGTGTATGATGATCCCGGAGTACGTACCCAGCGTACCATAGAATTGCTATTAGAACCCTACATAGAAAACTAAAAAAAAAATCACCATTAAAATTTAATGGTTTCCATTTCCCCTTCAACTTTTCATCATAAGCAAACATAGAAAAAAAATTATCTTCAGAATAGAGTCTTCAACTCCAATACAGCATAAGATGGAAAAAGTGTACACAATTTGTTGGTTAGAAGAATAATTAATATATGCTACTGAAGCATATTAATTTCCATTTAATTTAAAATAAAAATAAAATCAATGAATAAATATATTTCCTTAGATTCCAAAAATTCCCTCATAAAATATAAAATAAATGAGCTATACACTTGAATATGAGGGCAGAGAGGAGAGAAGAATTTACAAAAATGAAAAAGCTCTGAGCAGTGACAATTTGCAAGTTATGATGAATGAATTACTCAACAAGCTCTTCTCATGCAACTCCACTCCAAAATCTTTCTAATGTGATATAGATGTACTAGAGAATACTCTTCTTTCTATTATATTCATGGTGCACTTGACTCCTTCCATTTTACCAGTGACTTGAGAAACTCCATTACCTGCATCAAGTCATAATAAAACAGGAAAATCATTTCCTTTTGTAGAAAAAAAAACCAACCTAAAAGCACTATCCGATACATAATCAATCTTGTGTTCTGAACGAAACAGAGATTGCTTCTCCAGAACAACATGCAGCATTCCCTGGTCTCAAAATAAAACCTAATTTCAATTACACAGAATGACTTGTACCTCTGATGGATCCCTGAGAGAGTAAAATGCATTGCTTTCCTTGGGCGCAGAAGACACTAAGATGCCATAACCACGGTTTCCCTCTCTAAGAAACTGCAGTTCAATTAAGTTGATTCATTACAATAGCTAAAATGAATATATATATATATAATTAACTGGTGTTATAACAGGGTTAGTAAGGCATTACCTTAAATGCATCTTCATCTGTACGGTCATCTCCAACATAAATTGGGATTACATCGTCACAATTACTTAACCCTGCATCAATTTCTTTTTAGTTGTTTCATTGTGACAGGAAAATATTTGACTTAATGAAAAGCAAAAACTTGTATAATGAATCCAAGTATTTGCTTACCTAGTGATTCAAGTAAAAACTCAACAGCTTTCCCCTTATCCCAATTAAGCACTGGCCGAACTTCTAAAACCTAAAACAGGAATAATAAAGTAAAAATTAGAGGTGAAAAAAAAAAAAAAGAGTAATAAATAAATTTATTAATAAAAAACTCATATCAATCTGTAACCTTCCGCCCATGTGTCACTCGCAGTCGAGGGTAGTCTTTTAAAATCTCGTCTACAGATTCTGCAATTGTTGTCCAACTCTGAAATAATTTAAAGAAGAGAAGTAACTAATAAGACCTTCAATAAGCCAAACATCACTATCATGAAGCAATTATTCATCCAACCAATAAACTTATTTAGGTTGTAATGATCAGTTCAGTAGCACTCCCACCTTCTCCTCTACATTACGGTAGTGCACAGAGACACAGAACTTATTGTTCTCAACTTGTGCTCCTGTGATTTCTTTGGTAATCTTATCGAGGGATCTAAAAACCTGCTCAAGCATGAACAAATCATAATGCATGCGTTACAGAATGAAATGTTAAAACTAATTCAATGCAAGGGTGCACCACATAATATTGTGCAAACACATCTACCTACCTCATTGATCATTGGTAAAAATTCACTTGCAGGCTGGAACAAATTAACTTCCTTACCCTGGAAATGGGGAAAAAAAAAACTGCTTCAGATAACATTTCAAGAGAAGGAAAAAGGGTGAGTGGAGCTCAATATACTTCTCGCAAGAAAGAAAATCAAATCATTGTTGGCACATTACCTGTTTGTCAGTGGAACTCATACAATTCATATGGTCATCAGGAAGTGGCTGCACAGGACCCTTAATGTCCATACCATGACTACCAGCGTAGTAGAGTTCTGTTAATTTTACAAATTCGTATACCTGAATGAATGGGTATGGGGGCATGAGACTAGTGAAATCAACACCAAAGACCATCAAGAGTAACAACAGAGATAGAATCTACTTTAAAATTGCCACAGAAAATGTCATAATACAAGAAAATAGTAATTAAACATTGGCTAGTTAAGTACCTTATCGCGGCTTCTCCCACTAATTATTGCTGTTGGGAAACATTTGGCCACATTTCTTACAGCAGCACGCATCTGAAAACAAGTAATGGGTATCACATAAGAAGTCGAAGGGATTGATAAAAAGAGGAAGTTCCCGCAAAAAGTCTACACCTTTTCATATGAGAAACAAATTTAAAAGAATAGATTCTCACAGCATTAGACATGAAGGCACTGTCTGGGTTATCTACAATTGGGGAGAGAGTCCCATCATAATCCAGAAACAATGCTATTCTCTTGCCCTTTGCACAATTTGTTATTTGCTCAAAGGCTGCCAGTGCTGACGGGTACTTAAGCTGCAGAAGGTGTTAAATAACTTGTCTAAGATTTCCATCGAAGATTAAAGATTACATCTGAATGTGAACCAAACAAAGGAAAAAATTACCATCCAATTGCAGTAAGCAATATCGGTATCGGATGGAGCTAGCTCAGAGGTAGAACTTTTGGTTGCCTTCTTATGGGTAGGGGATGAGTTTTGCATGGCTTCAAGCCAAGAGCCGTTCCTTTCAAGTTTTCCTGTCTTCTTCCTAGGGATTGTTAAGAAGAGGCCGGGAGAGAAAACGATGCCTCGAGGTGTGTAAGGCAACAGAGCAGCATGGATGCCTAACCTTGGCTTATTCATGGGTGGAGGATCGGTGAGAACAGGAGCATTATGATTTGATTTCAGGTCCATCTGGTCCAGAATCTCCAGATTTGTTGGACAATATATCACCTTGAATGAATACTATGTATGTAATAGTTGACTCAAGGTCCAACCAATTCTCTTGTCAATAAAAAACCACCTTTTCAAGATTTTCTTGTCACAACTGGTTGAGTGATGAGTCGATAGAGATCCCAATTAATGGCAAAAAGGTGTTGAGTGACAAGTCGATAGAGATCCAAATTAGAGTGATTGTCAAACAAAAGCAGTCTTACATGTGGTACATCCTCGTCACCCGAGCCAATGTGTGTCCAGATCAGGCAACAGAAAATATCTGCCAAAAAAGTTGAGTCAAATAGTGAGTGGTACAGCTTCCAGATCATACAGAAAATTATATATATATATATATATACACACACACACACACATAAATAAATGTAACATGTATAGTCAAAGTTAAAACTTGAAGATGTAAATCTGCATTGGAATGCTTGGTATAAACGAGTAATATGCTACCCAAACTCAACTAAATATACTGAAGACCAATCAAATAAAAATAATTAAGGCACTGTAAATATCTAATTAAAATACACAGTCCCCAGACTCATCTACTGGTATAAGATTTCAAAATAAACAATCTATATGCTTTACTACTTTATATTATATACAACTGCATTAAATCTGGAAAAAGCTTCATTACCTACTAATTTTACTCATACATTTGTAACATGAATTATGGTTTCACAAGAACAACTCGTCTCTGCAAACGGATAACGACTTTATGGCCCCAATTAATTGCGATGTATAAAAAAAATCAAAGAGCCATAGAGATCAACACAAGATAAGATAAATAACACATGCGGTAGTGAAAGATGAGATATGTATTATTCATAGCATTAGTGGTAGGGAAAAAATAATAATAATAATAATAATCAAATAGAACACATATATTCAAGTCACCAGTTTGTGTATGTGTTGATTAGTTCTCAGCTTTCAAAACTGGCACACAAACCTAATATTTGGTATTGAAAATTTTGTCAACTGGTAGTTGTATAAAATTAGAAGCTTACCAACCCACAATGAACAGGATACAATAGCATATGCAAAACACATTATTGGCCAACCTACATATATGGAAGCATTGGAATCATTAAACATATGGACCCAACACAAAAAGATTCATAAATACACATTTATTTTTAGGTAGATTCATAAATAGACTTACCAAACCAAATAGAGAAAAATAAAAATAAATCAACACAATAAACTCATACTAATAGAAAGAATGATATCCCCATACTTTTGTTGTTATCCCACAACTCATAGTAACCACATAAAAGAACAGTTGCCATACTTTTGTTGTTATTCCACAACCAATTGTAACCACAAAAAAGAACATAAGTATTTTATATTATTACTTTTTTAATGATAAGCCCCTCAATATACAATGCTGGCACATTAACCACTATGTTACAACAGCTTGGGCACCCAATATATATATATATATATATATATAAGAAAACCATAAGCAAACACAAGTGTTCCATAGAAAAGTTACAATTCAAGTCTTCTTACAAAGATACATATGTTTTATGATCAACAATACACAAGAAACTTGTGTGATATATCAATCATAACCATATTTCACATTTTTAAAAAATATTTTATTCAAACATTCATTAAATGTTTTTCTTCTTCTTTTCATTTCCCATACAAGAAATGAAGTGAAATTGATTAGGACTTAAGACAGACAACTGAAGTTCTGATTGCAATATTATAGAATATTGCAGCCGACAAATCGGAAACATTAAACAGAGATTACAATAATGTGAAGATGAAAACAATGACATTTTATCATAGTAGTTTATTCAACACATCTATATGGCAGACAAATCAGAATCAAGGTCAACCATATCTGTGCTGTGGTTGGGGAAAAAATGGAAATAACCAAAATATTCAACTGTGAAACCGACACCAGAAATTTGGTATTACAATATCAAACATGACACACTTGGATACAAGAAAATAAAATGAACTGAAAACCGGCCCGAGACCGTTTGTTTCCAGAGAAAATAGTTCCTAGACAGAATTTCCGGGAAAATAAATAAATATCATTAATTTGCTTTGAGAAAATTCTCAACCGACCTAGCAAATTAGCAAAAAAAATCGCAAAAAAAGGTATTTCCTCCCCCAAAAAGTTTTATCTGAATATTTACTTGTTAAAATCAAATTAATGAAATTTCTTACATTCTCAAAAGACTATAATCAACTTTCAATGCACAACAATATTATTGATCCCTAAATCAATTCCAGATTATAATGCATAAGAAAAAAGAAAATAAAAATGGATCAGTTCAAAAAGCATATCACAAGAACAAACAATAAAATTCAAACAAAAAGCTCGTCTTTCCAACATTAAATTCAACAACATTGCTTACAAATATACAAGAGTTAGAGAGAGAGAGAGACCTGTTTCAAGAGCTCAAATGCGAAATCTATCAATTAAACACGAGACAATATTTGAAATGCAGATCCAAAACATATGACCGACAGCAAATCGTCAACGAACAATAGAACTCTCCAAAATCTTAGGAAACAGAGCTCAAGCTCAAAGAACGCAGAGAGTGGAATATATATTGCCTTCACACCAACAAAAGCTCCAAACAGTTGCAAACCAGGATCCTAGAAATTGCAGAGAACGACGACTTCAAATATATATATATATGTGTGTGTATATATATATATATATATATGTCGTTGACGAATGCTAAGACGAGAGAAACGAGAAAAGGAAGAGAAGGGAAGGGGAAAAGTGGTGGTTATTTATAGAGTTTCTCGGTTACGACGAGTCGTACCCAACAAGGCAAACTCGGTAGTTGAACCCGAAACTTCAGCTGAAACTTTCAAATTTCATTTCCCACGCGCGTTAACCCACCACCTATTACTTCATCTTCTTTATTAAGGAAAGGTAACAAATTGTCTTCTTCGCTTTTGCTCCAATGCGGTTATGGACACGGACAGTACACGGTTACAACAAATTGACATGAATTGTACACTTGTTTTGTAACAACAAAATATTTTATTATTGTAATATATAATTTTTTTTTAAATAATACAAACACAAAATATATTTGTATGTGTGTGTGTCTGCTTTACACCTTTTCCTTTTTTTTTTTTTTTTTTTTCTTACCATTGTTTGATGGATTATGATTTACTCCCGCATCGTGATGCGCGTGGTGCAAGTTCTTGCGGAAGCATAATTCTTTAATAACTGATGGTGCCCGAAAACTGATTTTTTTATTTATTTATTAGTGGTAGTGTCCCACGAATTATTTTAATAATAAAAACAGCCAGGCTGACTAGGTCCCACGATGAGATCTTACAAGAACGCGTATGACACGTGGAAATTGACTCTGCCCAACGTACGTGATGACACGTGTGGTCATGTCATATCTGACGTGGCCACGTGTCGATGCGGGTCCCGCCAAGCAGGTTCGGACGAATCTGAAGGTAAAGTCGCTTTCGCTGACAGCTGAGTGGTCGTCGGCGACGGTAGGAGGCACCGTTCTTCAAAACAGTTGGTGACAGTAACAACCTCGGTGAGGTGCCACGTGGTCCCGCCATCTCGATCCCGATAAATAGCGGCCGCACGATGTTTCTACATGATAATGAGGTGGAGCTCACTTGGTCCTGTAATTTAATTTGTGGCCGTCGATGTCTCCACGTTTGTAATATAGGGGGCCCACTTTTCCAGTGTGGAAGACATGTGGCGGACCCAGTCCGAGCTGGCAAGAAACTGCGGTTTTTTACTGCAAAAAGATATTAGTAGATGGGGCAAACACAGAAAGGTACATGGGGTATGCCTTTTTGGAGGCTTTGCATTAAGTATGGTGGACCCTTTCACTTTTGGGCTTTTGTGAAAATTTTAAGAAATTTTTTTAAGATGATTAACGCAAAATTTTAAGAAGAGCGGATCCACGTTGTGTTTGTACAAGGAGTTTTCAAAAAAAATTATGAATATATGAATTCGAACAAACAGATCTGATTTGTACGAATAGGTTCAATTTTCTACTATACGGTTCAGTTATAAAATTATATAGTATAAATTTGTTGGTAACAATTCGATTAACAGATTGGTGTTTAAAAAATTTGATCTAAACGGTTAAACCGTAACTATACGAACCATAAGTTATATAATATTTATGAATATATTTTATAATATATATATACATTATTTTGATTATATATTATTTACAAATACAATAAAATTACTTTCTATATTCTCTCTTTTAATAAAACTTTTTTGGTAATGTCTATTTAAGAAAAAATTATGGAATTGTGGTTAAATTGTTAAAATTATTGAGAAAAATTTAATTCGTCAATCTGATCCGAACTAATCTGTTTTTAACGGTTCGGTTCATATTAATGTTGGTTACGGTTCGAATCAAATTGAAATTAAACCAATCTGTAGATCACGGATCGAATTAGATTTAGTGTCTAATCCGATCCGAACCATTGTCAACCGTAATTTGTACACAGATTTTTAAAAATTTTGAGACGATGAATACAAAATTAAAAATACTTGAAAGTAGAAAAATAATATATTTTATTCGATAAACATACCATGAAGTGGTACATAGTATGTCCCGCTCACTGAATATCGACTCGTGTCGTTGACAATTTTGTAGAGATTTCTCAATCTACCAAATATGCACTTGACCGATTTATTCATATCCAGCTTTTTAACGTCTATTTTAAGCACATTTTACTAGTGTATTCTGATTTTAATCCTTAAAATGGAATTTTAAATTCACTTACTTACTGTAATTTGTCACCTACTGAGCACATGTAAAATGGAGGGTCATTTTTTATTTCCATAATATCATCAAGCCATTCAAGTGACTCCAATCTCCTTATATTTCCACCACCTTTTCATATGTTTTTGAACCAACTGTGTATTATGTGGTTCTTATTCTTTCATTTTGTGAGTATTGATTGATGTTAACATTGGTGATTGGGATGTTATATTCCCTCTTGAATTGATTGGCATATGAAGAAAGATGAATGGCATCAATCGTCTTAAAGAAATTAATTTATTTGACATCTAAACTCATGCATGCCATCCACTTCATATCTGAATGTTAATACATAATTTTGTATTATTAATACCATATGAAGATATATCTCTGGGGTCTTATCCAATTCCTATTTAACTGAGATTGTGACTTTAGAGGGAGTGAAATCACAAAACATAACTGACTTAAATAATTGGTAAAATACACTTATTCTTCGTTTGCTAGTAAGAAAGGAAGAGGAGTGGAGGAAACATAAAAGAGAATGAACGAATTTTTTTCATTTGCTAAAAAAGATGCAAGGAGAAAAAGAAAAAAAGACAAAACTATTATAAATGTTTTAAATTATAAAACTTTTCCTATTTTTCTTTCATTCCCTCCTAACAAACAAAGTAAGGTATTATATCATTCTTTTCTCTTCCATCCAATTAAATAAAAAGTAAAAAGAATACAATCTCTTCTCTAGGAATGTTTCGTCCATCCTTTCTTCTCTCCCTTCCATTTAATTTTTTTCCTTCTTACCAAACAAAGGATTAATTGAGTGGAGTTGTGATATTACAATGAGATATTTGAAGTAGGGTTGTATAATTTGTATCAAAGGATCTTTAGCTTAATGGTATAACTTTGCTGCCTTCAAAGAGTGGGATTCGAGTCCCGAGGTAGGTAGTGTGAATACTTACCCGATTAAAAATAAAGAAAAAGTAAAAAGAGTTGTATAATTTGTGAAAGTAAAGTAACTGGAATTGGGCTTGGCTCAATACTATTTATCCCAAAGAAAGAAAAAAAAATTGAAAACAAGCCCAATTACTGATTCTGATCTTATCCCATTGACCAAACCTCCATTTAATAACTTTCTCGTATTGAATACATGAGGTTCTATACTTCTTATACATCCAATCAATGGTGAATTGATATAAAATAAAATAAAATAAAATTATCCGTTGAATGTGTAAGGGGTATCATACTCTTTGGGATATTCAATAATTTCTCTAGAGAGGGAGAAAGTATAGAATACATGGGATACCATACTCCTTACATATCCAATCAATGATGAATTGATATTTCCTATAATTAAGAAAAATAAAGAATTTTTAAAGTATTGAACACTCCCACAATGTAAGGGTCAAATATGAATGTGTGTATAGATATATTTATGTCAATACAAGTGCGTGTAAGGGAGTCAAATATAAATGTGTGTATAGATATATTTAAAGCAATATTGGTGTAATAGCTACATCTACATCAATCATATAATAGAACCAGGCCCATTATTAATGGCACATTCAATAATCTCAGGATTCATCCATACCCCTCCACAGAAAATTTGTCGAATTGCAAGTGGTCCAAAGCAATAGTAACCACAAGAAATGATTTGGTCAAAGAAAGGCCCATGTCAGAAATGAGAATTCAAAGATGAAAAACTTGAGACATGCTTGGTGCTATTTTCGTTTTCTTCCTACGAAGCTTTTGCATCTTTAAAATACAAAAACAATTAAAATTCTGAAAACTCGGTTTCAAAACCCATTCAATTCTAAAAGCAAAGAGCTTAAAACATACATGTAGGAGTTGCTTTTGACACGGAGGAATGGAATGAAATGAAATATTTATTCTATCAATTTTTTGTTGGGTATGAATTTTAAGGTAGAAATAGTCATTCCCTTATAATAAAAATTCATTTCCAGAAATAAAAATTCATTCTCTCATTAAACTTATAGAATGAGCATTTTATTTCTAATAAGATTTTAAAAAAATTTATATTACTAAAAAAACTCTTCACCTCTATCACCATGCCGCCTCTACTACCGCCACCACTTTAAGGTGGGAATAGTCATTCTCTTAAAATGAAAATTCATTTCATCATTAAACTTATAGAATATGCATTCCATTCCTAATAAGATTTTAAAAAAATCATATTACAAAAAAATTCATTCACCTCCATCACCACCACCACCACACCGCCGCCTCGCATCGCCACCACCTCCACATCCCTGCCTTCCTCCACCACTACTACCTCCACATCGCCACCTACCTCCACCTCCACATAGCTACCTTCCTCCACTCCCACCACCATCTTCACATTGTCACCTTGTTCTACCACCACCTCCACATCGTCTACTTTGTCCATCACCATCATCACACCTTTGTTAATTTAATTTATTTGTCTACGAGAGAGATTTTGAATAATTTAATTTAAAATTTATTTCATTCCCACTTCTTTTCATATTTACAACTAAATAATAAAATGAGAATGACTATTTCATTCCACACTCATTCTCATTCCACACTCATTCTCATTCTATTCTCAACTGCATCCATTTCATTCCTGCATACCAAACGTGACATAATAGTTTTATGAAAACAACCAATCTTCAGATTTTTATTTTTTTTCTTAACCTGTCCTAAAAAATATACATTGCATTCGCATATTTACGGTATTCTTCTTTTTGCAGTTTTTGAGAACGGCAAATAATTCCCAAAAACTTCACTGTGAAGACTACGTAAAAAGTAAAAGATGAAAAAATTATTAATGTTAGTGCAAACTCCCTAGATAAGCAGGAGAGAGAGAGAGAGAGAGAAAGCAAAAACAAGTATGAAAATGTCGCAGATAAATGATAAAATGACATTCGAAACATTACAAACACGGGTCTTGCACACCTCTCATAGGGGAAAGTTGTAGTAGTACAAAATCTCTCCATGACAGAGTAAGTAGATGACTTGCCAAATTTTCAAATATTATCCATTTAAGCCTGAATGAGAGGGTAGTAATCGTAGCCGGAACGCGCATCTACTACTAGTAGTTGAGAAAATACAACACCAGGGAACGCAAAATGGGTTATTTGGTACACTAGGAATCAGAATCATTATCCTCTTGTTGAAGCATTTGGACAACCTGTGTCACACCATCTGCAAGCTCCTTCTGGATGAGACCATCAGGCATGTCAAACGTCCTCCTTTTCATGGAAAGGGATTTGCCAACAGGCTGGGGGTCTATCACATCAAGCATTGCTTCCAGTTCGTCCACCATCGACTTTTTTGCCGATCGCACCATAAGATCAGAACCCTAATACAACGTACAGCAGCAACCATAATATTACAATTTGAACTGAAATCCACTAATGGAAGAAAATCGTAGGAAGAAATATAAATTGGAAGCAAATAGCAAGTTAAACTAAAAACTTGAAGCAAAATCTAGGTTCCACTTTAGTATAAATTTTTGGCAATCATATACAGTTGAATTTATAGTGAAATTCACTGGTGTTCATTTGATTACTGACAATCCTTAGGGAGAAATCCAAATTGGTAAACTTATAACAAGTTGGAGTTCAAAGGGTTGGGGGCCAATCTAAAGTTCTATTTTAATATGACAAAGGTGGCTAAGGAATAGTTTGGAGAACTTTTGTAAGATCACATGCTTGGAGCACTAATAAGATGGTATATTCAACATAGTTAAGGCAACTACTACTTGTAAGGCACACTTAATATTCAACTATGTTAATTGCCAGCTTAATGTTAGTAATGTTAGATAACTTGACCTTATTGAACTGCACTAAGAAACTCTTTTTTTATTATTTCATCTCCACTGAACAAAACTAAAAGCCTAAAATCGAAAGATAGCCAAGAACGAAGAAAGAACACATCAATGTTGTCGGATCAGTTCGATAATTATGACTGCATTCTTTTTAATCTATAACTTGTGTAATTGTAATACAACGTAGTAGTTTCGTCTCATTCTTAAAAGTTAGTCCCCCCTTTCATCAAGGCATACAAAAGAGGTATTATTATAGCTGGTCCTGGACCATTTGCCACTTGCTAGTTCAGTCCAATTAAAACTAATATTTAGGTTTCTTTGTAATATCTTATTACACTCTTGTGGGTCTACTACTTTCTTTGATCAGAGATTCTTGACTGGACCAGACTGGACCACCAAATGCCAATGGTCCAGGACCATCTAATAATTTCTCTCTGTCCTTATACCTTTGTGCATGAGAAAAGCAATATTAATACATATATTGGTTACAAGAGAAGAATACAATTATTTTCAGAAAATTATTGTATGAAGTTCTCCATGGAACCAAAAGCTACCTCAACGAAATTGAAAGGTAAAGAAATACATAGCATGTATTCATCAATCTGAACAGAAAAATGTTCACCCAGCTAACAGAAAATAGGAAATGCATCAAACATCAGAACAATGCTCTAGTGTAAAATTTGGAGCTTTGGTGTTTTCAGAAAGTACATAATTTTATGAAGTTGGAAATCATAAATGATACCTCAATGGCATCAACAGTAAGGAGGAGGACAATGATCCTTTCGGAGAACTTCTGGCGCTCCTCCGCACCACGGGCCACGCGGCGACGGTAGGAGAAGTTGTTGAACAGTGCCCTGATCTCCTTCAACTTGGACTTGGCAACTGCCAGCTCTCGAAGAGCACGAAGGGCCTGCGATCGTCGGATCAGATAAGCCCTGAAGCTAATCTGTATCATCATTGCTGCATCTTGGGGCGACAATTCCTTCCTCTTGCCCTTGCATTTCTCAAGAGCCCCTAGCCTTTTAGCAAAAGCCTTCAACAACCAAACAACTCAGGATATATGAGTTTATAACGGTTCATTTGGATAATCAAGGGAAGGGAAGGTGAGTATATCATTAGTCATGATATATAATACCAACAAAAAGAGAGCTAATAGTATTAACATCTACTAAGGAGAAAAATAAAAGAAAAGAAAAGGACTATAGTGACCGTTAAAAATATATATGTGAATTCAGTTGTTACATATAGCCTATACCCTCTTACTCCCCTCATCACAAAAGGGTATCAACGTCAAAGCTCCAATTTGTAAGAGGGATGGGAAACGGATATAGGGTTCAGGGAAGCCGCATATGCTGCCCCCCTGGGCCCATGCTGGCCTACTAACTTTTTTTTATATATTATGTATATAGTTACAAAAATTACACTAGATGCCCCCTAAATTTATTTTTGCACTAGATGCCCCCTCTAAAGTTATTTTTTTCAAAACATGCACCCCCTCAATCATTTTTCTGGCTCCATCCCTGTATAGGGGAGATGAGATGAGGAAGGTTGGAACTTGGAATAGGTCTCTCTCTCCTTTTGTGCTTGGGTGGGAAGGAAGAATTGGTATGATATTATGATTTCACTACATCTACTCAACTGAACAAATCCTTTCTCAATCATTTGGGGGCATTAAGACTTGACAGAAACTTTGTGCTAGTTATCAAGCTACCTAACACTATACTCCTCCTTTCCCCGGATTGGAAATGATTGTGTAAAAAAAAGAAACTGATTTAGTCCAACAATAATAAAGCCTTTTCAATTTAATCTAACAAATATCTATCTTTCACCTCCCACTTTAACAATCAGTTATAAACGAAAGTAAATGATGGGCTCTCTCTCTCTCTCTCTCTCTCTCTCTCTCTCCCCCCATTACCAAACAAGTATCATGATACTGTCCGGTGCACTGTAGGGCCTGACATATACGGTCCTTACATTTGAAATCGAGGACGCAACACAATGCATCAAAATACAAAACCTCTTGCAACACATTACATTTCCTTCAAAAATGCAATAGTCATGAAATTTATTAGATGAAGATGCAATGCAAAACTGCAGTACCATTATATTAAGAGTAATGCTACAACAATTACCAATTATTTTGTGTGCAACTCCAATTAACAGTTCCTAACAAGGACTATATAAGAATATAACTCCTTTTAAAATGTTTATTTTAATGATTGTCACAACTGTTTTAACTAACAAACAACGATCGGCAAATTTATCTTTTTTCTTAAATTAATAATACAACACCCTTTTAGAGTTGCTGCTGATTCGTTGGTTTTTAGTGGTGTTGTGAGGTATTGCAATTCGATTTAATTGCCCAAAACAGTATAAAAAAAAAGTACAGTAGACAGGGTAAACAATGTAAGTTAAACACGTGTTCAATTCAAGTTTTAATGGAGAAGGATATGAGACGTCGCCGTCTGCAACACATGTTAAATTAAACGACACAATCATAGAGAATAAAAAGTCATTGAATTTATATTTATATTTATATTTATATTTACGTACCTGTCTCAAAACGACAGCCCCATGATGATTAGGTTCTTCAATCTCCACCACACGAACCGGACCCACCCCTTTCTCGCACTTATGCTTCTTCTTATCATCCTTCTTCGCTTTCTTCTCCGATTCGCTACCCTCACCTGCATTGCCAGTCGATGTCTTAAACGTGTACGTCCGCAAGATCGGACTCTCGTCGCCCTTTCCCTTAATCTCAGCCGTCCATTTGTAGTTCTTCTCAACTTTAGGTTCCTCCTCCTTGTGCTTCTTCTTCTTCTTCTCACCTTTGATCTCCGCCGTCCACTTGTACTTCTGATCAAACCCGTGCTTCTCCGGATTCTTGATCTCAGCCGTCCACGTATACTTCCGATCTCCTTTGTGGGCCTTCCCGTTGATCATACGGTCGAAGCTCAGCTCGAGCGCGGAGACTCGGTCACAGAGGCTCTGCAAGTAAGGCTCAGCTCCGACTTTCTCGACTCGGTGCTGAACCCTCCGGGTCGAAGTGTAGAACGGACTTCTCTCGATCTGGACCAGATCGGTGATTGTGTCGAAGCCATCGAACGGAGAAGTGAAATCGATGAGAGTGGGGCTAGGTTTAGGCACAGTGTTTAAGAGATCGAGAGCAAAGTCGAGCTCTTCTTCAATTGCAAATGAGGGATAACAGTGGCTTAGGGTTTTGGTGGTGAAAAGGGGGGTTTCTCTGACGAAAAATGATGGGCAAGTTTCGATCATCTCAAATCGTCTGAATCGGCTCATGGTTGGTTGAGTCGAGTGATGATACACAGTGATTTAGATAGCGATGGAGATCTGAAAGTGAGATACTGTGATTATATATATATATATATAATATAAGTTAGAGAGAGAAATGGAAAGGTGTGGGAAAGGATGTAGCTTTGGTCAAAAAGGAAGGACGATGAGTCAAAAAGTTACGGATGAGGATGGCAGAGGTGAATTGGAAATAAAAAAGATGAAAAGAGCTTCGGAGGTGACTGAGGTGCTCGGTGGAGACCAGGTGGGTTAGGATCACCGTATCGTGAAAGGAAATTTTGTGACACAAATGTCCCTGATATTGAAAATTAATTACAAAGACATAGAATCTTTTATAGTACTATAAGATTTGATTGATGGATATAAATTGAGTATGGATAGCAAGTGCGTTTCTGACTTCTGACATATTTATTTCATTTTTTAACCCGATATCATTAAATTTTTTTATTTTTTAATTTAGATATTTTCTCATAAATTTATTATTTTTTTTAAAATAGTAAATGTTGTCATCTTATCCATTCATAAAAACTTCCACACCTCTCAAATTTTTTCACAATCGAGATAAAATATTGGGATTACTCATTAATTTATCCTTGTGACAAATTTCCATTCTTTACTTTTAATTATTGTTCAATTTCCATTCTCTTTTCATTTTCCTTTGAGCCTTTCTTTTTTTTTTTTTTAACTTTTATTGTTCATTTGTTGCTAATAACTTTCACTTTTTTACTTTTTCCTTTTAACTTGCTTTTTCTAACCGTGCATGGTATTAAGATTTGATTTTAGATTATTTTTTCCACCGAAAGGAAAAGCAGGTTTTATTAAAGAAAATCTAAGCATTGCAATCTGCTATGACAAGATGTAATCAACTGTAGTCATCGTCGAACACTCTTGTTACGAGAATATCCATCAACACCCAATACAAGCTCAGAACATTTTTATACAAATTGAATTTTTTCTAACCCCTAATAAATGCAGACATTGTTGCACAGCCTCTAACTATCAGTGCTTCCTAAACCCTAATATCCAAATAAAAATAAAGGATCTATTTTTATACCAAATGAATATTCTAACTTATATTTACAAAAGAGTGCACCTATTTAGCTCGATTAAAAAAAATTAAAATATAACCGAATTTATGCATTCATTGTCACCATTACAAATTTCACTCTTACCTTTTCATATTACATTTATAGAACTACGTCTCTCCTTTCATATCTCATCTTTTCAAATTTCACGATTCTCTTCCTATATCACATATTTACCTCTACATAAAAAAGTGATCACTCTTTTTATATTAGAATTTTTAACATCAGTTGGCTCTAGGCCTGACATACTGGCGGGTTAGAACTGGGTTGAATATAGGTTGGGTCAACCCGTCAATCCAGTGAATCGTTTTTAAATTTTAAAAATATAAAAATTATTTTTAATTTTGACTAATTTCATTGTCTAATTAGAATGAAAAAAAATAGATGTATAAAAATACAAACTCATATTAACTGAGCAGGTTGAAATGAAAAAATCTGTTTGTTCGCTTAAATCCAACCACCTTTTTCAAAAATTCTTTAAATTCTATACTATTATATGAAATTCGAAACTAAAAATACAATTTGGCATGGATTGATTCGTTTATATAAAATTCAGTCAGTATACAAGAATTCGACCAATTTAAAAAACTCGACCCGTTTACATGACCCGACCTGACCCGTCTCGTTTACACAAAACTAATTTTACCAGAAATAAAAAATAAATGTATATTATCAGGGCTAATATGTAATAAAAGAGATAAATAATAATTTATAATGTATTTTTTTGGACCTGTCTAATTTTATAGGATCTAACCTGACTCATTAGGTAGAATTCAGACCATTTATTCAACTTGACACATCTACCCAAAAAACTATTTTTTTTAGAAATAAAAAATAAATATATATTATCAGGACTAATATGTAACAAAAGAGATAAATAATAATTTATAATGTATTTTTTGTCCCGTCGCATTTTGTTGGACATGACCTGACCCATTTTATAGAATCCAACCCGACCTAGCTAATTTGTATACATGTGCATCCGATTTGCTTTTTATTGTAAGCGACAAGTCAAAAAAAATATAATATACTTAGTGAGTGATTCAACCACCACTATCCAAAGCCCAGAAAAATGAAAGTCAAAACATTTGAAACATCAATCAATTTTACCATGGACCATGGCCTCAATTGAGACACTTGTTGGTTGTATGGATAGTCTATGTGTACGAGTACCACATTCATGAACTGGTTAACAATGTTTAGGTCTGATTAATTACAGAAATGGAGTACAAATTTGAAATCTAACAGCTAATCCATAAAAAAAACATTGAATTTAGAAGGCTTTGATAGAACGACTAATTGAGAGGGAGAAAATCTTAGGAAAGAGAGTCGAAGAGAGAGAAAGAGATGATATATATGTAGAGAGAGAAATTGTGACATAGAAAGAACGTTTTAGAGAGAGAGGATTGCGATATATAGTGAGAGAATCTTACTTGTCTTAATATATTATGTACGGAGTATATAAATTTTTTCTTTCCTATAATACTTTTGGGTCTCTTATAACATGAATGAAATATGGGTTAGAATTTGAGTATCCATATTCAACCCATTTAAATTTCTATAAAAATAATTTTAATTTTTTTTACTTATTTTTGACCCGTATTTTAAAACAGTTCACCCAAATACATTAAAAAGTGAGCGGACATAGACGAATTAGCGGATTTGCACCCAATTTGACACCCCCAGTAGACTCAATGAATTTCATCAACTATATCATTTTCCTTAAATGATAAAATATGAGAAACATTATATCAAAAACATGTGGTCTAGATGGATGGAATAGAGTTTCTTTCCGGGACAAAAAAATAATTTTTTTGATTCATGTAAGAATGCACAGCCACTCTCAAGTCAGTTTCAAAAATTAACATCGGACTTTTATGAAATTTCAATTATATTATAAGGGTCTGAATTGCACTAAAGCTTTCGGGAATATCAAAATAATTCTCATCACCCCCAACAAACCCTCTCAAAAGTTTAAAAAGTTGAAACCCAAACTTTTGACAAACGGCAATGTATAAAATTACAAAACCACCCATAGTTTTGAGTTCTTTCTCACTGCTTTAAAATAGATTCCAACATATGAATTACAGATAGTTCTACAAGAGTAACGTATTCGTATTCGATACTTATCGGATACTGATATTACTCGAATACTCGCGGATACGTGTCCGATATTTCTTAAACGTATCTATAATTTTAAAATATATATTTTTATTTCTAACACGTATCCGATACTTCTTAGATACTTTAATCATGTATCCAATATTTCTCAAATAATTCATAACACAATTCTAACAAGTTTTGAACATTAAAATCTACAATAATATCATAGTATAATTGTTAAGATAAGTTTAAATTTATTTAAAAAATAAGTGTTGAGATATATATCATAATTTAATATAAAATTTATCTTTACAAATTATGCAATATAATTATTAACTCTTATTTTATTTGTTAATCAATATATTTTATAAAGAAATGTTAATAACTCTATTTTTTGTATATCTAAAAATTTAATTTGTTATTTTTATATTGCCGTACCCGTATCCTGTTTTTTTTAGATTTGTCGTATCGCCGTACCCGTATCGTATTGTATCCGTGTCCCGTATCCGTATCCATTCTTCCTAAATTCCAACCTAATATAGTGGTATAGCCTTGGACGTGTTAGTTGGGCGTTCATTTTTTATTTTTCTGTTTTATCTCCTAAAAGGATAAAAATAACAACAAAAAATATATTTAGTAAAATATTTATATCCTCTATAATAAAAAAATGTTTCTTATTTTTGTATAAAGAGGAGAAAACAAAAAGAAAAAATATTCCCCCTATCTTTTCACTCTAGCAGGAAAATATTATTTCTACTGAAGCGGAACTCACTTAGTTAAATAATATATAATATCAAAAAATAAATTTCACTATTCATGATTTTTTGTACAATTGTTTTCTTTATTTACATATAATTTTTTTCTTGTCTACTTAGCTAAATAATATATAATAAATTAATATGATAATATATAATGTGCATAAATTATCCATGTTAAAATAAAAAAACACTTTAAAAATGCTCTTACTTTCATCTTTTCTTTAAAAAAAAAATCATTTATAAATAATATTTTTTTATGATATACATGTTATGTATATTATTATCTTTTAACTTATATTATTTTTTTTAATTTAATTCTCACATATATATGATATCATATTTATGGAAGACTAATTCTACTGAAAAGTTATTTTATATTGTCTAATAGTTACAGGTTCAGTTATAAAAGAAAAAAAAATGTGTTACTAAACACTATTTTTAGCTTTTTTTTTCTAAAAAATATAGTAACAACAAGTTTAATGAATGATATTTCTGTTTTTGTTTCCACTCATAAAAAAGTAAATATATATTTCTACCTTTTTTTTAGTACGAAAATAAAAAAACGTCTTTGTCAGTGAACTCACCCTTGCTATCCAACATTAGCTGTAATGAGAGAACATTCAAGATGTCTAAGATTTAACCTTTTTCACAGTGGCTATTGTAACATTCCTAATTTTTACTTACAAAAAAAAGGAAACATTCCTAATTTTCGTGACTAACACAGCCTAACTAGGAGTCACCATTCACCAATCCATTTTTGTAGTTTTGTACATCTAACTACCTCAATCCACTTCATTTTGTATTTAATTTTGGACTCACTTTGTTTAGAGTTACTAAACTTCACACATTTGTCATTTTATTGCTGTGAAACATAATTTGGCTGACAATCCTACCGCTAGCACTAAAGTCATTGTGAATGAAAATTTCATGTTATCTTCGTATATATATATATTTAAATTCATATCGGTATGGTAGACGGTTAGGGTTAGCTTTGAATATTGAGAGGAAACAATTTTATAAATTTCATCGATGTCAAGAATTCCTATATAAAATTGATATGTTGGAGGAAACCAATAATGGAGCTGATTTATCTAATAATGTACCTAATGGCGCGTACTCTGTTCTGCTGCTTCTTTTCCTGTAAAACGGCGGTCACCTGTTCAAATTAGTTTTTCTTATATTTACTTTTTACTTCCCCAATTTTGAGCTTGTTGAGCCTTGTATCAAATTAGTTCTTCTTATATTTACTACGTGTTTTTCATATAATGTTGAGCTTGTTGAGCCTTGTATTTGTTTTTGTTGTTTGGCATGTTGCTTCTTGACCCATTTCATTGGATCTATAAAATTACTCTTTAGCTTTTGAATAACAAAAAAAAATAGCATTTTATGTCATTTTATCATTTCATTTCATTCCACGTTTAAAAAAAAGGCTAACCTGGTTATTAAAAATGTTGATATGCCACATGACTAATCAATTTGATCAGTTAATTACCCACATGTACTTTTCTTTACTTTTCTTTTTTTCAATGTTGATATGTATATGGCTAATCAATTTGATCAATTATGTTATAATCTAAAATATTTTGGAATTATTTCAAGATTATTTTATTAATTTATCATTCTGATAAATTTCATTCTTTTCTTATTTTATTTTTACGCTCCGTGTTTGGATAGACACAAGAAAAAAGAAATGAAAGGATAACATTAATTATGAGAGAAAAGAAAAGAAAAGAGAGGAGATGATATTAATAAACTCTATTCATATTTGGATAAATAGGAAAAAAAATAAATGAGATGATAGTATTCTTGTTTGGATAAGATAGGAGAGAGAAATGATAACGACCAAATTACTATCCTATTCTTTTATATTTATGGGATATGGGTGGAATAACAATTTTGTTGAGGGCAGTTTCAAAATTATGAAAGTACTACTTAAACATTATATTTCCTTCCTAATATTCCCATTTTGGGAGGATAGGATATGAGGGATAAGAAGGGATAATTCTTATCCTTCTTTATCATTTCTTTTCTTTTAATGATATTTATCCAAACACAACATGAACTATCATCTCCTTTATTTTCTCTCCTTATCCTTCTAAATCCCTCAATCAAAATGGAGCCTTAGCCTTTCATTTTTTTTTTCTTTTAACTTTTATTGTTCATTTGTTGCTTGTCAACTTTGTTTATTTGATCATTTTGTGAATGGAGAACATTGTATTAATAACTTGTTTTACGTTCAACCCCAACACTATATGTATTCTTTGTTTTACCCCTTCATTGACTTAAAGAACATTTTTGATCTCATTTTACTTTTTTAATTAGACAAAGCTACCCTTACTTCCCTTTTAACTAGGGGTGATTACGGTTCGGATCAGTTCAGATTAGACACTAAACCTAATTCAAACCGTGGTCTATACATTGGTTAATTTTTAATTCGAACCAAACCGTGACAAACATTAATCCGAACTAAACCGAACCATTAGAAAACGGATTGGTTCGATTCGAATTGACGGATTGGACTTACTCAATAATAAATACAGTTAGTAGATTAATATGATGTTATTTTCTTAGTGATTCAAAATAGACATTGGTATATTAGAGAAAAATTAAGACAGTATGTGACTAGGCTAGCAAAATCTAAGAATCAACAGGATAAAGAAAACAAAAAAGTAGGATAAAAAAATAGATATTGTGACAAACATAAGTTATATCAGACTATAGGGTTTTCACTTTTCAAGTTGAAAGTGTGTATAAGTTATATCAAACTATCAGTAGTGTTATAGAATAATTAGTAGATAACTATATATCTAACTATATATCAGTACTACTTTTTCGGCTGAAAAAAATTAAAGAATAATATTTATTATTTAAACTAGTGTTACTAGTGTATATAACTATATATCAGTAGTGTAGCCTAGTATATAACACTATGTAGGGTTAAAAGAATAATATATTTAAACTAGTATATATATCATACAAATATATTTATAAATATTATATTAGCCATGGTTTGGATCGAATTTTTCAAACATTAAATTGTGAACCGAACCGTTAGCTACGAATTTGCACTTGTAAATCCATAATCGAACCTACCAACGGATTAACCATGGTTTGGATCGGTTTGGACCGGTTCAGATTAGATTTACGGATTTTTTGAACACTCCTACTTTAACCTTAAGCCCTCCCCCCCCCCCCCACCCACACACACACACACGCACACACATTGTTGTAGCACTAAAAATATATTACAAATTTTATTAAATAAATTCTTAATATATGTTATATTACATATTTTACTAAAAAATAAATTTAAATTTAAATAAATAAATATACTAAAATTACGTATATTACAAATTCCAAAAGGAATTTCTCAATTTAATAAATTTAATATATGTTATATTACATATATTACGCACCTGCATGAAAAATTCTAACATAGAATATACAATAAAATTTTACTTATTTGAGTAAAATTTGTAATATACGTAATATAACATATATTAAATTTATTAAATTGAAAATCTTCTTTTTCTATTTGTAATATACGTAATTTTAGTAAATTTATTTATTTAAATTTAAACGTACTTTTTTAGTAAAATACGTAATATAACATATATTAAAAATATATTTAATAAAATTTGTAATGTATATATGTGTGACTTAAGGTTAAAATGAAAGTAAGGATAGATTTGTCTAATTGAAAAAGGAAAATGAGGTCAAGAATGTCCTTTGAGTCAATTGAGGGGTAAAATAGACTATACATATAGTGTTGAGGTTGAGTGTAATCATGTGCCAACTCTCATGGGGTGTGAGTGTATGTCTTGCCAAATTATAAATATATGTGTAGTTAAAACAAATATCAGTGGGTGTAAGTGTATTTTGTCATAATATATTTAAAATAAAAATATGTATAAAAATAATATTACAGTTCGGGTTCGGATTGTGCTCAAGTTCATGGCACCTTATCACAAGCTTAACCTTAATTAAGTTCAGATTGAGATTTTTCAACCTAAGTTTAACCTAAATTGTAAAAATAGTTACCCATGCTTGTGAAAAATCAAGTTGGATTCGAATTATCCAACCCAAATTGCACCCCCTAAATTGAATTTTTTCTAAAATATTGATACTCGTAACAAAAACTTATAGTAAAAATATAACCTAATCCTAAAGTGCCACAAAAAGACAATAGACTTTTCTCACTTGCATACCTACTAGTTTCTTTTTACTTTATTTAACACCACAATCAATATTTATAAAATGATAAGTTACACTTACTTTCTCTTAGTTAGAGTTTATTTTACTTGTCTCCCCTGTACTTTGACATATTACAGTTATTCCCTAGCACGTTTGTAACAAAGACATCTTTTTTCTGCCGTAGTTGAGTTAATAGACAATTATGGTTAACATTGATGTGACCAATTTTCAATGTTCAATGCATCATGTGCCAAAATACGATCTATGTAATTTGTCAAAACACAAAAAAAGTATGTGTAATAAACCCAAACTAGAAGGGAGTTAAATGTAATTTATTCTTTATAAACTGACCCAATTATTAAAGATTCTTGCAAAAAATTACTAATATTTATCAATGACCCAGAAATTGTGTGTATATATATATATATATATATATATTTATGGATGACAATTCGTATTACCGTGTGGATATATAAATATTATGCTAAACAGTTCAATCTTAACCCGTGTTACACCTATAACCTTTTTAATAAACATGTCTTATAATAAGACGACTCGTTTAATAACCTTTTTAACCTTGTTTAACTTATATGATATGAATTTTTTCACTCTTAAAAATTTCTTTGAATGTCTATACTTAAATCCTAAAATCAAATTATATTACAAATTTTGTATCTATATGATTTTTGAAGACACGTAACAATTTAATGTCAATTGTATTTAGTTTTACCACCCCTAATACAATTGCCTGTTAAAAATTTTATTTTCTTTTCAGTTTCTTTTACATTCCCGACCCTTAAAACCATTGCCACCGATTCTTCAAAATTTCCCGTTCCCAACCACCACTAACCGGATTACAGATCTGTTTTGCACAACTTAACGCCAAATTCCTAGACTTTTCATTAGAATAATAATCTTAGATACATAGACACTGGTACACAAACACTGATACATACATACACTCAAGACTCCACATACACATATCTCTCTCTCTCCACAATAATTAAAGTTTCTAGATACACACTTGCTTTCTTCCAAGTCATAATTCAGCTGGTACAATAATTAAATATAGTGGAGTACGTGCGAAAGCTACAGTAATTCGTCCTTCTTTACCCTTATTTTATGGGTGTCTTCCTTTCACATATTCTCAATCCTATGCTGTTCTTCTTCAGATAGCCTACCACATGAACTGGGACCCACTCATTTCTTTTCCCTTACTCTTCTTCTTAATCTCAGCCGTATATTTGTAGCTCTTTTCAACTTTAACTTTCTTAATCTTAGCCGTACATTTGTAGACTTCTTCCTTTTTGTTCTTCTTCTTCTCGCATTTGATCACCGCCGTCCGCTGGTTCTTCCTCCCAACTTTAGGTTCCTCTTTCTTCTTCTTCTTCTCACCTTTGATCTCCAACGTCCGCTTGCACTTCCGATTTCCGGCGGGGGCCTTCCCGTTGTTCAGGCTGTCGATGCTCCGCTCGAGCGCAGAGACTCGGTCACAGAGGCTCTGCACGTGAGGCTCAGCTCCGACTCTCTGGACTCGGTGTTGAACCGTTCGGGTCGAAGTGTAGAACGGAGTTCTCTCGATCTCGACCACATCGCTGACTGAGTCGAAGCCATCAAACGAAGAACTGCAATCGACGAAAGTTGGGTAGCTTAGGGCTAGGGTTTCGGTGGTGAAAACGGTTTCTCTGAATCGGCTCATGGTTGGTTAAATAGAGCGATGATAAACAATTGATTTTTGGATAATGATGGTGATGAGGTTGAGACACTGATTATACCGTGTAGCGGTGGAGGGGTGTATATATATATATATAGAGAAAAAGGTAAGGGAAAAGATGGAGCTTACATAAATGACCCTGATATTGATATTTAATTACAAAGACATAGAATCTTAATCGCCAAGAGTCCCACTCTCTCAACGGATAGATAACAGTCAAGTGCTGTGGGTATACTGATTATAAAAAAAATACAACATTTATTACATAAAAATATTTAATTTTTGTGATTTATTTTTATCTGTTAGTGGAGCGAATCTGACTGTTGCTTTTCAGCACTCCTCATATATATTATCTGCATATAAAATACACAAATATGTGTTTACTTGATATATTGGAGAAAACTATAGGATACGAATATGGCAAAATGGAAAACATGAAGACGGAGTAGACACAATTAATATATATATATATATATATATATATATTAATATATTATTATTTATATTTTATTAAACAAGATTATATGTATATCGTTTTGAAGTATCTATTTGTATTATATAAGACTTGAATTGGAAAGGGGAGAAATTTTTTTAAATTTCTTACACCGTGTTCTCCTGAGGTTTGCGGACATTTGACAAATGCACCCCTCCATTAAAAGAAAGTTAATTCCATCCTAAAATTTGTATGATCCTACCAAAATACACTTAGACCATCTAAATTGATGTTATTACCCTTGCCTCCCCCCGTGAGGGGATCGGGGCTCACTTTCCCTCGCTGGCAGGGCACGAACGCCCAGTCACGGTTTTAACAAGTTCGCGGGTCATTCTGCTGTGCAAGTTTTGACAATGATCCTTCTGCAGGTTCACTTACGAAAACCTTGTTACGACTTCTTCTTCCTCTAAATGATAAGGTTCAGTGGACTTCTCGCAAGACATAGATATGTATATATATATATATATATATATATATATACATATACACACACGTGCGTATGCTTCAACTACTCAATTTCAACTCTCTCTCTCTCTCTATATATATATATAGTGCATATATATGTGCATATGTGAGTACTCAAACACAAAAAATCTCTAGATTCTTTAATATTTGAGGACACATATTCATATGGAAGTTAGGTTTGTAAGGTTTGTTGTGAGTTTGATTGGGTTCAATGTTAGGGCAGTGTATGAATGTAACAAATAGCAAT
This sequence comes from Cornus controversa, assembly GCA_026545225.1. NCBI lineage: Eukaryota > Viridiplantae > Streptophyta > Magnoliopsida > Cornales > Cornaceae > Cornus > Cornus controversa. Next base: position 46,514,491 of record CM048852.1, on the reverse strand, counting down.
TGGATGTATTGTGTCTGTGTATATATGTATATATATATATTTGTGTGTCTGGAAATAGATTGCAATTCGGCCTTTTGGTTTCACTTTGTAGATCCATAGGGTGTATGTATATCCAGTATATATATGTACATATATACATAAAACCATAACAAAAAAAGGGTGAAGTAGAACATTTAACTCAAATATAGAACAAAACTTGAGGGAAAGAGAATAAATCCATTGGGTATGTGTGTATAATACACACACACACATACATATACATAAATTAGGAAAAAAGTTGGTGAAGTGAATTCATACATATATATTTATTTATATATGTATGTATTTATATGTACATGAAATTAGAACAGATGAGAAAGGAGTGCAGAGAGAAGGTGGTGGTGGGTCGATTGTTGGATAAGGCGGAGAAGAGATATAAGACGGGTGGCGGTGATAGAAGAAATGAAGTGAAAAGTAGAGAGAGGAGAGAGGGAAAAGAGGTAACACAGATAAGAGAGAGAATGAAAGAGGAAATAATATAAAAGTGGACAATTTGGTCATTTCACCTTGGAAGATATTTTTGTTATTTTTTAGGTTCAAATATTAGGGGTATATAAGTAATATTACCTCAAAATTTGACATTCGTTAGCTCCATTCTGTAAGAATGGAGGCCAGTGCAAGATTTTTAAAAAATTCAGTTAAGTGTAATTAGGCTAAACCTCAGGGTAGATCATTGTATTTAACCCTTTATTCTTTAAATGTGGTGGAGTGTTAGAAGAGACTTGATGAAAAACATAATGGATATAAATGGACAGGTAAACAACACTATGTAATAGCTTAGGGTTTTGTATTATTGGTAAGCGCCCAACTAAACGCCCATCCGAGTGTCACGCCAAACGCCCACTCAGATAGTGTCTGGGTCCCGATCGTCACTGGGTCCTCCTGTCGTGAGGGAGAATATTAGATTTGACCATAACGAGGGCATTGTGAGTTTGGATCCCCATACTCAAACCACATAATATGTATAAATGGCGAGTGCTTGGACTTTTGGGAGTGTCTGACCCGTTATATGTAACAAGTCTGGGCTAGGCCCAAAGCAGACAATATCATACCATGTGATGGAGCGGGCTGTTATAAATGTTATCAGAGCTTGAGGCCCAAAGCCCATGAGGCAGACATCACCGAGGATGTTGACTCCCAAGATTGTGTGATTATGAAGTCACACATCGCTTGGATATAGCGAATGAGATGTGCTTATATGTGTTGTGTTCTCTCTAATTGGTATGAGGCCTTTTGGGATAAAATTCAAGAACAAAACCATGTGAATTGGGTCCAAAACGGACAATATCATACCATGTGATGGAGCAAGCCGTTACAAATGGACGAGTAGGCAACATGTAACAAATCTATGTCCCCATATTCAAACCACATTATCCCAATTTGCGTTGATTGTTTTTTCATTTAATAGCCATAAAAAAAGAAACATCAATCATATCATTGGGAAATAGAAAGTAAAGAATTCAAGTTTTATGTAGGAGCAAAGTGGGTATGTGAGTGTGATTTTTTTCAAAAATAAAAAGATCATATCATAAGCACTTGTGTCAAGTGTGGACAAATCTAGGACAAACTTACATTCTCATTTGCCTTGTTTTATCTTGGCAAGAAACTCACTCACACATTTTATTTTATTTTGACAAGAAACACACTCACACACCCACTTTGCTCTTACAAAGAACTGTAATTATCGACTTTTTACTTTAGAATGTAAGGAATTACCACTAAGTTGCAAGCCTGCAACCGAGAAATATCAATTGGTTATACAAATTATTTAAGAGTGGTGTATTCTCTCTTAAAGTAAAATTTCTAGATCCAATGGAGAGAACTGTTGAGTGCCACGCCATGCCAAAAGAAAATCTAAAATTAAAGTAGAAATTTATTATGATCCATCCGCAAGATAATTCTATTATGTATATTTAAAATTTAAACCTTTCTTTCCTTAAATGAGTGTCTATTTTAAAATTTTATTTTTCATTTTGATTGAATTAAACAAAATAATTACATATATATTGAAAATTATTGTTCACACCTAAAATGTCGTCCACACTCTTATTTCAAAATCACAGTTGTGGTCTTAAAAAAAAAAATAGTATAAGTTTCTTATGGTGGGTTTATTTTTTATTCTCGAGCACAGATTATATGAACAGAGTACTGTCACTTTGAACAGATTATATGTGGATCATTATTTGATATTCTCTCATTCCTTTCTTGTACTTCTGGACTTCTGGTCATTACCTGTGTCTTAGACCTTTAATGTTACTAACATGGTGTAGTCGATTTGGGGTTGTACATATGGGACTTTATGCATTTGACTCAATGTAGTAAGTCATATAAGATAGATTATGTAATATGTTCTCTTGTAAAAAACTTAGCATTGCGGATATTTATTTATCTAGGGTGGCTATAAAAATTTATTGTGATTTAGATAAATAATTATAGTTGTATATGTGCATGAGAGAGAATAAGATGGGTTAAGATGCTGTTGAAATTATTGAATTTAAAAAAAGTAATTTGATATTTTAAAATAAGAGTTTAGAGGAGATTTTAAACATTAACAATCATTCTAAATGCATTAGTTAGTTGTATAGAAAATCTTAGAATTTAAATAATAATCAAGTTGGGCATCACCCAATGCCCAAATTAGTTGAGCGGTTAGCTTTTTCGAGCCAGTGACTCCTCATGTTTGTCAAAATAATAATAATAAAAATAATAATATTATAATAAGCATATCATGCATATGGATTAATTAATTGTATTCCACTCATAATCCTTAAATTAAGTCACAAAATATCATATGGATTAATCAAGTTAAACTTCTACAATGGCTTTCCCAAAAAAGATAAAAATAAAAATTAATGTCTAAGCATTAATCCGAAATTAAATCACTGGTTCAGATAAAATAGACAAATTAGTTTTCTAACTTTTGCTAAGTAGGAGTGAGAACACCTTCATGTTCAAAGTAATGAAAAGAAGCAGAAAAAGTTACCACCACAAAACCCATCACAACTGCCCCAACCATCGGTACTCCACAATGCCTCCATATCCAAACTGATCTCTTCACCTCCTCCGCCTCCGCCTCCGCCTCCGCCTCCGCCTCCACCCTCTCTCCCTCCGCAGCCGGCACGTGATCATAAACAGGAGAACCCAAATCCGGCAACGCTTCGCCATCGTCGTTGAGGCAAGACTCAGTGCAAGAACAAGTCGAGACGGCATCAAAATCGTTAGCTCTGTAGTTGTCCCAGTCACGAAAGGCGGTTTCGAGTTCATCGAGTCTGATGGCGATGTGTTGCAAGTGGTGGGGCATCGACGGGTGCGAGGCCATCTCCGCCGACAAGAGGTTTTTCAAAAAGACGAATCTTTGCTCGATGCCATCGGAGAGAAGTTGGCGACATGGTGTCTGATCCGCCGGCAGTTGGAACACTTCGACGAGGTCGGATTCGAGTTCTTCAATTTTTTTCTGCAAGATTGCATATCTCTTAGTCATCTCTGCAAACCAAGTCTTCTGGGGTTTTTATGCATGGCGTGGTTTCAGGGTTTCACACTTATTTATTTAATTGAGAGAGAGAGAGAGGGGGGGATTTGGTAAGTGGGTCGTGACGGTTATCAAGTTTCATAGCGGTGACGGTTGAAGGTTTGGATCCTCTAGGCTCGTCTCTTCGTCAAGGAAGGTCAAAGTGACCAGTTAAATATTGCCACGTGGAATTAAAAAAGAGAGCAGTAACATACATACTGTCCAAGGACAGGGAAGGCACCAAGACCTGAGGGTTCCACTTGTAAGTGTTGTTGGCCCTCTCTTTCGATTATCTGTCTTCAGACTTGGAGTCATTTTTCTAAAAAATGATTGACAAATTAACTAATTACTAGTACTTAAGAATAAAATTATTGCTTAACAAACTTAAACCTAACTAATCAGATATACTTTTGGGTAAATCCTTGTCTTCAATCAAATCATGAAATAATGTCACTTTCAACCTAATCATGACATCATAAGAAGACTTCACACAATTTTTGGAATGTAAGAGGTAAGAGAGAGATGGTACTATATATCATATATATATATATACACACTATAATGGCTTCCTCTTATACTTTACTGTATAAGCTGTCATAATCAAGTCTTCTTGAGAGTTAAATCTTTATTAAGCTATCTTTAATGATATTTGTCTGACTGAACTTCTAGTTCTAATACATTTGTAACTGTCTGTTCCACGTGAAGATATTATTCACTTTATACCAAATTCACACAATTTTATTCTCGAGTTCTATTTCAAAAGACTTCGTACCATATATAAAAGGAATACAACACATACGAACACCAGTGTTGTACTTAAGTTTTTATTTTATAGCCTCCGCACGGACCACAGAGACTCCAAGATGTAACCCAAACTCTTAGCCAAATGTCTTTCTATGAGCACGTCACAAGAAGTTTGTGTATCATGTCTTCATCTCGACATCCATGAAACATGGAAATATGCGAAAGTAGTGGAAGAACAAAGAAATTAAAAGTGAAGAGACACACAGGATTAGATCGAACACAAAAATTCTGCTAAAGAACTTATACAGGCAAAGCCCAAAGACTAGTAAAGGTCAAATTAAATAGACTTTATAAATCACATAAATAACCCAATTAAATAGAATAAATAGGCCTCAATGAAATCAAAATAAATGTGCCAGTAACATCAAAGTAAATTGACCTGATAGAAAACTTAAAGCAAAGTTTTAAAACATCTCAAATTTCCAATATCAATATACCCTCTCACTACCTTCCTTGGATCATCACATTTAACAATTTCTCTCTTCTAGTATACTTCAGTGCTTATATATCTATTTCAGGCTTCAGAATATGGGTTCAAAAACTTCAGTTTCAGCTGCCCTTTTCCTCTCAATGAACCCTCTCTGCTTTGCTTTAGTCACTGCTAGTGGCACTTGCACTAGTCCCTAGCCCTGCTGCTCAATCACTTAGTTGCCCTAGAGATGCCCTAAAACTGGGTGTTTGTGCAAATTTACTTGGTGGATTGATTGGAGTTGTCATAGGAAATCCTCTCACCACACCATGCTGCACATTGCTAGCCGGGTTGGTGGATCTAGAGGCGGCTGTTTGCCTTTGCATTGCCATTAGAGCAAATGTCTTGGGCAATAATCTCAAAGTCCCACTTTCACTCAGTGTGGTGCTCAATGCCTGTGGAAAGGCTCTCCCACCTGACTTAACATGTGCTTGATTGACCAATCCTCTCTTCCTCATCTCCAACACCAACTCTTTGCTTTATCAATGGAGCTATTACTATATGTTTGTGATTGTGGCACTCTGTGGAACTGCTTGGTGTTTTGAAGTTGATATGAATAAGCTGTTTCCAAAATCATGAGATTGTTGTTTTATATTTGGTTATGTACTCAAGTTTCATGAATACAAGGAAAGTTCTATTGCAAATGTTGCATATATAACACACACAAATGGGAGAGATGAAACACACTTTTAGTGCAAATTTGACTTGCACAAAAATAATTAACAAGGTCCCTTCAGCAAAGGCTGTTCAGACTCTCGCAAATCTAACCATGCACAAACAGAGTGCAAGATATATATATCCATAGCTTTGGTAAGTATGTGTTACAATGACTTCAGAAAAAAATCACGAGTACAAATAGATAAAAAATTCTATGATTTGATCAGTCTCATCTCATCCACATGGCCTAAGCAATAATTGACCTCGTTATGCATTAGTACAACAATCCAATTGCCATGGAAACACGATTTTTCATTAGTAAATTACACTCACTGACGCTTCGATTTCTGAGTCATCGAAAAGGGGGATGATTGAATTAAACATTAACACTTCTCATCAATAATCCCATTCTGATATCACGTTATGATATCAAGTTGTCACGCCTCGATTTTTAAGTCACTGGATACTCAGTTTCTGAGCTCAAATTTTGAGATAAGTCCGTCCATTAGGTCCTAATGAACTATTTGTACTTTCAATTACTGCGAAACCTTAATCATACACAAACGATTACATTTGTATAACTCAACATCAACTAGTTTTAATGGGCCCCACACGTGACCACACATGCACTTCCAAACAATGCTCCACTTATCACTCCAATTGTGGATAATGATCTATCATAATGGAGATTACAATGTACCATAATCTACGATGCATCGCAAATGTATCGCTACATCCTCCGAAATGTGCTGGTTTCAACTCATTTCCTCAACATTCTTACGATCTATCGCAATGGGGATTACGATCCATCATAATAGGAATTATGATGCATCATAATCAATCGACTGCAATTTCTCTAGAATTCTCAAATGTTCAACAACCTAAACAAATCATGTCCAACTTCATTCTTTATCCTCATATCATCCCATACTAAATTAAATCATAAATAGAATGCTATAAAATCATACATTTCATGCATTTGATCCAAAACATACATTCGATTCATACATCTCTCCAAAATTCATAAGTTGTCCACATAGTTTACGTAAGAGGATCCAAAGTACAAGAAGTTGTTCATGACTACAATTTCTATGAAAATCAGCATGTCACAAACCAACATGGATAGTAATATATACAACGTCCAAAATATCACAAAATACTATAATGAACTCCACTTCGATACTCGAGTTTCATCCATCATTAGTGCCTTATCTGTAAAAAGTTTGGAAAAAACGGGTAAGCAAAACCATTAGCTCAGTTAGAATGCCCCAACACACCTAGGCATCGACCCGACACCGACCTACATGATGTGCAAATATGATGTTGCTACTCTACATGACATATTCTGAGTTTTCATGCTAAATCAATTCAATGCAATTCATATACATATGCATTCAAAGCTTTTCCTCATGTTTAACAGTTAAACACATAAGCATCTTTAAATAAACATCTTCTTCGATCATAATCTGATACATAAACATGATTGGTCAACTCCGACAATCATGTAATGTTAGACAACTCCGACGACACTATAGTATTGGACAACTCCGACGATTATACATTTATCGCAATATATTGGTCTTGCCCTTGTGATTAGGCAACTCCAATGTTCACAAAAATTGAGATATGATTGGGCATCTCCGACGATCACCTCATTGTGGTTATTCTTACCACTTCCAATACATGGTTGGACACCTCCGACACTCATGTAAGACACACTTGGTCAAACTTTTGATATACACATATACATACTCATTAGGCACATATAACATAAATTATACTTTTTATGTTCTTTTACATATATTTATGCCTTGTATTAATTCCAGCATGCACCAAACTCTAATACACCACATATAATCACATATATGCTCATATTTACATATGCAACTCACATATGCATAAAATTCACCATACTTCGAAACATGCTTGCATTTTCATACATTTAACATGTATAAGTTCACAATTCATCCTATATCTCAATATGAACAAAATAAACATATATGATTCACAATGAAAGAGTGAAAGACTAAATCATTCAACCCCACATTCTCCCAATCATGCTAACACAACCAAAACATTCTCAAACCCACCAAAACCTAGGAATCAATAAATAAGAGGGAAGAAATACCCCTACCTCAAGTTGGAAGCTTTTCCTAGCAAAACTCTAGAATTCTTCCAAGCTTTACCTTGCCAAAATCTGACTTTGTTCGGTTCAAACCGAAGCCCTCAACCTTTAAAACATGTTGTTTTTCTTCGAAAACTTCCAAATCCAAGCTTAGCACTTCCGAAATGAAAAGGGAATGAGAAGAGAGAGAGAAAGAGAGAAAGAGAGAGAGTTGGCCGACTCTTTCGTCAAGAGAAAAATGAAGAGAATCTCAGCCATACAAATATTTATAATATCTAGGGCGCAAAATAACCAAAATGCCCCCGGGCCACTTAACATACCCTTTTGACCTCCGTTTTCGATATCAAAAGCGGCTACAACTCCAAAATCACTTCCTCAACTCTTTTAACATTTCATTTGGTTTAAAACCAAAAATAAGTTTTTCTGACTTTTTCGAGCCCACCCAACCCACGCCTCGAGCCCTGCCAACTTGAAAATTTAAAATTTCACCAAACGATATCAAAACTTTCCTGAACCTCTAAAAAAGTTCCCAAACACGTTTTTCATATTCAAAACATATATAACATTATTTAAAATCCATTTATAACAAAAATGATTAATAAAAAAAAAATCGGTCAAAATTAGACCGGTCTCTATACTTACATTCTCTTAGTTAGAGTTTATTATACTTGCCTCCCCAATACTTTGACATATTACAGTTATCCCCCTGCATGTTTGTAAAAAATAGCCTCTGTATAGGCGTTAGTTGAGTTAATAGACAATTATGGTTAACGTTGTTATGACCAATTTTTAATGTTCAATGCATCATGTGCGAAAATACAATCTCTACAATGTGCCAAAACACAAAAGAAATATGTGTAATAAACCCTAACCAGAGGGGAGGTAAATGTAATTTATCTTTTTATAAAATGACCCAATAGTTATGAAATGACTCGACTACTAAAAATTCTTGCAAAAAACTACCAATATTTATAAAATGACCCATAAATTGTGTATACATATTTATACAAATTAGGGGTGACAATTTGTGTTCTCGTGTCGTGTTGATCTCTGAGTATTTTACTATACAGTTCAATCATAACCCAATTCATTTAATAATCGTGTTCAAGACCCTCAACACTAACTCAATCCATTTATTAGACCTTCAATACTAACATAATTCATTTATTAATTGTGTCATACCCGTGCAACTCGTTTAATAAACATGTTCTATAATGACACAACTCTTTTAATAACCCTTTTAACCGTTTAACTTATATGATATGAGTTTCTTTACTCCTAAAATCAAACTACATTATAAATTTTGTATCTATATATAAAAATCAAAGTACAGTAAACCCCCCTGTACTTTTAAAGACGTGTAAAGTGATTTGGGAAGACACCATAATAATCTCATCATTGCATTTTATGTCTACAACAGTCATGTAAATAACAGGAACCTTTCATGTGTTTTCAAAAATAACACTACACCCCAGTTAGTATTGTTGGAGGTTCAAAATAGTGAAATGATGAAACTGTGTACGATTTAATATTTTTTATTTGAAAAAAGCTTGTGATGTTAAATGACAAAATTACCCTAAAGCAAACTAGAAATTCAAAAGAAAGAAAAAAATTGCTAGTCATTTAATAAGTTATCATTGAAATTTTTAATCCAAAAGTCCAGTATGATGTCATCTATGTAACTACTCATCTTTCAACTCCAATCCAAAGTTCATCTTCTCTCTCTACCCCTTCTCTCAAAAGATGTGGCAGGCACCCTCGAAACAAAAAGCAACTTTAGAGATAGAAAAAAGAAGGTATATATACACACACACACACACACACATATAGATGGAGATCGAATATAGAGCAATTGCCCCCAACAAAATAAGAAATCATGGTATCGAAGATCATAAAAAAAAAACCCTAACAAAAACCATCACACATTGTTGAAGCCATCGGAAGAAGAACGTCGTCTCTGCCTCTTCCATTATCACATCGATCAACAAATCGATCTATACCTGCAATCATTGTCTCATCAAGATCTTTAACAAACTCGCCTGAATCAAAACTCCGAAGAACCCTAAAAAACAAGGGTACCAATTTCTTAACAAAGTTTATAAAAAGGATCGGAGTTGAGTGAAAAGTTCAAAAATTATTGTGTTTACTGCCAGAATTGAGAGTTAGGACTTATAGGTGATCGATTGGCTTGATCGAAAGGAGATGATTTTGCACGATTTTATATATATATATTATGAGGAGTGCTAGGTGCAGTTGCTCAAGTTAGTGTCCTTGCACAGTCGCTCCACTAATTGATGGAATCAATTACAAAAATTAAATGATTTTCTGTAATAAATGTCCTACTTTTTCATTAATCAATATACCCTTCTAGTTCTAAATAATTTACATGAGTGTCATCAACAAACAAATAAAACTATTTATAAAAGAAAAATATGATAAGTATATAAAAGAAAAATATGTTCTTTAATTCAATTAACCATAATTACAAAATTTTAAAAATTATATAGGAAATGATTATAATAAGTATATGAATTATTAAAAATATTTAAAAGTAGGACAATATAAAAAAAATATTAATAAAAATATTTTAAAGATATTTATTACATGAAAGCATCTAATTTTTGAAATTGATTTTCACCAATCCCGACTGCACTTAAGCGACTGATCCTAACACTCCTCATATATATATATATATATATGTATATGAACTTGAGTCGTGTAAATTGAATGTTTGAACATATTTATTTTGTGCCTTGTAGAACATTCAACGTGGTTGGGCATGTTTTTTTTTTTTTTTTTTTTTTTTTTTTTAGGTTAACTGGTTGGGCATGTTAATTGCAGTGTTTGTGGTGGATTTGAAGGAAGTGTATAATTGATGGCAGGAAAGTAGAGTGTTATTTTTTGAAAAGACAACAGAGATGTATGTAAGTTAGCCCTTTTTTTTTTTTTTTTAATTTAATCAAACGGACCAGTATAGAGATTGCCTCTGATTTTACCGGACTGTTGATCTGTTTTGCACAGCTTAAACGCCACATTCATAGACTTTTCATTAGAATAATAATATTCCATACATAGACACGGATATTTACACACTCAAGACGACACGAACACGGATACAAACACTGGAGACTCTGCATACACACTTTTTCTCTCTCTGTTTTCACACAATAATTCAAGACTCTGGATACACGCTTTCTTCTAAGTACAATAATTCAGCTGCTACAATAATAAGTCAAGATAGTGAAAGTGCGTGTGAAAGCTACAGTAGTTCGTCCTTTTTTACCTTTATTTTATTTTATACATATCCTATTCTCAATCCTGTGTTATTCTTCTTCAGATGGCCTACCACATGAACCGGCACCCACTCATTTATTGCCCTTACTCTTCTTCTTAATCTCAGTCGTACATTTGCTGCTCTTCTCAACTTTAATTTTCTTAATCTCAGCCGTACATTTGTACTTCTTCTCAACTGTAAGTTTCTTAATCTCAGCCGTATATTTGTACAGTTCATCCTTCTTGTTGTTGCTCTTCTTCTCATATTTGATCACCGCCGTCCGCTTGTACGTCCGATCAACTACGTTCCTCTCAACTTTAGGTTCCTCCTTGTTCTTCTTCTTCTCACCTTTGATCTCCGCCATCGGCTTGTACTTCCGATCTCCGGCGTGGGCCTTCCCGTTGTTCAGACGGTCGATACTCCGCTCGAGCGCAGAGACTCGGTTACAGAGCTTCTGCACGTGAGGCTCAGCTCCGACTCTCTGGACTCGGTGTTGCACCGTCCGGGTCGTGTACAACGGAGTTCTCTCAACCTGGTCGAAGCGATTAAACGGAGAACTGCAATCGATGAAAGTTGGGTGGCTTAGGGCTAGGGTTTTGGTGGTGACAATGGTTTCTCTGAATCGGCTCATGGTTGGTTAGATAGAGCGATGATAAACAATGATTTTTTATAATGATGGCGATGAGGTCGAGACACTGTGATTATACCGTGAAGGTGTGTATATATAGATACAGAGAGAAACAGAAAAAGGTGAGGGAAGAGATGGAGCTTACATAAATGACCCTGATATTGACATTTAATTACAAAAACATAGAATCTTAATCACCAAGAGTCCGACTCTGTCAACGGACAGAGAACAGTCAAGTGCTATGTCAGACTTCCTTTTGGCGGGACAAGACATGTCTCACGAGCCCAATCAAGATCCAACTAAGCTAACGAGAGGTAGTTCGAAGGTTGCGTCAGGCCCATATTAGGCCTCTCTTCAGGACAAACCCAACAAATCACCATCGCTTCGTCGGCCTGCTCTTTGGCCCAATTTTCTACTGTTCTCCAAATTTTTAATCCACCTATTTTCTCAGTTTGTGGGCCCATCTCCAAACAGGCCCACATCCATGAGCATATTGACAATAATACTAACAAGGTCTAAGGAAGGAAATAGAACCAGGTATGGTCTCAAAACCATAAAAGCTTTCGGTTTTATGCCGAAACTTTTTTTAGTATATAGTTATTTTTTTAAAACACTACTTGTAGCAATTGAAACTACAAGTACTGGTTTTATATTCTTTTCTGTATGGACCATATTGGTAACCATATGGAGGGATGACTAAATTATTAGATTTTTCATTTTATTCGTTGAAACGTCCAAAATCAATGCCAAAATCTTGTGTATGTATTTGTAGTTCTAAAATTCTTTCTTTTTGCTCCTTTCACAAAGCCAAAATTTATAATTTTGTTGTTGGTTCTTCTAGTGGGTAGTTATAAAAGTAATGAAATGACACATTTATAATTGGATCATCTTTGGAGATGCTTGCAGGAAAAAAATAATAATAATAATAACTTGAAGAGGATCAGTTTCCCATTACCAAACCCCTAACCAAATATAATGGGTAAATATCATCTCCCTCCTTTGATGTTTACTGAAATAACACATACTTCCCCTATACATTTCATAATCCCACCTACCTCTCTTGAGATACATCATCATCATGATCCTTACCTCAGTCCCATATAAATAGAGTTGGCCATATGAATTCTCTTTCCAATATTTTCTATTACATTTTATTCTCCCACCAAATTTAACTTTTTTAAGTCATTTTTAATAACATCATCCCATAATTTTTTGGTTGCTCTCTTCGTCTCTTACCTTCTATTATAACTAGTTTTCATCGCTTCACCATCGAATCTCTAGGTCTCTGATATATGTATCCAAACCATTTCAATATACCCTCTCTAATTTTTTTATAAAGGAGTCACCCCTAATTTTTCTCTTACTTACCCATTAGGAATTTATCTCTTCTAGTCACTCCATTCTTCCGTCAGGCATTGCTCTTTGGATTTTTTTTAGGGCCCAGCAATCCGCCCCAAACAACATAGTTGGTCTAATGATGTACTTATAAAATTTTTCTTCTGGCTGATATGTTATCCTTTTATCACACAATATCTCACTAGCTTGCCTTCATTTTGTTCAATTCGCACTTATTCTACTAGTTATGTCAGTACCTATCTCTCCATCATTTTGTATTATCGATCTTAGGTACTGAAATGAGTTGTTTTGAGTAACCTTTTGGTCATGAAATGCTATCATTATATTTTTCATGTTTGAATCTTTGTTGTATTTACACCAATATACTCAATTTTAGTTCGACTAATTTTCAATCCTTTAGATTCTAAAGCATTTCTCTACATTTCTAGTTTTATTGTTAAGATCTCTTTAAAGGAATTTAAGAGCACAATATCAACGAATATTACACACCATGTAATCTCGTTTTGGAAATCTTTTGTTATCTCATCTAAGATTATTGCAAAAAAATATGGGTTTAGCACCGATCCTTGATGCAATCTTACGTTTATGAAAAACTCACTAATGTCACCACATGTGGTACAAACTCTAATTTTTGTATTCATATAAGTACATGTCTTGGATACTTTTTATAATTTGTAAGGAACAAAAGAGTGACGAAGTCAATAATCTATTTCAAGAAAGACATTAAATATGATAAACTAAAAAAAAAAATCAATTAACACGAGACTAACAGTGCATCAAGACAATAGTCCGAAAAATAAAAGTGTAGGGTAGTACATTGTATTAATCAAGATTAAAATAATATGTCATTACTCGCAAAAAGAAAAAAAATTCAAAAATGTAAAATACACACATTAAATTCATAAAATTACAGTAACAAATTTAAATAAAAAGAGAAAAAAATGTTACAATGCATACATCATACATAAATGGAAAAAGAAGATTTTTAAGAAGCGGACAAAAAAAAAAACAAAAGAAGAAGAAAAAGAAACGAAAAATAAGAGAACTTTGAAGAGAAAAAAAAAAGGGTTTGGTTAGAGAAAGGAATTGTAATTTCTTTTAGGGTAAATTATAACTCTCCTCAGATTTAGGCTTATTACTCTTAGATGAAAATTTTGAAAATATCACTCAGACACCCTTATCAAATAAATAACTCAAATGTTTGTTTTAATTTTACCACATTACCCTCATTGTAATTATATTTATTTTTGACTCTTATTGCTGATGTAAGTATAATAAAATAAATTTATCATATTAGCCCGTAACAAATTGAGTTCTTCCTTCACACCACCACGACCAAACCCACCCCACCGCTGCAATCTCTCTCACCTCTTCACCGCCATGACCACCTCTGCCCTGCCACCCCACATTTTCTATATATATATATATATATATATATATCAGTTTATATAGAAAAAATTCATATAAACTGCTTTGCTCATAGTATTCTTTATAATGATGAACCAAGCAAACGAATAAGGTCCTGTTGTTAAGGAAAGAAGTTAGCTCGGCACGACGGCACCATCTTCCTCCATATTAGTATCTCCATTTTTATGTATCTTACAACCATATAAAGTCATATATATATGTATGTATGTGTGTGTATATATCACATTCATATTAATGTCTCCAACTTCATGTATTTTACAACCATATATACATATATATATATTATTTATTGACCCAAGGGATCTCATGATTCCAAAATCACGTATTTTTTATTTCCTACAAAAAGAATGATTTTCATCAATTCGCCATAATTTAAAGAGAGTGAATTTAGTTTTTGAGAGAAAAGTTGGGTTTGAAGAGATAAAGTGAGCTTTATAAAAAGAATGGGATTACAATTAAGAAATAAAGTGTCTGGGAAGAGAAGAGTTGGGAATTTAAAAAACAAACCTGGAGAAAAATTAACCACGTACAAGAAGCTATTGAAAAATTGCCACGGAATGAAACAATTTGTGCAATGTGTATTTATCGGGGAAAAAAGACCCTGCAAATTATAATTATAATTATGGATTTGAGTTTGAAAACAGAAGTTGAGTTTTATAATTCTCTCACTAATCTCTTTGTCTCTCAATTGCACAGCACCGAAGTTGGATCAGGAATCGACAAGTGAGAGGAGCGATTGTGGTCGGGCTGAGAGAGAAGCGTGGTGGCGGAGGTAATTGTGAAAAGGGTGGTCATGAAAGGCAAGAGATCATTACTTTATAAATAAATAAATATATATATTCCCCCGTATTTCAGCTGTATCCCCCATATCCCAATCGTATCCGATATTCAAAAAATAATTTAAAAAAATTGGATACTTCTTGATCGTATCAGACACGTATCATGCCGTATCTTGATCGTATCCGTATCGGATGTGTCCGATACGATCACAGGGCCTTTTTCGGAGTATTCGTACTTCATAGGCCAAAACCTGCATCTAATGGGAAGAAACTGGTTTTGTTTATTTTTTGGAAAATTTGTATAGATTGTATAATATGGTATTTACAAAGAGACTTAAGTCCAACGAATAAGCAACAAAATGGGCAAAGACAGCTACGGTCCAAAGGCCCAACACCAAAGATAGGTACCGTCATACCCATTTGAGAACATTTTGAAAACATGTAAACGACCGTTGAACCAAAGGATCTATGAACTATCATCCGGTGTCTTGAGAACGAACCAGAGCCAGAGGGTTCGTCGACAAGACACCAGTGGATAGAGCCAAAAATGTTGTGCGTTTCATGGGGGATCAATGAGGGAGAGTTCTAGAAATCCATTCATTGTTTACAATGAATCAAACAATGTTTGGCTAGAAGAAATTTGTGATCTCTGGATGATGTTGGAACTAACTCTTTGCGCCGAGTTATCATAAAGAATTGACTTAAGTAGATAAAGAATTTGACCCTAATGCTTAACAAACTTTAGAATTAGTAAGCATTAAATTTAAGAATCAAATCCTCTTGCGTGTGTTTTCTCTATTTTTTACTTTTTGTTTCAAAATTAATCTCTTGATCTATCCAAATTGAAATGATTTTTTTCCAATTCAATGAAGTCATTTGAAGAATGTTGATATTCCAGAAGTTGTTATTTGGAATGAGTTGTCCTCTTACCCACTATATGTTATCTATGTGACCTCACCCGCCATTAAATTGTTAGGGATATTATTGAAGAAATATTTTCTTTCATGAATACAAATACATACTACAACTTGTTACATAAAACAAATACTAGTAATAGACAAGAAAAACCTAAAATATCAAATAAATATAGATAAAAAAAAAAAGAATAAAAAAAATTCTGGCTTGACATGGAGAGGCACCTCCAAGCACACAACACGTTGTTGTAAAGTCTTTGTAGGCTTCCTTGAAATATTAACGGATCACAGAGACTCAATAACCCCCACTTCTCAGCCAAATGTGTACCATGAGCACACATTCACAGAAAGATGGTGTATCTATAACCCCCACTTGTTAGCCAAATGTCTCCCATGACATGAGCACGCATTCACAGAAAGATGTGTATCAAGTCATTATCTTGCCGCCCATAAAACATGTAAATATCTTGCCGCCCCATAAAACATGTAAATAGTGGAAGAAGAAGAAGAGATAAAAAGTGAAAAAACACACAAGAATAGAACTCTAAAATTCTGCTAGATAACTTATACAAGCAAAGTCCAATGGCTTGTAAAGATCAAATTAAATTATAAATCACATAAATAGTCCAATTAAATAGAATAAATTAATCAAAATAAATAGGCCACTAACAAAAAAATTAATAGGCCTAATAAAAAACTTGTGCAACAAACAAGTTTTAAAAACTTCTCAAATTTCCAACATAAATACCCTCTCACTACCTTTCCTTGGATCATCACATTTAACATTCTCTCTCTTCTAGTATAATATCTATTTCAGGCTTCAGGAAATGGGTTCAAAACCTTCAGTTTCAGCTGGTCTTTTCCTCAACCTTCTCTGCTTTGCTTTAGTCACTGCCAGTGGCGCCCCTGACACTAGTCCTTCAATCCCAACGCCTAGCCCTGCCGGCACAAATACTGCTCAATCACTTAGTTGCCCTAGAGATGCCCTAAAACTGGGTGTTTGTGCAAATTTACTTGGTGGATTGATTGGAGTTGTCATAGGAAAACCTCCCACCACACCATGCTGCACATTGCTCGCCGAGTTGGTGGACCTAGAGTCGGCTGTTTGCCTTTGCACTGCCATTAGAGCAAATCTCTTGGGCATTAATCTCAATGTCCCACTTTCACTCAGTGTGGTGCTCAGTGCCTGTGGAAAGACTATCCCATCTGGCTTCGCATGTGCTTGATTGAGCAATCTTCTCTTCCTCGATCATCTCCAACACCATCTCTTTGCTTTATCAATGGAGCTATTACTATATGCTTTATCTTGGTGTTTTGAAGTTGATATGAATAAGCTTGTTTCCAAAATCATGAGATTGTCATTTTATTTTTGGTTATGTACGTACCCAAGTTTCATGAATACAAGGAAACTTCGGTTGCATATATAGCACACACATGAGAAAGATGAAACACACTTTTAAAGCAAATTTGACTTCTTATACAATATCTCCCATGAAAATCCTTCATTTTCTTTGATAATAGAAAATATTAACTCATTATCATGTGCAAGGGGTATGATACTTCAATTCTATGGTATTCAATACTTTCTCATCACTAAAAAACTTCAAAGTTGCACTTATAATTATGAATTTTATTTTTTATGATTTTTTTAATTAAAAGTATGGTGATGCATGTGACAAAAAATACAAGTTCAAATATTATTATTCAATAAAAAAAGAAAAAATAAAATCTTTTAGCTAAATTCACACAATTGAATGAATTGCATAAAACTTCCTTGACTTTGTGAGAGTATTTTAGTAATTATTTTTTAAAGTAACCTCTCGGTTAATTGGGAGTTGAAAAGAAATCTAAAAGGATGGTTTAATGCAAAACGTTACAAGTCAAAAAGTTTTTGACAATTCGTTCAGAGCTTCTTCCTACAAAACAAAATAGATGTGAAAAAATCTAAAAGGAGGGTTTAATGCAAAACTACTTTTTGACAATTCGCTCAGAGTTTCTTCTTGCAAAACAAAATAGATGTGACCGCGTGGCGGAGGGCCAGTAGTACGATCAAGTTAGAACTTATTAATTTTGCATCTCTAATGTGTTTGATTTTATGAAAAAAAAAAATTTCTAATATGAAAAATGAGAGCAATTCTTATGTTAGAGCTTAAGAAACAAATCCATAACCAGTCATTGCATAACTGTTTTTCCGGAGGAGAGAAGCAATATATAGCAAAACAAATTCAAAGCCCAAGAGGATAGACACCACCAAAATTCTAGACTTTTTGGTTCAAATACAATTGGGCCTACACTTTTTGGATCCACGCTTATTTTTTTCACAGTTTGGACTTAAATTGAAAGGAGCCCAATACTCTTGTTGGAACCTTGTCTGATGCCTTTGGGCCAACGTCGAACTGATTTACCTCATAAAAACTAACTCTAGTACAAGATATATCAAGTACCATCCATTGATCACCTATGTTCTCCTGGAATAATCCGACTATCATGAAATGAAAAATCATAATCTTCCCGCCAAACAATTACTGTTTAGAGCGACATTATCTTGTTAATCCAACGTGCTAAGAAGAGTGGAATAGATATAAGTCTAACATTTAATATATATATATATATATATATATATATATATATATATATATAATGTGACTATTATCAAGAGTTTATACTCTTGACAACCCGATCAGTTTATGGGTGGGCAAAGCAATAATCAATTACTGTGAAATGGTGACTACTGAATTTAATTCCATCCCTCTGATCGCTTCGAGATCGATTATTATGACCACCTTGTTTCAGTTATAATACTAATCTTTGTCGTTGAAATTTTGACTTTGGGGATGTCAGGCGGTTGTTTCTTTATGTTTAGCCGTTAATGCTTTTGATATTATATTATTCATAAATTGAATTTGCTTTAGGGGACACTCTTGGAATTGTTGCATCCATCACTACTTTTTCTTGGTCTACCAACAGACAATCCTAACTTACTTCGACCTGTTCAGTAACTTCTCAACTGTTAAAATATATGAACAAAATTTAGAAATTTCATTAAATTAAACTAATTAGAATTTGAGACACTTTTAGTGGAATAAATACGACAAATAACTTAGTACGCCTTTGTCATTGATTTAACAACCCTTTCTTTCCTCTATTTTGTCCATCTCTTTTTGTAACAAGCAAGTGGTAGTGGCCTTTAAAATTCGAAAGGCTCATAAACCTGACCATTGATTTATAATAATTACCAGCAGGGGCGGAGCCAGAAAAATTAGTTTGAGGGACCAAATTTACATTATATAATTAAAATTTAAAAATATTAGCAACCAATTGTAATATAATTTTTTTAAATTTTTGTTATAGTGTTATATATCTTGAGAAATTTGTTTAGGAAACAAATTTTCAAAATTGAGAAAAATATAACTTAAATAATTAGATGGAAAATTGATGTGAGAAAGAAAAAAATTGAGAAGATAAAACGATAAGTTACAACTAAAAAGTGAAAAGGTAAAGAAAAAAAAATTAGGGAACCAATTTTCCTTCAACAATTAATTGTTTCAGTTTTTCAAAAAATAATTTTTAGAAAAATATTTTGAGTAATTTGATTCCACTTCAGAAAGATATATTTGCTTTACAAAAATAATGATTTTAACTAAACAAAATCTCACAAGTTTTAACAAAACAAGATTATTTTTTTAGTGGCTTATACATAAATTAGTCATACGATCATTGTTGTGGTTTACAATCTCATAACACTTGTTTTTCCTCATTTCAAATTGTCATTTAGCAAATGAAGATTGATATATAATTCTAGAAGTTTCTCTTGTAAACATCAATTTACAAAAATATTTGATAAGAAAGGTTCATGCATTTTTATTGAATATGAGGGGACATTAGTGTATTTCTGATTTGAATTAATATAATAGATATTGTACATGTGTATATGTAAATGAAATAACGATTTGTTGTAATAAGGATTACAATGTTAATGAACTTAAATTTTTATTTCACAATATTTGAACGTTTAAAAGTATGGCTACAAGGAGTAAGTTTAATTTTTCTATATAGTTTTCAAGGGGACACAAGCTAAATTTATTTTCAAATTCTCTATTTGGGGTCAATATATGAGTGTTTTGAAAATATTTGGGGGGCCAAATTGAAATTTTTAATAAATTTTAGGGTATTATTTAAAATTAAATATTTTTTTAAGGGTATAATAAAAAAAATTTTAAAAATTGGGGGGGCCTGGCTCCGCCCCTGATTACCAAAATTATTATTATATATACACACACAGAGACACATGTACATGCTAGATTTGTAACTAGCCCTGAAAATTATACCACCACATTTGGTGAAAAACTGAGACCCGAATCATTGATTTATGCAAGGAACCGACTGTTGTGGCAAGGAAAATGATAGAAATTTCAGTGGGTATTTGTTACCGACTGATGTGATAATATTGAGAAAAACATCTAATGAGGAGAGAGATAAGATTTCTGTTGGACGATAATGGATCTTCTCCTATCAAATTTATCTTCTGAACTCCGCAAATCTCAACCCTTATCATCTTGTTAAACTCAATGTTCGTTAAAACATGAAGTTATGACGCGTACTGAATTTGTAAGTGATAAATTAAGTTAAATAAAATGATAATGTAGCTGAATGTGGACCGTAAATGACCAATGTTGTTACACATAGACAAAAAAGTGTAAGTCCTTGATTTCTGTTATTTGGTTTCTTAATTACCTGGGGCTAGTGCCCTTGGGCCTCTCTTTTTTCTTTTTCTTGTTGGGAATATAGATGAAAGTTAGGGATGTAATTTGGGCGAACAAACTCGAATTTGATCCGAGTCCAGTCTAATTTTTTACGGATTTAGACAATTATTTTTGCAATTAAGATTAAGCCTAGGGTTGAAATCGAACTTAATTAAGGTTGGACTTAGTTTAGGTGCCAACAACCCAAGCTAACCCAAACCCGAATTCTGACTTTATGTTAAATATATTATATATAATATTCAAACTATGATCACCTTTTTCTTTTCATCTTTCTTTGCTTCTTAATTTATTATATGAAAATTTAGTTTCCTAATAATTTTTTAGAAATTTGTATTAAGTTCTACAAATTTTATATGTGTACGAGTAGTGTAACTTGAAATTTACTCGATATCACATTTAATGTAAAAATTACATATGAGAAACCCAAATTAACCTGAAATATCAACCCGAGTTGTGAACCTGAGTTTAAAAATTTAAGGATGAGTTGACCGGGTTCGGGTTGAGTAGTTAGGGTTGGAGGTAGAGTTAGGATTGAGTTAAGATTGAACATTTCATATATTGAGTTGAGTCCAAGTTATACCTTCAATCAGTCCGAGTTACACCTCCACTTGCAGCCCTAATGAAAGTTTCTTGAAATGGAAAATGTGAAACTCCATGTGAACAACAACTGTTTATCAGTGTCAACAAAAGCAAAGGAACTGACTGATAACTACTACTTCTATTTAAGACGAAACCAACCACAAAATTTGAGCAACTATGCTCACTGATCATCTTTGACTAATTAATCTAGGGTATACAACATATAAAAGTAAAAACTAGAGCATTGTGATGAAATTATATAAGTAGTAGGTTAGCGCGCTAAGTCTTTTTGTTGTGAATCGGTGGTTTTTTTTGTGGCGGCTCATAGTCAGTGTCAACTTGGTCTTCATGAACACTCTTATTGGTGGAGTACATAGCTTCATCTTTCTCATGAGACCCAAATTCTAGTACTGATCTTGGTTGCCATCTTGAACCCTACATAAGCATCACACAACATGTAATTAATTCATCTACTTTTTCTATTATGTAATAGTTTATTTGACAGTAATATAAATCAATTCAAATATTTTTATTTATGCTTGATTGTCATTAATTTTTTCCCCAAATATTTTCTAAATGGCTTATTTCGTTAATTTATTGATTTGTAAGTATTCTACATGACTATATATGATCATCCGTTATTTCCTAATTAATCCCTCCAATATTTAGGCTTTTTCAGCTTTTTCACATCTACTTTTCAATTGGATTTTGAATTCTTAAATTCTCCATTGACGGCAAAACTGTCACTATTAATGATACCAATCTATGAAATTTGTACTTATCAACACCCCCATGCATGTACATCCTATTATTAGACCAGTTCTCTTTCAAATTTGTACTTCATTATTGCATATTATACAGGCAAGGGACCCCTATATATATATATATATATTCATGCACATGCATGTATTCATGCAAAGGCTAGTTGGCCTTGTCATTCTCACTTTCGACATGAAGAAAGAGATGGGTCATTGGGTGCTGGTCACACACAACTCCCTGAACAATGACCCTCTAAAACTACAAAAGGGCCTCTATATATATATATATATATATATATATATATATATATATGTGTGTGTGTGTGTGTGTGTGCGCGCGCGCAATTTACCTTCATTTTTGTTTCCATGAGCAATGCCACGCGAGGAGAAGACTTGACAATCTCACTTCCTGCATGTTCCATCTCTATCAACAATAACAAATCATAAGATAATATAAAGTTTATATTTGATTCTCCTAGCAATTATAGCATATATATGTCGGCATACACAAAGTGTTAGTTGGTTGGTGATGTGGGTGTCATGTGCGTTGTTTAAGTAATGCTCGAATAATAATTTTACATTACATTTAGGATCTCTATATACACAAACCTTTCTCTCTGTCACACAGTGCACTTACAACTTTTTACCTAATTTCCACTCATAAGATCATAATTAAACCAATAATTATTTAGGCTGCTTGTGCGCACATTCATTAATTGTCATGGGTCAAATATAAACTCTAATAATATTAAAGAATACAAAGAATGAAATAATATAATAATTTCATCTGTTATACCAAAGAGGGAAAAAATAAGATTACAAGAGAATATGCCAAAGATCTATCATAAGAGATTACAAGAAAATATGCATATATCTCTAATATTCTTATAGTTAAGGCAAGCACTAATTATATCAAGTCCTTATATTCTCAGGCTTAATGAGTTCTTAATTTCTATATATCATAAATTATAATGAAAATACATGGATCTTAGCTAGGTATAAAAGAGGAGCTGGGAAATTAAAATAAAGGATATATATATAAGAAAATTAGGGAATGGTTATAAGGGAAAAGAAGAGAGAAATTGCAGTTAATTATGAGAGGGTGTTCGTGTCCTCGGTTTAGAATAATCTGAGTAAAACCCGGAGTGTTGGTCGCTGTTCTTGTGTGGTATGTTCCAAGAAATTGAAACAAGAGAATTGATTGGAATAACACCTGAATTCACTTCTTTGGTGTAATATTTCATTTCCTTGTGAAGAACTTTTAATTCCTTAGGCATTATTGCACCACCATGGTCCGTGCCACTATTGATATCCTCATTTTGTGCTCCTTTTTGAGTTGAATCCATTTTGATTTTAAGCTTCTCAGCCACCTGCACCAAATTACCTCAACAAATTACTTTATATACATTGAGTTGAATCCATATTGATTTTAAGCTTCTCAGCCACCCGCAACAAATTATCTCAACGAATTGCTTTATATACATGTTAAAAAGGATAGTTTAGTGCACCAGACTTTGCGAGAGAGTCAAATGTACGCAGTCTTATCTCCGAATAAAAAAAGTTGTTTCCTTGATTTGAATTAGTGACGTCTAAATTACAGTAAAGCAACCTTATCACTCCACGATGGTCCCCTAGTTGATTTGTGGAGTTATATATATATATATATAAGAGAAATACTAGTTTTTGTTTGAAATGAAAAGAAAAACGAAAAAAGAAAGTTGAGAGAGAGAGAGACCAACCTTGGCCTGAAAATGAACTTTTCTCCCAAAACCCCTTTTGGCAAGGACCTCAAGACTGTGAGCACTGCATGCATGCAAGGAAAGGCACAAGAAGAGCACGAGGAGAGAATATATGGTGGACATGATGATCAGATCAGGGATGACTCTTTTCATGATCGAGTCAGATATATAGAGCTGCAAGATCCTATATATCTGAAGATAAGTATATGTATATGTAAATATATATGTATGTGGGGGTGTGTTGACGATAGTAGAAGAAGGATACTAGTGAGTCTACATGTATAACTATTTGTACTGAATGATTAAGAACAAAGCATTAAATAAGGGTCTTGTAAGATATGGAAGAGGGTGTCCATTAATAGAACTTGCAAGTGAGTGATGAGACGTAAGGAGAAGGAAAAAACAAGGCAGGGTGGCCTCCCTTGTCTCCTCCCAACTTTCACTTCAACAGTTAGTTGGGTCCCAATCCATAGACCCTAAGGTCGATGGCCGAGCACATGGGAATATTGCTGGGCCTAGCTAATTTAATAATACCACTCCTTAAGCATGCTATACCCAGCAAGGGATGAGAGTTCAAGACCACATATTTATTTGATTAACAACCTCTTGTTCTTGTGTGTTGCGAAGTACATTAAAAACAAAATGGCTTGTTAAATCAATCTAGATTGAGCTTGGTAGCTGGTATTCAATAAATCCGGATCCTCTCATGTCACGTGTTATCGTAACAATTTCACATGACTCTATGTAATAGATGATATGACGTATTATTTTAAGAGATAAAATTAAATGGTGAGTTAGTTTTAGTAGGATTTTTCTCATACACAGAATTTCGGTGATCTAATATACATGTTGATGTTTATTTTTAGATTAACTAACCACCATATCACCTACCACATAAATTCAAAATATATTTTAGAATATTTATTCGGGACATGTAACATTTTTCAATAACTATATATCAATATATCATACATACGCAATAATTTCACATTACTTATACAATAATTATTTTAAATACTTGCACATCAATTTTTCATTGAATGTTGGGTAACTCAAATATTGTATTGCTTAACCAACTTAAAATTGTTATGCAAGTAATGTTATGCAAAAGAAAGTGATATTGATTCGGTATTTAACACCATCTACTGGATCTCTTATAAGATTATAAATTCATCTTTTGCAGTTCTGCGATTAACATACTATTATGTGTTAGTCATTGTATCGAATAGGGTATACAAAAATTCGTCCAAATCGAAAAATCGGACCCGACTGAATTGGAGAAAACGGTTTGATTTTTTACAATTCGATTTGGTCACGATTTCAAAAACTTCAATCTATAATTTTTTTTATTCAGTTATGGTTTCATGTCTATCGAAACCGAACCAAACAGAATCGAACCTTTTAGTTATATATATATATAAAATTTTAAAATATATAATATTATGGCATATGCTCCTGTGAATTCACAAGTAGTAGTAGAAGTTTTTAAAACTGTGATCTTTTTTGCTTTTTGATAGTACACAAATAGTAATTTTTATGGTAGTAGTCTAGTGACAGTTTTTTAAAAGATCTAAACTATTATATTTTTTTTCTTTTTATATAACCAAAAAAATAAAAATTATGATAGAATTGTAGTTAGAATTGAACCAAATCGTTTCATCACAGTTCGATTTGGTCCGAGTTTATACTTGAAACGGTTTGATTCGGTTTCATGGTTTAATAAAACCGATCCGTATGGTTTAAGGTATTTTAAAACCGAACTGAACCGAATCGTGTGCACCCCTAGTATCGAGACACATACATCACAACCTCTTAGGCATCTTTTGAATTGAAGGATTTAGAAGGATAAGAAGAGAAAAGAAAGGAGAAGATAGTGTGTTTTGTATTTGAGTACTTTAAATAAAGAAAAAGGAGAGGATTGGAAGAGATTTGGAGAGATAGATATCCCTCACAATCCCTTATATCCTATCCTCCCAAAAATGAGAAGATTGAGAGGGAAATGATAGTAGGTTAAGTAGTACTTTCATAATCTCAAAACTGTCCTCAACAATTAAAAAAATAAAATTGTTATTCCACTCATATCCCATTAAATATAAAATGATATTTTCTCTTTCAAATATTATTCAAACGAGAATACTCTCTTTTCTTTCTTTTTTATCCAATCATGAATAGAAATAATTGTTATACTCTCATTTCTTTTCTCTTTTCTCATGATTAATGTTATCCAAATATCTTTCTTCCTTAGTAATACTACTCGTAGAGTACTCATATATACACTTTGCCAATGGTATATGTTTTATAATATATTAGACTAAGGAAATGTTTTAATTGTATCTTAGCAACACTATACGCAGATGGAATATAACTTGTATAAGTCAAAAGTATCAAGATATATATACAAAGAGAGGTATTTCAGGAATTAATGCCACAGAATGCTATAATGTGAATTAAAATAGTGCATCGTAAAAGTTTGTTAGGGAAATGGGAATTTGTGCAAAAGTGAAAACCAAAGTAGGACTACGATAGCTATAGGCTGCTAATTTGTTTGTAGCGATGACTTCCATTTCTTGTCTTGTCTGTTTTGATTTCAACATTTCATGCTTGTGGCTCCGTGTTTATTGCTCTTGCCCACCTTATTAACATGGTGTGTGTGTCTCTGTGTGTGTGTGTGTGTGAGAGAGAGAGAGAGAGAGTTCTCCAAGTCTTTGGACAATTCAGACTCCATTCACTCTTCAACACACAAGATAATTGAAAAACGATAGTAATTTACAGTAGTAAATTTTATATATATATATATATATATAGATAGATAGATAGATATAAGTCAATCAGTTTCTATTGATTTTCTCAGTCACATACGAGAGGAGTGGATCCCATAGTTGATTGCAGGAAAAGACGGCATGACAAAAGATGCTTCGAGATTGGAGCTTTGGGCATTTTGACAAGCCAACCCTCACCCAACTCCCACTCCAGTGTCTCTTAAAAGCCCGGCATTCTTTGTCCTCTCGGCGCCGTTGTCTCTACGACACCGTTTATTCAGTCAGTTAGTCCCACTACACAAACCTAACGGTTCTCTTCTCTACAGTAACATGTAGTAACAACGAAAAACAGGTTAGTTCAGGAGAATTTATATATATATATTATATGTAGGAGTAAAAAGCTACACCATGGTCCATTTTTACGACTAATGTCACACAACTGGACTTTGTTCAAATTTCTATGCACGCCGATGAGTTCAGTCAAAACGATCCAAGTTTATACTTACAAGACTCGCATAATATATATATATATATATATATATATATATAACTCAGTGATACATTATTCTACACAGACTAATTCGACTCAATTTATATGAATGGAGTAGAATATGACATTATTATGACATTTATTATAGTGGATGACGCTGTACCGTGGGACTATGTATCATTTCCTGTATATAATTTGTGTATATAAAATCGAGATATGGTTGAAACCAAAATTATATACAAGGACCAAAGATGAATTCTAATTCTATTCATCATACTTGGCTTCTCACAAGTGGAATAGCTCGTAATTCAGTTTCTTTCCATCCTCTACCATGTCAAAACTACGTCGCATTTGTTTCTCCGATAATTGTTCAGATTACACAATTAACCATCCTTGCCAATCAACACCAACCAACCATCTTGTAGTATACCAGAAATTACTGAGCACCAACAATGTAACATCCTCATTCAACACTGAATGTTTATTTCCTATTAACAAGGAAGACACTGACTCAGAATTAGGTAAATGAAACGAATAATTTTTCATTCCTGAATACAACCAACCTCTAAAGTCTAAACTATTGCAAGCGTCAATAACCTATTAAAAAAAGTAAATAATACAGACGTCAAATTCAAAGTTTTCGAAAATGATTTATGTTAGTAAGATAGTGAATTCCACCACGTGATATCATGATGATGCCATACGGTAGAACCCACCATCTAAAAAAAGTGTGAATGCAAAGTTTTCGAAAATGATTTATGTTAATAGGATGGTAAACCCCACCACGTGATATTATGATGATGTCATACGGTGAAACCCACTGCCTAAAAAAAGTGTGATGTTCATCATTTTAGGAACTTCTTGTGACCTGTTAAGAGATGCAGAAGACGAAATTCACTCTCTCTTTGTCTGCATTGAAAATCCATTCTCCAACAACAATCTCTTCTGAAATCAGAGACAATGGAATCCTGTACTTTAATTAAGTGTATCAAGAAAT
Organism: Cornus controversa; assembly: GCA_026545225.1. NCBI lineage: Eukaryota > Viridiplantae > Streptophyta > Magnoliopsida > Cornales > Cornaceae > Cornus > Cornus controversa. The sequence continues at coordinate 46,486,425 of CM048852.1, read as the reverse complement.
CTGATGGTTAAATACCATATAACAGACACCAATAACCAAAAACAGAAACCTCATTCCCAAATCATCAGACACTTCACATCTTTTTATCAATAATTTACACATATATCCAGGCCTTAGTCCACATTAGGATTAATCATGCTGACCATAGAAACACATACATAACACTTGGCAGGAGAAAGGCAACAATACGTAGTGTCAAAATCAGACAAAGAGAGACCAACTGTTACATTTGTGCATATGGCGCAGACTTATTTCTTTCCTAAAAGACGCTATATTTGCACACTGCTTTTCATTCATAACAGCTGGATTAGTAAGCCGCCTCTATTTACAGAGCATGAAGCTTATGAATATTAAACATAACACGGTGAAGAGAACAAACTGCACGATGATACAAGGACCTCCAGTGTGTCTCCCGACCTTCAAAATGCTTGGACCAGCCCCTTTTTCAGAATTTTGGAGCACGAACGTTAGAAAGAAAATATTACATTACCAAAAGTCTCACATTTGAAGAAGATTATTCACAGTAACAGTCACAGAATTTGTTCGCTGCAGATCCTGCAAAAAATTTTATGCATTGGGATCTTGAATTAAACTGATCATGCATGTTAATAACGATAATTCAAAGATTTAAATGCAGAATCCATACACCCAAATAGAAATGTGATCCAATAATGCACAACATGATACAACTATTCCATAAGGGCAATTTTGATTCCTGTAAATAGCCATTGTATCACCAATATAGAGATTATGAATGGAAAACACCTACATTTTGTCCCAATTTACCAAAATATAATTCCAGGAAAAAACATGTTCAGAAAGGCCATTGTTCTGTTATTTACCATTAATATCCTTTTAAAATTTTGCATGTAGGCAAAATGTGATGCAAAGTGAAACCAACCAAACTTCTCGTCAAAAGATGAACTAAAAAATGTTAAATACCAACAGAAGTTCCCAAAAAAGGTGTGACAAATATCAACATCTTTTAGACTTTGCTGGTGAAAGAATTTGAAACTATGGAAAATCTTTACTAGCCACCTAAGAAGCATAGAAAAGGATACGACATGACACGGACACAGGAAATCCTAAAAAATTAGGACACGGACACGGCGGGAACACGGCAAATAATAAATATTTATTTTTATATAATATTTGATGTCGTACTTTAAATAATTAAGATAATATTATTTTTCATCGACCTAACAAAGAAAAAATTCACAAATCACAAGTCACAAGTACACAATTGAATCTACTTCACAAAAACAATAATTATAAGGGAACGATGTCACAAAGTCATAAAACTAAATCAAAATGAGACATTAGAATAAAAACTAGTCTTATCATTTAAACTCATTCCAGCTTACTCCAAATACAAAAGCATCATCAGAAAGTCCCATGTAAAAGATAGCAGTTGTACAATAAGAGAAAGAAGAGTAAAAAAGAACAAAGATGAAGAGATGAGATAGGTTGTAGTTGAATTGTTAAAACAACCTTTTTAGAACTTGAGTTTTGCGGGAAAAAAAGAAAGAAAGAGACTAAAAAGAGAGGAAAAAAAAAACAATTAGGGTTTGGTTAGAAAAAGAATTAGGGATTAGTGAAAAATAAAGTAAGAATCCATGGAAGAGAAAAGAGTCATGAAAACAAGAGAAAAAAGAGGGAAAAAAAATGTTGTGTCCAACATGCGTCTGTGCCGTGTCCGAAAATTCATGGCATGTCGGACGCGTGTCCAAAAATTCACAAAAAAAAAATCAGACATTTTTTGATATGTCCGACACGAATTATTTGTCTTTTTAGGCGTGTTCGTGCTTCCTAGCTGGTCACTTAGCAGCCCCTTACTCAGCAATCAGCTGGACCAAAACCTTGAGTTTGACAAAATTTTATAAAAAAGAAAAAGGAAGCTTTAACCAAATTTTCTCAGGTATGAAACCTTGAAACTTCAAACAAGATAGTATAACCTGAATCATAGCTATACCTGTAAAATTAACTCATCAGGGATGTGGGGAAGCACCTCTCGCACCGTCTCAGACATGGCAAGTAAGTTTTCTATGTTATCATTGGCAGAAAGAGAGGTAGTCCTCATTCGTAAACCACCTGCATTTTGGGGATTTCTTACAGAATCAGGAGGAGGAATGGGTGAACTGGATGATGTCCCAGCCTGAGAAGGATTCATAGGCCAAATGTTCCAAGCAGCATCTTCTACGGAAGTCTGGGTATAGGTTTCTCCTACAGCTGCAAGATGCCTCATCATCATCTGAACTCTCCCTAATCCAACTGATCTGATAGCAGTAGATGGACCGGCTCCATCAACACCCTGGCCAGTCCAAGTATTCAACCAAGTCGGATCCAGTCCTGCCCCCCTACAGAGCAAAGGAAAAGAAACCAAATAAATAAAAAGGGCTAGCCCAAAGAATGAAGCTCACGCCAAATAAATAAGCAAACTAAAAAGGAAAAGAAACCAAATAAATAATATCTATTAATAGCACAATTTTGAACAATGGCTGGAGAGAGAGAGAGAGGATACCACAGGGTGTGCCTGAACTTGCTTACTATCAGCTAAATGGAAAAATTAGTTTGGAAACTAAATAGTGTTTGCTATTTTTTATTTTCTTTGGATTAGTTAAAAATCTGCTATTTTTTGCAGCAAAACAGATTTCAGAAAAATCAGATAGTTTTTCATGTATATTGAAATTTCATGTATGGTAACGCCATTTTAAAAATTGTTAGTAAAAAGTTCATTCAATGCTTCAAGGCTTCTTTGTGTTTCATTAAAGAAAGAATTATGCACATACTAAAATAAAGTTCTTCTTGTAAAATACAGAAGCAGGTTTCTACTTTACAAAATTTAAAATATGACAAAAAAGCATGTGATGAAGCATTGTAAAAATTCACTTTGAAATTCTAAGCCATGATACTAGACAGGTACATTTTTTCAGTAATAATCAACAAAGAGCACTTCTCTTGAGTAATGTCCTCCAGCCAAGAGCAACCATAGATAGATGAATTAAACCTAAGAAGATGAAGAATGGAACCAAACCTCCAACCACCAGTTTCTAAAGGGTTCTGTGTCTGGTTAGGGAACACGCCTGGCAAGCTATGGGCAGCAGGACTCTGCCAATCAAGTCGAGCACTAATTTGGCGAGCAAGTTGCTCATCAGTTGAAACTTCTGCAGTACGGGGGTTTGTTTCGTCTACAGGTGGTCTGCCCAAAAAAAGTGGCTTTCGACAAGTGGGGCATGAATAATTCTCACTTAAACCTTGATCCAACCTGGCATTAATACGTAATTTTCAGCAATATACTGAACTTCATACGATTGCAATTCACAGCCAAAGAACACTTATAACAACCAATGCAGATCATACCAAGACCTCAAGCAAGTAAGGTGGAAAAGATGATTACAAGCTAGCTTCTTAGCCTTGGCCATTGGTTCCTGTCATCGACCAAGTACATCAGAGCTACCAGATCAAGGGAAAAATCAGGAGAACAAGTCATGAAGGAACTATGCTTACCCTACAGATAGCACATTCATCATCATATGCCTGTAGCTCTTCAGATGTAGCATTGGGAAGTGCTCCATGAAGAGTTCCTAAAGCTATCCTCAATTTAATAAATCCTCTAATACGCTTAACAATTGCACTTAACAAAGCCTGGTCAAAATATTAACTGAAAAATAAGTACAATGAAGGTGACAGCATTGTCACAATAACAGTGTTAAATGAATGTGGAAACATAATGTTAAAAAGTAGAAAGAAGCATTTACACGAATGTTTAGGAAAAGGACTGCATCCACAAGATGGAATGCCATGCCATGAAGCCACCAAATATGCACGTAATGACCAAGTGCCATTAACAACGTCATCATGTCTAGGAAAAACCCCAAATTCCTTATAAGAATGCCTTTCCATTCCGATAATGAACCTGCAACAACTCTCCTTATTTAAAAGAATGTATTACTCAAAATCAAATCCACTCAATTAAGAATTATGATGAACCCCAGAATTAGCAGCAGCAACAACACTGAGGGCCCTAGAATTAGCAGCAGCAACAAAACAATGAGGATCCTAGGATTAGCAGCAACACAACAACACCGCCACAAGAGAAAATATGACAAGAATCATGAAACCTAAATCTAAGCATACGAGCAAATAACATTGACAAGAAGACCCACAAACGACAAGTCTGTCAAATTTACAATACTACGGGGAATCCGCATTTTCGGGCCCAGCTCTGCTTGCAGAAAAGGGTGCATGGGATTGGCTCATAGCAGGTTCAGAAGGCAGCCGGGCTAATATTGTGTCCCTTATCATAAAGATTCAAATCTCAGACGAACATTTGTCTAAAGCTCATTAGTTTTTGGTTTACAAGTTAAAAAAGTAGAAGACAAGACTGCATCAGCATGTATTATGTCTCTAACAACTAAGATTTCCTAGGCCAACAAACATGTATTACTATTTATTTAAATTAAAATACCCGTGTATGAGTTTCTTTTTATTTCAAATTAGAAAATAAGAGTTTCTAGTTCATGAATAGACAAGAAACTTACATAAGATTAAAAACACATCCAAGAAATATTCACAAGCTTGGCCAAGCCAAGCTTAACTCTGCTCAGACAGCTTGTTTAATAAAGCTCGAACTCGACTCGTTATATTAAATTAACGAGTCCAACAAGCTAATTAACAAGTCTATTGCTAGTTATTATAGCTTGTCTCACTTGCAGCACTAAAATAATCCACACCTAGACTTTAGAAAGGAAGACGAAAATTAACACGTGCATTTTCCTATTTTAACATAAATATTTGCCTCAAAGAGAAGTTTAACCACAGAGAGAGAGAGAGAGAGGAAAAGAAGAAGAAGACATCAATTCAACAAGTTCATGCATGACAGTAAAGACAGAAAAAAGGTGATCTGCATGCACCAAGAGCCTTCATTCTTCCTCCACTTTTTGGTGATTTCACGTGCTTTAACTATTTATTCATATTTAGCTTTACATCTCTCCAAAAAGTCATTTTACAAAGCAGAGAGAGTTTCATGTTTCACAAAACAGATTATCTTCTCAAGATCACAAAACACCAAACAAAAATAAATAAAAAAGAAAAATGTAACAAACTTCATTCATGTTTTGGAGGGAAAAAAGTGAGGAGAAAGGAACAATGGGACCAAAAGGAGCAAGATAAGCCACAATACCTAGTAACAGAACAACAAAAATCACATCAATGCATACAGGTGAAGTTTTGAGGATTGCCTGCTAATGACATATCAACAAGTTTAGATCCTTGGCAATTTGTGTTGTTTCCTGCTGAGTGATGAAGCCATATATCAAGCAACTGAAATCCATGTACCAAGATAGCCTACAAATAACACATTTCCCAGACCTTGTCACCTGACTTTATTATATTCCAAAAAGGGAATGCAATAAGATTTATTAATGAAAAACTCCATTAAGAAAGCTACCTGTAATGTCTCAAAAGAAATACTGAGAGGCTCAAAGAATAACAAAATGAACATAGATGAAACTAATGTTCTAGAGATCACCAGACACAACCTCATCCTGTAAACACTCGGTAAAAAACATGTGTAGGTAAGTAAAATAAGATTTTGCAAAAATGCCTGCATGTACGTCAAAACCATAGAAAAAATAAAAGTAGAATATGCTTCAAAAGAGCTAAAAGTTTAAAGATTATCATGTCTATCGTTTAAGATCAGGTGTCATTGTATTAAAAATTGGGAATTCACCAACATCATACGAAGTAGCACAGTAGAAAAGAAGAATTAATTGCTTCCACCACTATCATTGCTACCACTAGTGCAGCCACTACCTACACCTCCACATCAATATGACCTCTTGCACCCATTTTGAAGTATAGAATGGGGAAGATGCTTTTGCTCATTAACAAACAAGTATACAAGTATATATTCATTTTTCAGTTGCAAAATATTATGCTTGACTGTTACAAATTAAAATTCCATTTCTGGAAAATTATATGTTTTCTGCTTTTAAAATAATAGTTTTTAAATGAATTACAGATCCATTATATTCCCAAAATTCATTGAAAAGCATTTACTGTTCTCAACACTATAAATGCAGAAAAGATAAAATTCCATAATCAAAGTTTTTTAGAAAAGACTAGAGACATTAAGCAATACCAGAGCAAGTCGATACATATGACGAACAATAGAACAGAATATACGCGAAAATATGTCCAAGAAGTTGCAGTAGGAGATGCGTTCAGTCGTTCAAGTCGATCTCTACCCAAAGCTTGAAACATCTGTACAATGCATATAAGGCGGTTTAGGATGTGTGAAAAGCCACTCAGTTTCATCAATACATCTTAAAATATAATTCAGGCACCTTTAAGGAACAAACAACAATCAACCATGTTGTCCATAAGCCCACTTGAAATATTGTTGGTGGGACAACCAATGGAAGAAACGTCCCCTGTTCAACAGTCATCAATAAATAAACAGCAATTACTGAATAGTAAATGTTGAAAAAACAGTAAGCATAAACATATATTGATAATTGTTAACATATGCATACCATAAGAATGTGTTGCGAAAAAATACTTTAACCCGTTCAAACTTAACATAAATAAAAAAAATCACATCATAAAGAATTTAAATATCATGAAACAGACCAAGGAAATCCAAATAAGCAATTCAATTTGATTATAATGATATTACTCTTTTTTTTTCCTTTTGAAGGTAGCTAACATATTGATACAATTCATCAAGCAAGTTCAGGTCAGACAGGTTCTATAGACCTATGTTACATAGACTCTTCAAAAAATCATGAAGCACATACGCCGACAGTGTCCAAGACTCTTATTGGATAAGTAACTCTCTGAGCTTCATATACTTACATGTATGTATTTGATAAGTAGCTCTAAGCTTCCATATGCATATATTCATGTAGAACAGTAGAAGGGAACAAGATTCCAAAGTTTCCACCACAGCCTTTATATTTCCAACATCAATAATCGATCAAAAGATATTAACAATGTATACATATAAGCAAAATTGCCTAGTTTAGCAGAGGATATGCCTTTACAAATAGTTGACTGGAGACAACATATCTACATGACATCCTCTCTTCCACCCCCCGGGGGGGCGGCCGGAGGGGAGTTAGTTTTATTTGTATCGACACACATATATATAACCCTTATTTAAACTTATAATCGCTCTAAGACCATTTCTGTTTGACTTTCTCCTCAAGCATAATTTTTTGCATTTCCCAAAAAAGAAAGCATCTACACAGTATCAGTGCTATATTAGCTTCCCCATCACAACCAACTAAGTTCTTGGCTGAAAAAGGAAATGATAAACAACAAATTGAAGGGAAAACATGAAGTACAATTACAACAACCATTATTGAACACAAATCTGATCCCAAAAATGTGAAGTTATGAAGCGCATTTTGGTCAACTTGCCACTGATTAATAAAAGTACCTTGTAAAGAACATAATTAATAAGACGTTCCACCAGTTTTCGAGTTTCAGACGGATACAACTCCACGAAGAATATAGTCTGTATTTAGAGAACAAAAAATCAGTCGGAAAATGTGACTAAAATAAGTTAACCAATAAAATGCTGAGTTTATCAAAATAAATCCTAACCGAATTTCTCAACAGCATCGCAAGCCAAAGCAGCCGTTTTTCATTATTATCAATTATAGAATAAATCATTTATAATGAAGTCTCTTAGCCGAGTTGGTCTAAAAAAATTGATAAAGGTTCCATATTGCTACTCTTAAGTATCAGAGATCAGAATGTATTACTGAACATGGTTAATTCAATAGGGAATTTTTAAAATTGCTCTCTCTCTCTCTCAGGCTAGCTTCAAATGGTCATGCAATCCAAACTTACCAATGATGGTTCGCAAAGTTGCAGAAATACTTCCGACAATAAGTCATGTCTGTGCCCAACATTATAAACGCAACACTCACTGTGACACACTTGGACACATCGGGCAAAACTGCACTTGTCTAGAATTTTAAATTAAATCTTTTGTCTGTCTGTGATGTGAGAGATGTAGAGCCTCCTATATTTTGTGTGGGCTGCTTGGGTTATTTCTTTGTTGGTCAGAGCTTTGCTTGGGACTTGGAGGTTGGGTGATGGAGGGAGGAGGGTGGGAAAGGCGTGGGAGGCTGGGAGGCTGCATCTTTATGTCTAATGCCCAACATTATATTGGACGCAACACCCACTGTGACACACTTAGACGCATTGGGACAAACTGCACTTGTCTAGAATTTTAAATTAAATCTTTTGTCTATCTGTGATGTGAGAGATGTAGAGCCTCCTATACTTTGTGTGGGCTGCTTAGGTTATTTCTGTGTTGGTCAAAGCTTCGCTTGGGACTTGGAAGTTGGGTGCTGTAGGGAGAAGGGTGGAAAGGCGTGGGAGGCTGCATCTTATATCATGCCAAAATCTAATCCTTTGGCCATCCCCACCAGTCACTACAAAAACAAATAAATTTAGAGAAGCCATTCCACCCCTTCATATTTCATAATGCATTTCCAGAAGTTAACAACATGCAATATTAATTAGTTGAAAGCATCCTACTCGATTATTCTGGCTATGCCCCTGTCCCTAGTGCCTAATTTTATTTGAAAAAGGAAAAGGAAAAGAAAAAGACTCTAGAAACATTTTAATGTAAGTTTGCTTCTTAATGTAAAATTCTCGCATTATAAAATAGAGTAAATTGATGGGTATGAATGATAGTCGTCAATGAGTTTCAGAATAAGGATGTGCATAGGATGTACATTAAAGGTGCAACATATTTCAGCAACAACCCTGTAGCCTCTATGGTCATAAAGCAAATAAAATCCACAGCAAGAAAGAAAACAATACTGCCATGTAGGACACTGGCCAAGTACTCTCCAGACAAGCTGCTACATTCAATATGCGAGCTACTTTGCGTGCCGTTCGTGTATGAAAAATGATTAGCAACTTAAGGCAATAAAACCAGAGAATACGTACCTTAAGACATAGAATGAGCAGGATAAATACATTGAGTGCAAAATTTGCCAACAAAGCAATTGTGGTATAAGAACCCAAAAGCACCTCTAAGGCATGATCTGCATTCCGAGTATAATTAGAAATCCCACCAATTAACCCATCAGATATTAGTTTCTCAAGTGACACTTCCGTCCAACATTGAAGGCCAACAAAGCTCAATGCTGTGCACACTGCTGAGATTGATAAGTAGCTGACACCCATGGGATTTGTGAAAATATTCTTTACCACAATAAAAATTCCAAATTTTCATGAGACCCAAATTAGCATGACCTTTTTCCCACAAAACTTTGAGTAGAAGCAATCTGGCGAGGCACAGACTATGACAATTTGTACACCCTCCAGAATCAATCCATTAAATTATCACAAAAATATCTGAAGATGAAATCAGGAAGCCTGCATCAAAAAACAATAACAGTGTGTCACTATAAACCAGTACACCAAAAACAAGCCTAACATACTTCTTGACATGCACCATAATTATGATCTTTCTCACAGAACGTTAACCCAGAAAATGGATTTAGAGAACACCATTCCAAGGATAAAAATTGATTAATAATGGGCTCCCCATTGGAATATTACCCCCATTATTGTCATGGATTTTCCACCTCTTTTCTTATTGTCCTTGATGTCTTTGAAAACTCAATTGAACAGATCCTAGTTGAAACATTTTATGGTGAGCTACACTAGTACTTTTTTCACCATTTTGCTCTATCTGGACTTGTTGGTCCAGTTAAACCACACGCTACATACCATCTCTAAACTTATTCCATCAACCTAGTCGCTTTTGTTTCAGGCTTCTTCCCCTCACCCAAGCAAGACTTCAATGTGGGTCGCGTACCATGTCCTTCTCACTGAGCTCCCCCAAACCTAAATCGCTAAATTGAGTCCAGACCCAAACGTGTAGAGAAGTCTTCTCTGTTTCTGGATAGTATGTGGAAATGTATCCAAAGATACCTTCTACGTTTTTCACAAACAATAAAAGTCCCTATTGTAAATTAAACTTTCTTCAAACAATTCAAGTGGCGAAAAAAGAAAAAACTAAAAAGAAAGAAAGAAAAACTTTCTGGTGCAACAATTTACAGCAAACTCAAAATTAAATACTGTGTGAACCGACAAAACATAATTCTTCAGTTGATGATTAAAAAGATTCAAATTAAACAAAACGAGACACAAAATCGTAAGATTAATCATGAAGAAACCAAAAAAGAAAAGAAGGAATTAGTATAAAGCAAAATGAATAATAGGATGAAGAAAAATGAAATTGTGTGTGAATTTGAACACACGTATTTACTTTATTACATACCCATGTGTGCATATACAGAAATTAATAAAATAAATGAAAGCAAACGTAAGATCAAACGAATAACGAACCTGCTTAGATCTGAGCGTCGGCTTGGGGTTTCTGCAATCATCACCTACATTCCATTTAGAGAGAGAAAGAGAGAGAGAGAGATCAGACCAGTTTTTGCGGGAAAGCTAAAGGTAATGGGTGTAAAATAATAGTATAAAATTGGACATTGATTTTGTATTTGCTAAATATTTTGTCCCTGCCTTCACCGTCTCGTTTGGAATTGCTCATTCCTTAATCCCTCTTTTCTTTTTTCTTTTTTTCTTTTTTTTTTCTTTCCCTTAGCAAATAACATAATCAAACATTTTTGCCTTCTTTCAACTTTTCAATTTAAAATGGAGTAGAGGACAATTTAGTGATCTCAATAATTTTAATGTTAATTTGTTAGATACGGTGTTTTTAGTCAGTTAGGTTAAAGTACTTTGTCAACTCAATATCTATGTAAGAAGGACCAATGACCTTTGACCATGTTTAAACGAAAACTGAACTAAATAACCAAATCAAAAGATAAGTGACCATAATGGTCGTGGGAGATATGGTGCGGAATTCACATAAAATTAAAATAAAATAATTGTTTATCATTTTTCTTTCGCATTGTTTATTCATTTTAGTCTTTTATTTATTAGTATTACTCATTTTTATATTAAAAGGAGAGAGATATATATAGAAAGCGGTCATACTGATATTTCGACGTGCAAGCAGCTTTATTTTGATGTGCAATTCAAATTTCATGAGATTTATTAAGGCTCATCAATTTTGATTCATTGATAAAAGAGGTTTTAGTCCAATGATATGAGAGCATCTTCACCGAAATTTTTAAATTTCACATGCGTAAAATTTATTTGAGGTAAGACATGATAAATTGGTATATAAAAATTTTACATATTTATATATAAAAACTTCATTTGAATTGTCAAATTTATTAATTTATTTATATTTTTTATTTTAATTAAACAATAAACAAAAATAATAGGAACAATTCCATTTTTTTTTCTCATACAAATCTTAATGATATGTAGTAGGGAAGGCAACGGGGCAGGTTTTGCCTTCCCGTGTCCCCACAACCGTTTAACTTTCCCCGCCCCACCCCCGTCCTGCAACCGTTTACAAAATCATTCACAAACCTCATCTCCGAAACCGTTTAACATATATATATATATATATATATATATATATACCTAAACGGGGCTAGTACCCGTTAGGGTAGGGCTTTACCCCACCCCCGCCCCGAACCCGGGTTATTTTTCCTAAACCCCATCCCCATCGAGTTTTCTTAAACGGTTCTGTAAACGAGTTTTAAATGGTGTGGGGCAAATTGTCATCCCTAATATGTAGGACTCATATATTAAAATAAGAAATTTTTTTATTTTTGTCTAGTTATAGAGTCAATACTACAAATACATCAAATACTAAAAAGTATTGCAACATCTGTCAACTTAACAAAAGTAATTACAAATATATCAATATGTACTATTTTTGTCCAAAATGCCCCCAACACCTCTTTTTTGAGATTACATAATTGTCCAATTGTCTTTTTCTCTCTCTAAACCCCTACAACCACCACCATCACAATGTCTACCCCTACAACCACCACCACCACAATGCCCACCACCACAGTCCTGAGTCAAATCTTCCTATTTCATTTCAACCGCATGTTTTTATTCAGCTTCACTCCAACACCACCACCACCACTAGAATAGGTTCTAACCAGCCACTCACACGAGTGCCACTGTCACATGATTGGCTCAACTGCCATTGAACCTTGCAAAAACAGTCAAACCGGCACTCCGTTCTCAGTTTGGTTATCCACGAGAAGCGGTGGTATGTCCACTCGCTATGAGCGTGAACCACCGTCGTTGTCATTATCCCTCTTCCAAGGGTCGTCATACATCTTCGTTGGCCCACTAGAGAACGCCAACAAATAAACTCTCGAAGCCCTTTATCGTCAAGTAAGTTAATTACATCACACTTTCTGTCAGCAACTTAAAATTAGGGCTTGAAATTCATATTTCACTTCAAGGTTGAAGCTGAAGAAGATCTGGCTGTTAGAGCCCAATCCGAGAGGCCCAACTCTTTCACCATTGGTAAGGCCTTTGAAGCTTCAATAACTGGCCTGAATTGCGCCGGCGCATGATGTATCCTCGCCGTGGACACAGATTGTTCGCGGCGAATCCAAATCGATCATCTCGTCACATTGTCGCAACACCACTCTTCTCTATCATCGACGGCTCTTCGAGAAGCCACCATCTTCAACGACCATCATCTTGTAGAGTTGAAAATATGCAAATTGATGAATCAAAACTTTTCAATTTGCTCTCTCGTGTGTTCAAGAAGGTCGTAAAATTCTCTCACTTTGGTGGTGAATTAAATATCGTAGGCTTCAATTTTCTAGTGTTTCTCTTTGATTTTGCCGACCAAGTATGATTTTCGTTGATGAAGTTCGGCCGTTGTGGTTGAGTGAATTCCAGAGGAGGGTTTTGTGGGTGAGGTCAAAATAAGGAAATTACATGGGGTGGGGCAGCGGCAAAAAATGGTGGCGACGGAGTGGAGCTCAGCGACTGACATTTTGGAAGTGATGGAGGAATTAGGTTTGGCGGCGTAGTGGAGGAAGGCGTCAAAGATTAGTTTGAATAATGGAAAGGTGGCGGCGGCAGAGGTGGTCACGACGGTGGTGGGAATGAGAGAAGGATTGCTGATGAAAGAAAGACTGTTGTTGAGATGGTGGTGGCAGTTGAGGGGGTGGGGACTGTGGTGGTGGTTGTGGCGGTAGGCACTGTGGTGGTGGTGGTTGTAGGAGTTTAGAGAGAGAAAAAGGCAATTGGGCAATTATGTAATCTCATAAAAAAGTGTTAAGGGCATTTTGGACCAAAATAGTACATATTGATGTATTTGTAATTACTTTTGTTAAGTTGACAAATGCTACAATACTTTTTGGCATTTGTAATATTGGCTCCATAACTAAACAAAAATCAAAATTTCCTTTAAAATAATACAAACAATTCATTTGACATATCAAAAGGCCCAATTAAAAAGTTGTATGCCAAATTTGACAGATATAACCAAAGGCCCAATGGCTCAGTAGTATGTCATCTCCTTTCAAATTGAAAGGGAGAGGGTTCGAGTCTCCTCATTGGAGAAGTTAATTAAACTCACACGGGTATTATACTCAAACTTGCTTGCGCACATGGCTTGTGAAGTGTTGCATATGTTCGGAGGGACTAGTCAACCAAAGGGGCGTGTTTGAGTACTTGCCATATAAAATCAAACGATATTTGGTTCAATGGTATAATCTTCTCACCTTCAAATAATATAGAAGGATTTTTTGTTGTTATTTTTTAGCTTTATGTTAACGATCCAAGTCAATGTCAAAAGTTGTTTATATCAATAAAAAAATTGTTTAGGAGGCCATCTTGCCATTGAAATTGTATGTAAAACAATAAAAATATTTAAATGTAAAGATAAATCAGTAAAATTACAACTTTTGTAGCTATCCAACAATAATGTGCAACCGTAAAATGTCGACATTCCATTGAATACGTATGGGAAAAACTTGTAGTTTTGCTTAACTAGTTGAAAGGTCCGTGTAATTACCCATGTTTGAAAAAGAGTATTTGAGATACTCCACTTTATCTCTTGAAAAATAAAATTAATATATAGACATTAATATCAGTAACCCGATTAAGTGGAGTATACTGTATTAGCACAATGACGTGGTGAACCTAAAACATAGAATAATTTATTGAATAGTGCATTGAAACATCTCTCAATACCATATGATTGTGCTTACTTACAAATTAATAGTTGGGATTAGGGGTGAAAGAAAAATCAATTCAACTGATAAATCAAACCCAACAGATTGGTTTGGTCTGATTTTTTCACTTTTTGATTCGATTTCAGTTCAAAAAACATAGATACATTTATAAAAGGATTTAGTTATGGTTGGGGGTCCTACGAGACCGGACCAAATTAACCTAACCTAACCAAACCATTATATATATTTGTACATGATATATAAGAGTAAAAAAAAAATCTATACTTCACCCATTTTGCAAAAAATCCCCTTTAGTTAAAAAAAACACCTAAACTTTATAAAATGGACAAAAAAAATCAATAAAAAATGAAAAATTACAAAACTACCCATTGATGAAAATTGTCAAAAAAAAATTTCATTTTACTCTAATAATTTTATAGACAATGAATTTTAAACGTAACTTTTGGAGTTAAATGTAATTTTTTAAACTTAAACATCTTTTAGATGTGATTTTGATGAATATTTTGATATATTTAATTTATAATTAAATTAAGTTTTTACAAAAAAAATGTATATAAAAATATATTGTTGGAAAATAAAGCAACAAACATATATAAGTTCAACAATTAGATGTAATAATTTAGGATTATAATATATATAGTATAGATTCATTTATTTGTATTTAAAAATAAAAAAAAACATGTAATTTAATGCCAATGTTATCCCCGTTAATTTATTATGAAGTAGAAGAGAAATTTGGTATAAGACATGTTTGAATATAAATGTAATTCTTTGTCAACATTTATGTAGTTTAGAGAATATTAGTAATTTATTTTTTAATTTATAAAGGTGTTAAAATGTATATAAAATATAAAACATATATACAATTTTACTCAAATCTTAGGGATAAATGGTATTTTTGGGGAAAAAATATTGAAGGAAAGGGGGGTCTTTTGCACAAAATGTGATAGTTAAATGGTTATTTGCACTCGAAAAAAAATTAAGGGGATTTTTAGCAAATATGGGTAAAGTATAGGGTTTTTTTTTTTTGCATTTTACCCTATATATAATGTAATAATAATATTTTATGTATTATATATATAGCTATAAATTTGATATTTACAGTTCTGTTCGGTAATTTTCATTTCGATAATTAAATGATGTTTTTCATAACATTTTTTTTAATCATACTCTTATTATGATTGCAGGAAAGCTCTCTCTAGATTGTACTGATGTTTGATTTTTATTAATGAATTTGTACTTTTGTCATGTAAAAAAAATGGACTGATAAGACTAAATTATTGGGTGCGAACTAGTTACTGGTTCAGAATCGTCGACCCAAATTATTTTGTCACGATTTAGTTTGGTTTATTCTATTGATTCACAATTCGATTTGATTTCAATGTTTATGAAACTGTTACGACCGATTTGATTTTAAAATACTCTTAAACTAGTTCAATCCGAACCGATTTAGTTGGAATGATCACATTATGCAGCTCCTATTAGGTGCTAATTACATGATTGTTAGAATTTGGTTTGAATAAATCAAACAACTATTTAGATTCAAATTGGGCTTAAACCTAGTTTAAGTGTTTAAGTTCAACTTCATTTTGAATTGTTAAGCTCGAACTAAGGTGGTTTTGTTTCATGTAGGTAATTAAGCTAGAAACTTGATTCGACGTTTATAAGAGAGAACAAAAAAATGAAAAATAGACAATTACAAGTATAAACAAGTCATAGTAAACAACCTGTGTTTAATTGAACCACCATTTTGCAAAATATACGGAGCTGAGTTATACTCTTATTAGTCACACCCACCCAAACGCTTCAAGAATCAAAGCTTCTTCTGTAAACCCTAGATCGATGACCTTTCGCAAAGATTTGAACCCTATAAAAAGAAAATTGAAGCAGTGATGGGAATAATAAAAAAACAGCTTCTCGTTCATAGCTGGCACAGTGTGTGGAATATACATAGCTCAGAACTACGACGTCCCTAACATACAGAAGCTTGCCAACACTTAGATCTTTATGGCTAAGAACATCATTGGGGATACGACATTCCTCTCTGATCCTCTCAATGTCAACCCACTGCCTAGTCATCGGAGCAACAACCACACCATGATCGGATGTGACTACTTCCCCAATAGTAGAAGTAAGTTGAACAATTTCTACGATTTGAAGGGAGGAACTAGACATCGTGACTTCACGATTTTCAGAAATAGTATAATCGTTGTCACTAGAAGACATCATAAATAAAAAAAATACGTGGGTAAAGGAATGAAGACTAACCTGCGAAGACAAACCACTACCAGAAAATTCAAGAGAAATGAATCTGGAATAGAAGTTAATGAGTTGCATAAAAATATCACTTACGTATTCAGTGCCGTCGTTGGTACCCCAGCATTAATGAGGGTCCTCGATACAGGCAATTGAGTCATGAAAACGCTTATAGAAATTTCCTCCAGTTTGGCAAGAGCTCATAACTGAAGAGAATTGGGGGCAATGTGTAAGGAAAAAAATGTAGAGACCGTGACCAATTTTGGACGGTTTACTGATTTTTCATCATTTTCGCTATAAAACGCTTTTCGAATGACGTTATGGATGTTTCGAGAGTGAAAAACATGTTTGGAAGGTGTTTTAAGAGTTTTAGTAAGTTTTTGAAAGATTTGGAGAAGTTTGACTTTTTGGTCAAACCAGGACCTAGGATGTGACTTAAGTGGGTCCGAAAATTTAAATTTTTTTTGAAATTTATTTTTGAAAATGACTTAGATGGAATGTTTAGAGAGTAGAGGAAGTGATTTCGACGCTATAAGAGTTTTCAAAATAAAAAACGGAGTCCGGAAAGGTACTTTAGTGGCCCGGGCGTTTTGGTCTTTTTGCGCCCTATATGCTTTTAAAACATATGGCTGAGAGAGTCCCAGCCATTTCTCATGGATCTCTCTCTCTCTAAACCTTTCCCTCTTCTCCTCTCTAGATTTCGGAAGCCTTCGGGTGTGATTCAATTTCTACCGAAAAAGGGAGATACGTAAGGGACGATTAGAGCTTCGGTGTGAACCAAACATCTTCGCGAATTGGCAAGGTTGATATTGCTGGAATTTTTAGAAGTGCTTGGAAGGCCTTCATTTTTGAGGTAGGGGTTCTCTTTCTCATTTACTTGTTAATTTTAGGGTTTCAGGAGAAACGGTGAGAACTAGGGTTGTGTATTGCATGTGTTAGAGTGGTAAAAGGGTTGGGATGTGAGTGTGTTATACTCTCTATAGTATTTCATATGCAATGGGGATGTATATGGTGTTATGCATAATATAAGATGTGAATGAGTAAGAAAATTTGGTATGTACACTTATATGCTAGGTTTTATGCACTTTCGTGACAAATGTGGTAAATGAGCATATTTGTGCTATGTAATGTTGTATGAGTTAAAATGCATGCCTTATTGATATAGAAAAGTATGCATTGGTGATGCATAACAAATATGTGCTTATGTGAATTTTGTGAGCATATACAACTTATGCTACGATTTTCACATATAGATGAGTATATGTGTGGATTGGTGGATGTAAAATGCATGCTATATTCCTTTATAACTAGCATATGTATTGTAAAGCATGAATTTGAGTGCTTGATTGTAATATGTTCGAAATGCATATATGGGACCGTTGTGAGGGAACGGGAAAATGCGGCTAAGTTACCTAGAGTAGACCAATACTCAGTGAGGGCGTTTTAGTGGTCGAACCACCTAGAGGATGCAATTTCCTGGTAGTGGTGGGATAACCATTTGGATGAGGTAAATTCTCAGTAGTGGTGGGACAATCACTTTGGAGGAGGTAAATTCTGGTGACAGTGTTGAAGTTGTGTGGGAAGTGTCTCGGTCACATGATTGGTTAAGAATCATGTTAAAGTATCGGGTTGAGTTCGAGAAAGAGATAAGTGTGTGATATTGCTTTCATTTTGAATTATGAAGTATGATATATGTTTAATGCATTTTTATATATGCGTTGCTTGAAATGAACATAATGTATGTTGAATGATACATGTAATGTAGTGACGTGCATTTATGTAGGTCGTGTCGAGTCGGCACTTAGGTGGGTTGTGATTTCTCTATTGAGCCGCAGTGGTGCTCACCCCTTTATTCTAAACTCTTTTACAGATAAAGCGCAGATGACATATGGGACTTGAGTGTCCAAGTGGAACTTTTGTAATATTTTGGTACATTTTGGGATATTATATATTTTGTGGTTATCCATACCGGCTTGTGGCATGAAATCTTTCTCTTTGAGTTGTAGTTATATTTTGGACAAATGTAACTTTTGGGTATGCTTAGATTATGAGCTTGTTAAATATGATAAGAGAATGGACTTGTTTATGTAATGCTTGTTAAGAGTATCTAGTTTCATTTGATGGACTAAAATAGTTGTTGGATAGTTTCATTTTTGGATAAAATGCGCCTATGAGGGAGAATGACCCATATTGGTATATGATTTGGGTATGAGCATGATATAGGACTTGTGAGTGATGTAGACTCCTTTCTTGTATGATTTGGGGGTTGTTGGAATGGATTATGTTGGTAGAAATGGCCTAAAATGTCAAAAATAGTCATTTGCAAAGTTTCAATTTTTGGGCAGCTCGATGCATCAAAAAACCTGCAAAATTTTGGAATGTAAAAGTTCCGAGAGTTGTTTTTGGACGATACTTGTTCGATGCATCAAACTCATCACTTCGATGGATCGAAGTCACTTTTTACAACATACCTTGAAAATTGCCCCAAATTTCACTCGGGCATAATTTCTTCGTTTTAAATCAAAATTGAGTGTGGTTTTTTTTGAAATCAAGTATTTTTGGATTCTCTATCCAATGGGGCAAGTCTTAGCTTTGGATTTCAAACACACAAAGTGTAAATTCCTGAAAGTGAGTGATTCATGAGAGTGCGGATAAATAAAATTCTTACTAAGGTGTATGATTTGGTGTAGGGCCCATTAGGGTTGGATGATGTGAAGTTATGCACATCTACATGCAAGAATAGGGTTAATATTTTGCTATAATTGAGGGTAAAGATGATCCATTGGGTTTAATGGACAGTACTCACCTCCGATTTTCTAGGAGTCGAGAAATCGGGGAGTTACAACATGGTATCAGAACTTGATACTATCGCATGAGTGTGGTTAAGGTCATTCACGGGGTTGAGTGAATGGGTTCACACCTGGGATTCGGGTCGATCCGGGAAAGTCCCGGCGGCCCGGATTCCGGGGTGTGACAAAAAAGTCTCCACTTATTCAAATTGACCAACTGATATGTAAGTGGACCAAGCCCAATAAAGTTTGAGCCCAAGTATAAGCAGAAGCCCCAAAGAATTATTTCAAGAGAAAGAATTGGCCTAGTCGCCCCCTTTATAAGACCAAAACGGCCCAACTTAGACATAAGTCCAAGCTCAAATATGAATTTGAATCCTTGAGAATAAAGATAGCTACAAATAAGGGAGTTTGAATCCTAGAAGGATTCGAATTTCAAACTTGTATAAATATCCAAGGAAAGATGAATAAAAGGGGATCCCCGAATCCTCACCTCAATTATCTTTGAAAAATACTATTCTTGAATTGATTGGGTGTGTGCATTGAATTAATTAGCAGAAATTAGCTAAGCAATTTTTTGTACCAACACTACTTGAAACACAATAATCAACATTATGGGTGGGCTCAATGTAAGAAAGTAATAAAACGCACATTCATTAAAGATTTTTCTTAAATTGACTAATTGAACTTATGTTTCTTTATTTTGATTAATATAAAAATTTGAAAAGTTATTACTCATATAGTTCACAATTAATCACATTTCATTTTTTTTTCAACATATTTAATTTATTTACGCTTTCGAATTGAAAAATAAGTAATTTCATATATAATCAACACTAATACTTCATAAATGAACAAAAACATTTTCCTATTTCAGTAGCTCGAATTCTATTTTCAACAAGTTAATTCGTCTCTCCAAAACTTTATTTGAATTTTTAAATATTTGTTTTAGAAAAAATATATGTATCAGATGTAGAAAGATAAAGAGAATTATATAGATTTAACACACTTAAGAGCAACTCTAACGCTTCCACGCACTAAATCCAAAAAAGAGAGTCCATCAGCGATCACTTACTTTTCTTTAGAGAGATAAAAAGAGTTTGAATAAATATTTATAATTTTTAAAATTTATATAGATCTAACACACTTAGGATTAGAGTGAAAATATATATGAAGAATATTATTTATAATATTATTTTATTACTATTCTTTTCTCTTTGAAAGAGTTACAATATTATTATTACTTTTCTTCTCTGTCGGGAAGAATTGAGCTAGTTTAGTGTTATATATATATTTTGTTTCATTCACTTAAACTTCAATAACTTTTATTACAAATAATTTTTTTTTTATGAAACCATTTATGTTAGAAAGATAATTTTTGGAGCTTTAATTTGAGTACCACTTATGCTATGTTTTGACTTAAAATTATTTAAAATTAACATTTTTACTTAATAAATAAACAACGTGTTTTCCTAGCAACTCCAATTATATTTTTAACGAAGTTAATTTATCTTTCTAAAACTCAATTTAAATTTCAAATACATTTTAAAAACAAAATATATATATATTTAGAGAGATGAAGAGTGTTTAGATAAATATTCATAAATTTTGGAATTTTTATAGATTTAACACACTTAAAATTAGATTGAAAATGTATAAAAGTGAAAATATATATAAAAAATTATTTATAATATTATTTTATTACTTTTTTTTTTTTTTTGCGAAGAGTTAGGAAACTTTAGTGTTTGAAAGAGTTGAAATATTTTTTTATTAAGTTTCTTTAATCGGATGACTTTAGCAAAATCTATTTAGTTCATCATTAATGCTGCACAAAACCAAATCATTTTAGTCCACTCGAGATGCACAGTCACTGCAGAGGCCTCAGCTCCTCTAGATTGTACTGAGGTGGATATTTGATTTTCGTTAATAAAATTATATTTTTGTCATGTAAAAAAAATCGACCAACATGACTAAATTATTCGATGTGAACTAATTATTGGTTCAGAATCATTGTTCCAAATTATTTTTTTACAGTTCAATTTGGTTCATTCTATTGATTTCATAGTTCAATTTAATTTTAATATTTATGAAATTGTTAGGATCGATTTGATTTTAAAATACTCTTAAATTTGAACCGATTTAGTTGAAATGATCCCATTATGCAGCTCGTATTAGTTGTCAGTTAAAGCTGAATATATGATTGTTAGGATTTAGTTTGAATAATCAAACAATTATTTAGATTCGAATTGGGCTTAAACCTAGTTTAAGTGTTCAAGTTCAACTCCGTTTTGAATTGTCAAGCTCGAACTAAGGTGATTTGTTTCATGTAGCCAATTGAGTACAAGGATAAACACGTCCTAGTAACCCAACTGTGTTTAACTGTGACACCACCATTTCGCAAAATATACGAAGCTGAGTTCAACTCTTATTAGTCACGTTCACCAGACGCTTCGAGAATCAAAGCCTCTTCTGTAAACCCTAGATCGAATGACCTTTCGCAGAGATTTGAACCCTAGAAGAAGAAAATCGAAGCAGTGATGGGAATAATAAAAAGCAGCTTCTCATTCATAGCTGGCACGGTGTGTGGAATATACATAGCTCAGAACTACGACGTCCCCAACATACAGAAGCTTGCCAACACTTGGATCTTTACGGCCAAGAACGTCGAAGAGAAGTACCGAAAGCCAAAGAAGAGTGACGATGTTTAATTTACAAAGACAGAGAGAGAGATATCTCAAAAACAGGTTTTTTATTTGACCCTCTATTTTTTTTTTTTTTTAATTATCCTTGCTGGGTTTTACAGAATTTAGGGCTTTGTATCGGAAATCAAAGGAATTCAATTGTATTGGTGTTAGGAGATTTCAATAGAAGCTTAGTTTTGACATTAGCAAAGCATCTCTTTCCTTCCCACATGATATGAAGTACATTATATATATGCTTCTACTATTTATGAATTATATGGTGAAGAGGTCTGCTGCTTATAATTTAATTGGAATGGTAATAAATACATGGCTCAATTTTGATACTATGTGTTCAAGTGAACAATTTCTGTATGATTCAGGCACGTGAAATTGCTTTATGGATCACTGCAATTTATACTTAACAAATATTTTTGGCAATGGATTGTCTTTGCTAATTGAGACCCAGAATTACTATTGTGTTTGTGGCCTAATGCATATTAACGCAATAGTTATACTATTTAGTTGGTATCTTAAACACCCTTTGTGTGATTACTCCGTTTTTTCCCTCATTATTTTTGAACACTTTGACCAACGCTCTTTGTTAGTGGGTTTCTTATAATTTTTCAAAATTATCTCGATGGAGATTGGAGGGTCCTATATTTATTTGTTGACTACTTGGCTCCATTTAATATATATATATATATATATTCTGATTTCTGCTTCAAAGTTGTTGATTCTCGAAATAGTTTGTGAGTTGGGGTATCAGAAGGAGATTATCTTTCTGTAATATACAAGCATTAATATGTATCCGATGAGGCCCATGTCAAATTGCCAAATCATACAAGAATTTTGGATAGATATGTCAGGATCCAGTTATTAGAAGTACACTCTATTAATAAGGTATATAGCTCTAAATTGGATTTCCTCATACTCTATTATGTTTTGTTTTATTGGTTATGTAATATGGTCAAAGACAATTCCGCTGCAGCTTTGAAACTTTCATGTGATTCAGCCATTATCTAAACCCTATCTCAGCCATCTGATTTGTATTTTAATTGGATTTCCATCTCGGCCAAATAATTTTACATTGTATTCATGTTTCAACTTGGTTTTGATATCATTTAATTCCTACCACTTTTGTGCTTCCCTATTTTCATTGATGGTAAGTGAAGGTACATAGATGAGTGTTTTGCTCTCTGTTTCTGGGAGTTGGGTTTGGTATTTTATTTCTTTCAGGTCGGTTGTTTTGACAGTGGAGATGCCAACTAGCTTGCTGGTAAGGCATGTTGGTAGTAAAACCACTTGCTTGGTTCCCAGGATTCAAAAAAGTTCCTACCATGGTCGCTTGTATGCGCATGTGTTGTGTGAGAATTGGTTTGACTCAGATTGCTTGAAAAATGATGATTCCCCCTTTATCTTAGTAAGTATAAATCTTTTGCACATGTAGAGCTTTATATTGAATGACAAAACTGTTTGATTCAGATTGCTTGAAAAGTGATGATTCCCCCTTTATCTTAGTAAGTATAAATCTTTTGCACATGTAGAGCTTTATATTGAATGACAAAACTCGATGAACTTCAGTTTTGTCCTTGTGGAGGATAGGGTTTGACTCCCCCTTGATGGTAATTCACGAGTCATGCTTTGGTAGTGTGTTGGTTTGGGTAGGGTTGCAGAGGATTTTTTTGGCAATGAAGTCTATTAGATCTTATTTTGACATATTTAAGGCTGGAACACTCTGTGATTATTAGAGATCACTTTTCACAATTTCTATGTTATTCTTTTCTTTATTTTATTTATTTAAGTCAAGGATGACGATAGTGATTATAAACATGTAACCGTTGACGTTACTTAGTATATTACATATCATCATTCATTCATGTGCATGTACAAACTATGTTCCTGTCACGGCATCATCAAATTTGAAATTTAGAAATGGTGGTATGTAACAGCAATTTGAAATATTTTTGTGTTAGTAACCACCACCCCAAATTGGACGCCTGAGGCTTGGTGGAAGTATATAGATTTATATAGGGTAATGGGAGGAGTTAGTGACTTGGTGGAAGTGTATTGATTTATATAGGATAATTGAAGGAAGTGTAACTAGGACTAGGAATCCAGGGTTTTGCTATTAACCCTTTATTATCATGTATGTTTTAAAATACCCAGGACAGAATTCATAGCGCTGAATTAGGTTTTTCCTTCAAGATGTATTTATTTTTGGATTGGATTGGATGGTGATGTCCTTTGCAATTACCCGTATTAAAAAAATTTACTTGTTTTTCTTGTAACCTTACTTCTGTAAAAAAAAATTTAAAAATTCCATTATCATATTGGTTATTAAGATAATTTCAAATAATTTTCATTATCTTTAAAAATGTAAATAATAATAAATAAATAAAAATTGATAGTAGTGATATATATGATACAATGTCCTAATGGTTGATGGGTTTTTTGACGGGTGTGGTGTATTGTGTTAGTTTAATTGTCTGTATGTCTGCATTAATGTTTATAATTATTTTTTAGTTTAAGTGGTGTTTCGCTAGACGGGAGTGAGACCTATTATGTGTCAACTTGTGCAAACATGTGGAGAGGGTGATGAAAATATGAGTGTAATAAGTATGTATACGATGAGTCGCAAAGTTATGTGCAAGTAATTTGAGGAGAGTGTGAAGGGGAAAATCTCCCAACAAAAACGTGACGTGTACACAACAATGACAAATCAGAATAAGACACATGGCTAGCCCATTCAGCCATCCGAATGTCCATTTGGGCCATCCGTTGATCGGGTGGACCAGACAACAAATTGTAACCCAACTACGCCAACAAAAAGTGGGAACAAGACACAACACTCCCATGACGGAGAAGTGGACTTCAATTCCTCAAGATTCAAGGGGAAATCAGCGATGCTATTCATGTATAAATACAAGCAAAGAAAAACAGGAAGAGATATGAAAAAAATAGAGAGAAAAACATATATTCTTGGATTTTGACATTTAAGAGGCTTTTTGCCCAAGCGATAATAAGAGTTAGATTTCATTCTCTCTTTCATTTTTGAGTGTTTTTGGTGTGAGTTATTGTTAGACTTTCCGGTTGGCAATTTTTTGCACCTACTGTGGTAATAAAGGTTATGGTGTTGGAGGCCTCGTTTAAAGTGTTCACAACCTTCAATTGTATCGAGCCGGCCATGCCTAAGGTGTCCTGATTTTAAGAATTTTTCCTACTAACAAGACTTGGGATGACATAGATTCATTTTCAACTTTCTGATTGCTTGATATGTTGGTGTCGCTTTAATGCACATGGCGAGTTTAAACACGTGTTGATTATTGCTTGTAGACAACAAATAGCATGCAGACTATATTTTACATTAGGTGCAAATGAACCTCTTTGGGTTTCACGTATGAGCATTTCTCTAATGCCTGTGTATACTGCAAGGAGACCTAGAAATGATTCTTAGCACCATTGTTAGATGATTCTTGCATTCATGATTTACAAAATTTCCTATCTTCCATGTTCCTTTTTCATGTTAGTGACCTGGTCACGTGAATCTAGCATCATTTTATCATGAATACACATAATATATCATCATACATCATTTTATCATGAATACACAAGATATCATCATATCATAGAAAATAATGAGAAAAGATTCGCATTAATGCGATGAAGGAAAGGCAAGGATAACTATGAAGATGACCAGATAAACTGGCTAATAGTATTATTAGCCCCTCATGCCTTGAAGAGGCATTGTTGCAACAAAAGATGGTTTTAGGTTGCGTTGAGGTTGACAATGACTAGTGTTTCATGATGTTAACTCTTGACAGCTAGTGCTCCAGTGTAGACGTAAAATTATTATTGTGTATTGCTTGTTGCATTTGTGTTTCATGATGTTAACTCTTGACAGCTAGTGCTCCAGTGTAGAAGTAAAATTATTGTGTATTGCTTGTTGCATTTGCCCACCTTGAATTGTCTGATTGTGCCTGTGTGCTGCATTTTCAAAAATATGCCCCAGGATGTTATTACTAATATGATTTGGTTTGAATTTTGTAGCCTGAGTGGTCCAAGATGGGTCTCAAAATTGAGTACTTCCAAGCTATTATTCTTTTGCTATGGTTGCAATGTATTTGTACAAGTAAATCATTTTGTGTGCTTTTGCTGTAATGGGCTCCATAGAATTCCAAAGAATCTGTATAAATGATTTTGTGATGTTATTAATTTTTTTTTATAAAAATGGTGACGTGGTGTTATCATAGTATTTATGGTGCGTATCCTAATGTAATTGATCTAGTTTCTAAGCCAGTGGTTGAGAGTTAGATACCCGTTCAGTGGGGTACCGTATCTCTGTACGTGGCTACTGGGGGAGGTCGGACACAAGCGGTCCACTCAAATATTTAATATAATGGTATAGCATATAACATACCAGTCAACCTCACTACCATTTTGGGTAAAAATGACTTTAAAGGTGTGAGTCACGTGACAAGTGAGCATTTTTTTTTTTTTTTTTGAGTAAAACAAAAAATAAAATGGTTTGACAATCCACACTGTATATCTCAATCTCAACAATAGAAAATGGATTCTTTTCAGCTAAATCTGTTTTCAAAACTTCACAAATTTCAATTTGTGGTCCAGATTTAGCCATGTCATGACGCGGATGAATTTGGATCACATATTGTAATAACATGACCAAGTCTGAATTACAAATTAAAGTTTTCGAAGTGCCTTAACTTAATAAGCTTTTACTTCTGATAGGTGTCTTTGCTCTTTTGGCTGCAATACTCCTTTAAAAATTTATTTGGTTTCACTTTCTTTGCTAATCGAATCTGCCTCTCCATAATTTCCCAATCTCTCACTCACAAAAAGGGCAAAGAGGTTCAAAATTTGATACTTTCCCATTATTGTCCTTATTTCTTTGTAGATATTGTAAATAACAGGGAGGAATCGTGTAATTTCCATCACTACCAACCAAAATGATAATACCTTTATTGTACCCGTGAAATAAAGATCTCATCTTATTCTCTATTTTGCTTAAATGCTTACCTGAATTTCTGCATCTCATCTTATTTTGCAACATGACAAGTTGTCCTTACTCAAGGACGGTAAAGCTGAACTTTTTGTTAATCATGTTTGTGATGTCCAAACAGAAGGTGTTTCTATTCGAATGTATAAAAGAAAACTGGTTCCAACCAACATGGAAAATATTGTTCAACAATTGTAGTAAAGATCAGATAGAAGACAATCCAGCTATAATTCAAATCTTTCCAATAATTTTGTTAAAAACTTTCACAATACACACAATAATTCATCCTTCTCGATGCAATGCTTGATCTGATACACATTTAGACAATGTACATATACATGTGTTATATATATATCTGTGTGTGTGTTTGTAAAGTGTAAACTAAATGGCCCCCAATTCCCCTTTCATGTTTTGACTGGTGATGAAGTGAAAAAAAAAAAAAAACATCCTTTTTCTGCATTGAATAGCAAATTCTTGCCCATCTTCATCTGAAAATCGGAGGGGCTGTTTCAAAAGCTTGAAAACCCCTTTAATTTTTCACATATAAACATGATATAGGTCTTCTTTTATCACCTTGAATAAAAAATCACACTTCCGTTGCAGCTGCTATAGACCTTGATGTGGGAGTTCCTTGTGACCTCGACTCCTCAATCTTTGAGGTCACCTCGGCCACAACAAGCTTAGTCAGAAGCAATCCTGATACTAGCGCCGCTCCCATCAGCATTGTGAAAACTGCAGTCCAGCTATCACTAGAAATATAACCCGTTACCAATGGTCCAATAGCCGCCCCAATAGAGCCTGTTCCGTCTATGATTGCTGTCACTGTTGCGAGTGCACGTGAATTGCCTTTCAGTGAGCTGTGTGTCCCGAGATCAGCTGAAACTGCTGTTGTTATAAGAGCATAAGGTCCATTCACAAACATGCCGGTGATTAACATGAGAATGATGTTTACAAGCAGAGAAACGTGGCCATAGCATCTGTACAAGAAGAGAGCTGGGATAGCACAGTACATGAAACTTGCAGCTGTAATGGCTCTGCCATTTAGACGATCAGAAATGTGTCCAGCAAGGATACCTCCGACCACCCCTCCAACGTCAAACAATGTAGATAAGTTACCAGCCGCCGTGCTAGATAAGTACTTGCCATCTATAGCTGCAACATTAGAGACATAATAGAAGGAACTAAGAAGGCGTTTCATAGTTAGGGAATGGGGAAAAAAACAAATATATAAAAATGACATTAATACACAATCAGGAGGAAGTGCACTTAGTTTCTCCTGATTATCTAGCTTCCATGGTCAACCTATGCAGGTCACATTATGGAGAAACATCCAACAGAGCAGATGGGAAGCTTGTACAAGAAGCCAATTATTTTGGGCTTTTTTACATTATGGAGATGGGATTCTACTAATCTTCAAATACAATATACACTTATTTATGTACTCGGCACTTGGACTTTCTAACTGGTTCTATCATCTATGGAAGACATGATTTTGATGGTCCATAAATGTTCTTCTGGATTATAGGGACATCAATGATATCTTTTTTACTAGCATTAATCACAAGATATCAGAGGTGGAGGAGTTAAATCACCTGTGTGGCTAATATAGAACGGAAGCCAATAGAGAAATGTATAAGCAACCAATTT
This sequence comes from Cornus controversa, assembly GCA_026545225.1. Lineage (NCBI taxonomy): Eukaryota > Viridiplantae > Streptophyta > Magnoliopsida > Cornales > Cornaceae > Cornus > Cornus controversa. Next base: position 46,457,906 of record CM048852.1, on the reverse strand, counting down.
GGAGAAGAAGAGGCAAAGAGCAAAAGAAGTAACCCCGGGAATCTTCCATGCTTCTATGAACCCCACAGCTTTCTCCTTATTTTCTGTATCTGGTATCAGCAAAGGTTCTGTTATCCCCTCCCCACTTTTCCTGGGAGACTGCAATTCATCTTCGTCTCTAACAGCTCCAACAGTCTCAGGATTAACTGGCAAGAAAGCAAAAACCATCAAGCCAACGAAAGCAATCATGAGACCAGGGACTAGCATGGACCAACCCCATCCATAATTCAACAGAGCTGAAGCAATCAAAGAACCAGTTATGTTCCCCACGGATGTATGAGCATTCCATATACCCATTATTAGCCCTCTCTTTCTCTTCCCAAACCAGTTCCCCACCACAGCGACAACTGAAGGCCAACCAGTGGATTGGAACAAACCGGCAAACATTTGGACAATCAAGTAATAATAGAAAACATGGATGTTTGCCCAGTACCCAACTCCAAAAAACGAAGTGAACAGCCCAGTTCCCACCATTCCCACTGTCAAAAAAATCCTAAGATCCGTTCTGTCACCCAATAGCCCAGAGAAGTACATTCCTGCAGCGTATACGGAGAGGAAAGCCACATCGATTTCACCAAGCAAGGCTGTGCCGTCTGAACCATTAAAGGGTGCCCAACCACTTCCAAGAACCAATGAAACTTTGCTTTCAACCGGTTCTTTAAAGTAAGCTCTTTGCCATGGGAAAAACTTTAAGTCTATATCTGATGATTGTGGATCAAGGGCACTTTTCACAACGCTGGTAGTTTTTCGAGCAGCATGGTAGCTTGAGTATGCAACAAATGTTAAAATCAAGACAATGGCTTGGTGAGTTTTGAAAGAGAGTTTGGATCCTTTTATGTACTCTATGAATCGAATTCCGAGTGGCTTGCTATAATTCCCCTCTGGTGCCGGTTCTAACAATGAACCCATGTATAGATTCTTACTCTAAAAGAGAAAAAAACGAAGAAAGGGTCGAAATTCCCCTAAATATCTAAGAAAGAGCAACCTGAAAAGAAGAGAGGATGGGAAAAGGAATGAGATATGACAATTACACAAGCAATGTCTAAGAATGAGATATGACAATTACACAAGCAATGTCTAAGTTAGTTAATACTAGTACAGACAAGAGATTTAACAAGAGAATAGACTGAAAAAAGATAAATCTAGATTGAGAAATGACTACAATTAAACTAACAGTTTTAACCTTGATCACCCCTCAACAAACAAGAGAGTTTGAACTCGAAAATGTTTTAAGTATTATTCTAAGAATAAATTAATCAAAAACTAACTGCTTTAAATTCCTTGGAATTGAGTGTCCAGCAAGTTCAATTTGATTTATTATTAAATATCAATTTTCAAATCCCTCAAATTCTAGAGTACCTAAATTGCCACATTCAAAAATAGGATCAAACCGACTGCAATTGAATTTTTGGGTAGCAAAGTGAGGACTCGAGGACTACAGTCAAGCTATGTTTGGGAGCATCGAATAGGCGCTAAGGATTGAAATGAAAGAAAATTTAGTTTACGTTGTGTTTGGAAGCACCGAACCGACGCCTTGAATTTAGAATCGGAGGATATTTAGTTCAAAGTTTAAACTGAAATTCCTTCCATTCCAAATCTAAAGGCGCCTATTCTGTGCTCCCAAACATAACATTAAAGTAACTCAACATCTTTCCAGAAAATTACTCTACTTTCCTTTTGATTAAAAGCGTGACAACATATCAATCAGTACATGAACAAACCTGCCAAAACAGACACATTACTGGATAAAACCAAAACAGGACTAGAACTCCTAATCATAATTCGTACATGAACATAGGCCAACACGAAAACGCAACACGATAAAAGTAATGAAGAAATAAAATCGCTTAAGGGATGTTTGGGAGCACCAAATCGGCGCGGTTGAAATTGGAACCGAAGAATTTTTTTTTCAAACGCAGCATTACATTTATTTGTATCAGCTTTAATTTACTGAAAAGAAGTTTCAGCAAACAATTTACAGTTACAAAAAATGAAAGAAAATTTATGACAATCCAACACAACCCCACGATTGTTTGAGGAAAAAGTTGGCGATTAAACAAAAAGAAATTTTAAAACGAAAAAACAAAACAACCAAAAACAAAATGAAAATTGTAAGAACTGGAAGTAAATGATATTATGGATATATAAAATGAGAAGCATACCTCGCTTATCTGAGTTGATTTAGATCGCTCGTTTCTTTCTAGTAATGCGCTCTCTCTCTCCTCTCTCTCTGTCTCTCACTCTTTCTGTTTCTCTCCTCTGGTTTCTTTCAGTTGCTTACCGAACACAAACACCTTAAACACTTTCAGCAACCGAATAACAAGGTGACGAATTGCGATTCTTTAAAGCAGAAGGTAAACGCTTGGGCAAATTGAATTTCCTATAATGCCCTTCACCTTCCTTTTAATCACTAAATAGTAAAGTTTTTGACTTCGACAGCATGAGAACATGCAAGTAGAGAAAAATGCTCCCAATTGTACAGAAAATTCCTGTGCAGTTAGATTTCCCGCTGTCACAGCAAATTGTTTGGATTTTTTTTTTTTTTTTTTTTGGGATTGTTTAAATATGTGATTTGTTTATGTTGTGCCCAACTATGGCAAGCAATGAGATGTTATTAGGTGGACCGTATATACTCGTAGTTGTTGATATGAATATATCATTTTAATTTGTTGATAATAGTTTTTTTTTTTATGTTAGACTAATTTTATTGTAAAGAGTACGTCTACAATATAATCTGTATAAATATATCTCATGAATTTGAACCATAAGACTCCTTATTAAAAAAAAATTCTCCATGAATGTTAATAATTACTTTTTTTTTTTCTTTATGCATTTTTTGATATATTCTTATCCATAAGTGCCATTAATCACATGTCGGCTTTAGAAATGGAAGGACAAAAATAGTTTGGTTTAAATTACTCCAATTGCCATAAATACGACCTCATTCTTTGCTTGGATATCAATTCAAGGGACCTCAATATAGTTGTCATTACTTTAGACAAAAGCAACAACCTAAAGAAAAAAATTTGATCATGACAACTATGAACTTACTGATTTTAATTTTCTGAAAGTTAATATTACACAAAGGGAACTGATATTTGCACTCCACCAATATCCTCTAGCACTCCACTATTATATTTTTGTAAAGTAAAATTACAAAAGTGGTCTTCTGTTATACCATTTTAGATTCTTATATTTTTAGTACCCTAATTGTCCATTTAATTCAAGACTCAATTTTAATTTTATTTTATTTTTCTTAAAGAAAAGTTTTTTCAACTTTTTTACTTTAGGTTTACAATATAACAATCCATTTATTACCACCCAAATTCTATAGTTTAGACATTTTTCAATTGAAACTTGTTGTTTGTGTCCCTATCCTGTATAACTCAAAGAATCCAAAATTTGAAATATTCTATTTTTACTAACCAAACATGTAATTTATTTTCCATGTGTCTTATTTATAAAATAACATAAATTAAAATTTTGAAACATACCATCAATTTGTGAACAAACAAAATAGAAAGGAAGGAGGAGAAAATAAAAGGCAAACGGTGAAAAATATCATATTAATTTTTTTATTTTTATCTTTTGAAATTTTTGTGCAAAGGCTCCTTAGTTAAATTAAGACAACTACAATTGAAAAAATATTTTATAGAGTCATGTTTTTCTCTTTTCATCTTTTAATTTCTAAAAGTTCTCTATTAAAATAAAAAAGATTTCCTTAGTTTTCTTAAAGAACTATATATCATAATTTTTATTCAAGTGAAATTAAACTTTCTTTTGATTTTAAATATAATTAATTTTTTTTCAAATAGGTTTTATTCATTGATAAAATGTTTGTTTCCAACTCAAATACATTTTTAATATTTCTCTAGGTAATCTATTATTAACTTCTTCCCAACTTATCTAATCATGTAACTTTTATTATCCGAATCACATGCATTTGATTGGTACTCTCTAAATCATTATATTGAATCCTAAATTTTTTTACTTCTAAAATAAATATTAATAAATTGATTCAACATGAAAAAATAATATTTTTAAAATCAACGAAGAAGTATTTTCACACAAAAAAAGAATATGAGAGAGAAGTTGCAATTTGGAGTTAAAAATTCTAATATTATCAAATAAGGGCAATTAGGATATTAAAAATATAAGAATCAAATATTGTATAGTAAATGAACACCTTTGTAATTGTACTTTACAAAAAGGTGAAAGTGGAGTGGCAGAAAATATTGGTGGAGTGCCAATATTAGCTCCCTTACACAAATACTTAACAATATATACATATTAACATATATATATTACAAAAAATCGTCTTTACCGTCCGAATCATTGCGATCTAAATCCAACGGTTGCAATCATCCATGCATGTCTAGTTGTTTCCCAACGCAAATTAAAGGAACTCTGGTCTACAAGGGCAGTCTGGTTAATTCCAGAACAAAATATCCTCATCACCCAGTCGCCGCTATACGAAGATCGTAATTATACAAGTGGGGAGGGCTATTATAGTAAATCCACAATGGGGCTTGATTAAATTTTCGTTTCGGATTGACTTCTATTTACAATTTAATAATCACGAAAACCATACGAAAGTATATTCGCATATCCGCAGAGAATAATTCCAAGTCGCAGTGCTTATTATCTCCCAACAGCTGTTTACCTTCAAAATGACACCTGGCATAGTGTCACTGACTATACCAATAAGAGTGACGAGTATGTACCATGGGACGTGGCTTTAAGACTCGGACTCTTGGCTCTGCACCTTTCGGGGATAGATATGTATATTTATATATAGATATATATGTATATATATTCTCGGCTCTTTTTAAAATGCTTGTCCGAATCAATAGATCCATTTACATATGATATACAAAGAAAACGATACTTGCGCGACTTTGGAAAGCTGCTAGACTTTATACCTAGGATGAGAAAAATATGGTATCATGTGTGTACTTGACATGAATACATCTGATAAATGTTCAATCGTTGGTAGATAGAGAAGTAGCTAGAGCTTAGAGAGATTAGGATAATACTTGGGTTCTCCTCCGACAGTACCAATATTATTATTTTTTATTTATGTAGATTAATGAGTGTGCAGATAGAAATTGAAGAGACAAAACAAAATTAATAAACAATAAATTTTTCGTTTAATCCACAAAAAGATGGATAATGTTCATTTTAAAAAAAAATAAAGTTTTGGACAATTGTTTTAATTCTATTGGTCCACATAAGCAGGGAGAATAATATTAGTGCTATCAGGAAAGGACCCAAGTATTATCCGAGAGGTTATTACATATATTGGTCCGATCAATTACAAGTGGACATAAAAATTAACAAAAAATTGACATATCTGTTTGTTTCTACACTTGTGATTATCCGAAACCAATGGTACCCAAACATTTTAATAATTTTTTGCTAGACACTTCCTTCTTTTGTAGTCTTTTCAACAACTGGAACTAATTAAAAATTTGTTCTATTTCTACAATCAAGCTTGATTTGATAATAATTTGAGAATTTGATTTAAATTTAAAAACTACCAACAGCTTTCCAATTAGGGAACAGAAGGCAAAGGTATAAGAGTGAAATATATATATATATATATCTATGTGTGTATTGGCAAAAAGTGAAACAACACAAGATAATGAAAGTACCATTCTTATTAACTCTTGATGAGAATTGAGATGGACAGAAATGGAATGGATTAGACCGGTGCACGAGACTCCGGCATGTAAGTTATGTGAAGTTTAATCCCTTAATGTCCATGATAGCTCTCATTACGACTTCTGTACACTAGTTTTATGAAAATGTATCAATTAGTTCTAATTAAACAGTCTTGATTTGCATGATATATTTTCTGGTATGGCCGATCAAGTCAACTTGGTGCATCTCTTTAACACAGAGTAGTTATGTGGGGGGCTCTTTTATATTAAATACAAAGTAGGCACTGGTACCACTGCACACGCTACGGCTACCGTGATTTGGTGGAATCAAAATTAAAATCGTTTTTGACGTTTTTTTAATTTTGAAATCGAAATTAGAATCATTGAATTTGATTTTGTTTCGATTCTTTGCGATTTCTGTTTTGGTTCTTCAACAATTTTTTATCAAAATTTTTTTATAAAAATATTGACAAGATGCACACTCATACTTATGTACCCAAACTATAACAATAGGATAGAAGTTATTAACATTTATTTATATATCTTATATTATATAAATATATAGACCGTTATAACTTAGAAACTAAATGTATTTATCTATATATAATATATTTTATACTTTATATATAAATATAACACTAGAATTTAGAAGGTCTTAGTATTTATTTATATATTATATATTTTTATAGTTTATATATATATATATAGAATACTATAACTTAGAAGCTATTATTATTCATTTATATTTTATATATATATATATTTTTTGGAACCGGAACCGTAGTAGACGGTTCCTAAAATTTTGAACTGGAACTAGCATTGTAGTGAATGGTTCGATTCGGTTTAACTACACTTTCGATTCTAATTTCACCGATTCTTTGTGCACCCTTAATTATCACCACCGAACATTGCATGAGGGATATATATATATATATACATATATATATATATATATATATATATATATTTGCACTAACTAAACCAGTTATGTGCTCCTGCAATCAAGTCTTGGTGGTGTTGTGATGCAGTAAATTATGTGAGGATAACTTGGGCCTGAGGATTTTATATGAACAGGCCCAACAGGCCGTGCCTGGGCCTAGGCTCAATTAAGAAGACCCAGAAATAGTGCACCATTACGATTTTATTTTAAGCATGGTTATCATCAAAAACTTAGAAATCATGGCCTTCCTAAACCAGATTTATTAACTAATCAACTAGAGAAAAACTTCCCTGCACCAATTATATTTTGGAAAATGATACTCCGGCAAAATTGTTAAGCAGAATTGTCAGACCTACACTTGTATGTAGTTAGTGCATGTGATGGAACCTACTATATATATCTAATGGACCTAAAAGTTTAGATCTAACAATTCTGCTTAACAATTCTACCTAAATAGCTTGATCGTTATATTTTTACACATAAATAAAAATACATCTATTTACGTTGATCATATAACTATGTGTTTAATTAGTAGGTCATACAATATCATCCCTACTCCAAACTCCTTCAAGTTTTTATCCTCCACTAGCCATACCTTTTAAGCATATATGACAAAAGCTGTGATCTTGTTTCAAAAAATGTCAGCATATAATTAGACCATATTAAAATGAATTAAGGAAAAATTAGATTTTGGTAACCAAAATTAAAAAAATTACTTTATAGTGACCTTAAACTTAATAAAAGGTAAATAGGGACCAATCTTGAAAAATAATTTTCAATGAGTAACCATTTAACTTTAATGTCCAAAATACTCTCTTTTATCCCTTTTTTGTTTTCTCCAATCGCACCCCCAAGTAACAAAGTTTCAAAAGGCATAAAAGGATTTTAGAAAAAAAAAAAGTATATATATATATAAGGAGAGAGAGAACTTTTATGACTTTGAAGACTAATTTCTTTCTCTCTCTCTCTATATGTTTGTCTTACAATTAATGCATGTGCATATATGTATTATTTTTTCTTTGCTGAGTTTGAAAAATTCACTTATGAGAGAGTGAAGTTAATAATAAGCCTCCGGGGCTGCTTATTAACCAAGTCTATCTCTTCTCCTCAATTCCTTATTAATAAACTAGTTGAGCAATTTGTTTCAAGTATGTTTAGGTTCAACAACTTAATCTTAATTCCAATTATAAAAATGAACAGTACTTTTTTCAATCTATCCAAAGTGTTCAAGAAATCGGAGGGTTTGTCATTAATTGCACCCAAATTAGTTTTTTTTTTGTATGAAGGTATTTTGAACATTAAGATCAAATGGTCACTCATTCGCAATTAATTTTTAAATTTTGGTCACTATCTTGCTTTTATTAAGTTTAAGCTCACCAAAAAGTAAATTTTTTTCAATTTTGGTCACTAAAATCTAATTTTCGCATGAATCAATCCACTTGAACTCTTTTAACAAAAAAAAAAAGGTTGAATTATATATTATATTAATTTCTTAGTTAATTATTAAAAATTATAAGAGACATAATGCTGTATTATATTATTATATGCTGAACCGAAAAGAATTAGGGGTCATTGAACTATGTCAATCATACAGTCATTTAACCATGATAGTTATGAATTATTTTCCTCACAAACGAGTTATGTTAATGAGTGGTGTATTGATCTTGTTCACAAACACCTGAATATATTTACAAGTCTAGAGTCGTGGATTACTCAGACTTTGACTTGTTTATTAAACAAGTTTGAGTCAAATTTTAATTGAGTCGAATTTAAAGTATTCATCACAGTTCAACATCTTCTCAATAGTGGATGAAAATTTGACTGTTCAACATCTTCTCAATAGTGGATGAAAATTTGTGTTCGCAGGAGATAATCGTGTTGTATGGATATGTAATTATTCTACTAGGTCAACTCATACATGATTAGTTTATTAAACAAGTTATACAAATTCATGGAAGAAAAAAATTATAATTAAGATAATAAAATTACAAATTTTTTTATTGCCAAAAACAATGTTTATATTGAAAGAATAGAAACACTCATAGTAATTGGATTAAAATATATTAAGGTTTATCTGACACTATTAATTAAATGAATTTAATCGGTTAAACGAGTTAAATTTCAAAACACGACAAAATTAATTAAAATGAATTAAACAAGTTGACACAATTATAACATAAAGAAAACTAAAGTGAATTCAAATCTACTAACTTTATATCGTGTTGAGGAGTAATATCAAAATTTGTCACTCTCTCTATCTCCCACTCCACAATTGTCTCAGAATAATAGTTTCACAGTCTAAAATTATTTTGAAGAGTTTTATGTAAATCATTTTTTTTAAAAAAAATGCAAGTAGAATTTGAGTATTTTATGAGGTCTATGCCATATATTATTAATATATAATCAAATCATTTATTCATAAAAATTGGGTAAAATAATGTTTATATATTGGTTACCAACTGAAAATATATATACTTATGAGAGCTCTCGAATAAACAAATCCAAACCCACTCAACTGACCCGGAGAGAAAAAAAAAAAAAAGAGTGATCGAAGAAGATGATGGTGGATCTGGGATCGTTCTCAGACGAGAAGTTCGACGCCAAGAAATGGATCAATGCGGCTTGCCAGGGCCGCCACCCGCAGGACCCATTGGAGAAGCACCTGGTGGATCTGGAAATGAAGCTGCAGATGGTGTCCGAGGAGATCGCCGCTTCCCTCGAGGAGCAGAGCGCCGGCGCCCTCCTCCGCGTCCCCCGCGCCACCCGCGACGTCGTCCGCCTCCGTGACGACGCCGTCTCCCTCCGCAACTCCGTCGCCGGCATCCTCCTCAAGCTCAAAAAGGTACACTATTGGAAAATACATACATACATATATGATTGAATTAATATATTTTCAAAGTATATGGTTATAAGCTCTATTTTCCTCTCTCTGTGTGTATATTTATGTGCTTATATTACATGTATAACATATTGACGGAACACAATTGTGCAGTGGGTGTGGAAGGACCTGAACTGTACTAACCCCCAATTAGATCTGAATTGTTTTTGGTTCCCTATTGAAGGCAGAGGGATCATCAGCAGAATCTATAGCCACCCTTGCTAAAGTTGATACTGTCAAGAGGAGAATGGAAGCTGCATACGAGACATTACAGGTGCTAATTGCTACTATAATACTTAATAAAGGATTGTGCTTATTTTGTGTATTAAGGGTATTAATTTCTCTATTTCAAATCATAAACAGGATGCTGCTGGATTAACTCAATTAAGTTCCACTGTGGAGGATGTCTTTGCCAGTGGTGATCTTCCTCGGGCTGCCGAAACCTTGGCCAACATGCGGCATTGCTTGTCCGCCGTTGGAGAGGTAATTTTTCAATTCGACTTCTTTATACCATGCTTCTTGTATATAAACTTTTTCGTGATTTGATTTATCCGGATCTCTGCATTTTCAGGTTGCAGAATTTGCTAATGTCAGGAAGCAGTTGGAAGTTTTGGAGGACAGACTAGACGCAATGGTTCAGCCTCGTTTAACGGATGCTTTATCCAATCGCAAGGTTACATTTTTTTTAAAATTTGGTTTTGCTATTGTTTATGCATGACTTTCAGCCCCTCAATATTTATGTGAACTTCGTATATGCATGATTAGATGTTTCTTTAGTAGTGACTGTGTTCCTGTTATCTAGGTTGATATTGCTCAAAATTTGAGAGGAATTCTTATTAGGATTGGGAGATTCAAGTCTTTGGAGCAGCAGTATACCAAAGTTCATCTAAAGCCTATAAAGCGGCTCTGGGAAGATTTTGACTCAAGACAGCGTGCTAATAAGCTTGCAAGTGAAAGAAATGAGCTTGAAAGGATATCAAGTAATGATGATTTTCAATCCGGCTCGCATGCAGTTTCATTCTTCAGTTGGTTGCCTAGCTTCTACGATGAATTGCTACTTTATTTAGAGCAAGAATGGAAGTGGTATTGCCCGGATCTTTATTTCATGCTTTCACATTCCCATTGTTGTTTGTTCAAAAGGACACAAACAGGGGCAACAAATTTCTTAGCAAGATGCTTTACATGCTAGCATCACCTGATGTCGGCAACCATTGAATGTCCAAATCAAGTGACTAATATCAAGAACTAGAGTCTGTTATATGAAAGATTACCTTTTGTAATTGAGGATAGCTGGTTAAAATGGTCATTTGCCCCCTTTGAGCCAGTTATTTTAATCACCACAGAATATAAATATCGGTTCATTTTCTCTACTCGTTTGTTTAAATGGAAATTCTATTTTGCTTCTAGAACAGTTGATAGGTCTGCATTTCTTTGTTTTATCTTATCATTATGTGTGATTCTTGTGGAATTTGTTAATAGATAGCACTTTTTTTTGTTCTTTCTTCTTTAATATTATAAGAAATAAGAGCTTTTTGTGAGTTCTCTGAAAACATGCATTTCATGTGTCTTGGCGAAAAATACACTGCATGAAATAAGATGCCATACAACATCTGCCATAGATTATTCTGTTTAACATGAAATAAGCTACAATGGAATTAATATGATATCTGCAAATGCCTTAATTTGTAGAGTATTGGTTATCTATCTATCTTTCTATCCCTTTCCTGCATGACCTGCATATTATCTCATATGAGGAGGCATGTAGATCTTAGATCTGGAAGTAGAGTAGTTGCTTCAACCAATTTTATTATGTATGGCTTACGCCTATGTCTAAAAGAAAATATTATCACTACCTTCTCAGAAAAGTAACTTGGTTTTCCTGAGAGATAAATTGATCAACAAAGAAATTATATCAGAATGTATTATCTAAGATTTTCCTTTTCTCACTGATGTGGATTACTCATCTCATTTTTCCTCTGTCTGTAGGTGTATGATTACTTTTCCAGATGATTATAGAACTCTTGTTCCAAAGCTTCTTATTGAGACAACGGCAACTGTAGGTGCAAGCTTTGTATCCCGCATCAATCTAGCAACTGGAGATGTTGTCCCTGAAACAAAAGCATTGGCTAAAGGTTGATTTATAAATATCTTCTGGAGTTGCATTTTAGGGATTGCAGTTTTCTTTTAGACAGGTTGTTTTGCATGATCTAATGGCCATGAGTCATTGTACTTCTTAATGACTACTGCCCCTCTTGATCCCATTTAAGAATAGTAGCCACTTAAGGAGATTGTCTATTTAGGTCACAACGTCTAAGATATGCAGGTTTTTAAGAAATGCAAGCTTTCATGCCCTACTAGAAACAATAAATCCACCAATTTAATAACTAATTATCTACTGGAGGAATATTTTCTACATGCATTCTGCAACCAGCCGTTGAAGTGGGGGCTAAAAGCAATATAACTTATCCCTTTTCTTGGTAAAAAGAAAAAGAAAAAAGTAAACTGAAACAAAGAGTTTATGAAATATTTAGATGATGAGTTGACATCTCGTCAAGAACCAGCTCTTCATTTCTTTCCAATCTGAGATGGTCCATCTATAATATTTAGAAGATGAGTTGATGTCTCCTCTAAGAACCAGCTCTTCATTTCTTTCTAATTTAAGATGGTCCATCACCATCAGAGGGTCTTTGTTACTGGCACATAACTTAGCATAGAGTTCAATGGTTTTGGAGACCTCGTATCCTTGAAGAAGTCCAGCAGACTGAAACATTTCTGAGGTCAAGTACAGAAAGCATTTTTGCTTCACTGGATAAGTTTATTAAGCTGGATGTGATTGAAGGACAGTTACAGTTCATGCAACTGTCTTTCCTCTAATTATATGATGCTTTATAGACAGTTGCATCTTAGAATATCTCCATGCTTACATTCAGCGCTAGCATATATTTAAGATCACTATCTTAATCAATTTATTTTATTTTTTTTCCTTCGTACTTGCTTCTAAGGATGGTAAGACTAACATTACTCTGGCTGTTGTGTCATCTTATGTCTGGTTAATGTCCACTGGAGTTTTGGCTGGTTAAAAAATGTACCATATTTAACCTAATGGATTCAAAATGATTTGGGAGACTTGATTTGAAAGATGTGATGGTCTGAATCTCTTGATAAGTTGACTGTTCTCATTTTTCAGTTGAGGAGCAGTTTTCATTCATCAATCCTTGTTTACAATTTCAGGTATAGTAGATATCTTATCTGGGGATATGCCAAAGGGTATCAAAATTCATACCAAGCATGTTGAGGCACTGATTGAGTTACACAATATGACGGGGACCTTTGCGAGGAATATTCAGCACCTGTTTTCAGAATCTGATCTTCGAGTTTTATTGGATACATTAAAGGCAGTGTATTTTCCTTATGAATCATTAAAACAGAGGTAAGGACATATAAACCGAATGCATGTTTCTATATATGCATGTATATATATTTATAACTGTTTGTGCAAGTAGTTATACCTGGAGTTAGAATTTGCTCACTTTCTATGTACTACACTGAAAATTAGGTTGTGACGTGTATTCTTTATCCTGATTATATTTTAAGAACATCCTAGCAACTAAAGAAGGTTTGTTGTGTGACCCACCTGGCAAATGGATCTTTGATTGCCTTGAATTGAGATCACGGTTTTAGGAGACTATTTTAGGAAACCATATGATGTAGAACAGGAAAGATAACTGAAGAATGAGGAGAAACAGGATGAATGCAACTGGGAAGTTAAATGAGAGATAATGTCAAAACAGCCATATGAAGGGAAAAAGAAGAACATCAGAATTTTTTTATTCAGAAATTCTCAAAATAGCCTCTATGGAGAAAAAAATGCATTTTTGCGGAGGTATTTGAAAAGTATATCTAAGGTTCTCGGGGAATGTAAATGTTTTCCTCATCTATGAACTTTCTAATTGGTTTAAGATGGGCCCTGCCAATGAAATGGACATATCCCATGTTAAGTGAGAACTATTATTGGGATTCTTAGCCCTTCAAGGTGTCATTTAATTATAGTTTCTACCACTAAACGGGGCAACCTTTGTTGAAGTGCGATGGTAGGGTTGCTCCATAATGACCCCAAGGGTTTCAAACGCGGAAACAGCCTCTCCGCTTGCGGAGGTAAGGCTATGTATATCTTAGCCTCCCTAGACTAAGTATATTCATTTGATCTGCCAATCCGTGAATCCGATCCGATCCGTTAAGCTTATATGGTAACTGTGTGACTAATTGATTCATCATATGAATTTGAGACTAATTGATTTATCAACACAATACTACAAGATATGGTAACTATGTGACTAATTGATTCATCATATGAATTTGAGCAGAGAAGAATTTAACCTTTTTCTATGTATGTTGTTTCATTATAACTACAATACTCTTTTGTATTACTAAGGCATTTTTATTTTACACATGGAAAGTTCTTGAGGAATACTACCACATCAAACGGAGCTTTTCCCTAAAGATATTGCAGAGAACTTTGGTTGTCTTTGAAAGTGAGGAAGGCCCTCAACCGCGTATCTAATATAAGTGTTTGGTTGTTTGCCTAAAACTGAGAAGCTTTACTACCAATTTAAATTGGTTATAATGATTTTTTTTCATTATTTTTTTTAAATATATGAACTAATGTTGATAAATTGATAATTCATCTATTGGGCCATGGTTTAAAAAAAAAAATTGGACGGTTTATAAAAGCCCAATCTGTAGAACCAATCCAATCCATTCCAATATTTCACGGATTGGATCGGATTAAGCCTTCCCACGGATCAGATTGGATTCAATTTTTGCCAACCCGTTGGGATCGGAATGGATTAGGTTAGCCTAATCCGATTCATGGTCACCCCTACCCCAGACCTCGGAATGGCGGGAGTCTCGTGCACTGGGTTTGCCCTTTTTTAGGAAATAGTGATTTGAGATTTAATAATATGTCTACATCATATCTAAATAGAGAATTGTTCTGAGAACCTTGGTGTTGATAATATTATAGCTTTAACTTCTATAATATGCAATTAAGCTTATGCCAACATCAAGCCTCATGCATATGTTGGAGCTAGCATATTTTTTTTGCATATCAGTATATCACATTTTGAGGTGCACACCTAGCTAATTCTGTAGGAACCCGTTGAGTTTCGGTGTTCACTTTTTGCAACTGGACCAAAATGTCAATCTTCTTGTAGAATGGCCGTGCTAGCCAAGCTCCATTTGAGTAATTGAGTATGAAACATTTCTTCTTATTACTGATGTTTTTTCAATCTTCTTTCCAGTCTTTTTATTTGTTATTGATCGAGGGATATAACCTCTTTAGCCCATCAGATGACTTACAGTTTTCTGTGTTCCAGGTATGGACAAATGGAGCGTGTTATCCTTTCTGCTGAAATTTCAGGGGTAGATCTTAGGGGAGCTGTCACACGTGGCATTGGAGCCCAGGGAATCGAACTTAGTGAAACAGTTCGAAGAATGGAGGAGTCTATTCCCCAAGTAATTGTACTTCTTGAAGCTGCTATAGAGAGATGTATCAGCTTTACTGGTGGTTCTGAGGCAGATGAGTTAATTCTTGCCCTTGATGACATAATGTTACAATACATTTCCATACTGCAAGAGACGCTGAAATCGTTAAGAGCCATATGTGGAGTGGATGTTTTCGCTGATGGTGTTGGTTCAAAGAAGGATGTTGGATTGGACAAAAAGGAAGGGGCTCACAATGCTCGTAAAGTTGATTCGACTTCAAATGAGGAGGAGTGGTCCATTGTCCAAGGTGCATTGCAGATCCTCACAGTTGCAGACTGTTTAACAAGCAGATCCTCAGTTTTCGAAGCTTCCTTGAGAGCCACTCTAGCAAGACTGAGCACAAGCCTTTCTGTTTCAGTATTTGGTTCTACTTTGGACCAAAACCATTCACATGTGTTCAGTGATGATGGAAGTGGGGAAACGAATCTGCCCGGAAGGGCTTCATTGGATGTGGCAGCTGTTCGGCTTCTTGACGTTCCTGAAAAGGCTCGAAAACTCTTCAATCTTTTAGATCAGGTACATGAAATCAGAATAACTTTTTGCCCTCCCCTCTTTGTACCCTTTTTGGTGGGTTCGGGGTAGGGGTGACCTTTTTTGTTTTATTTTTTTTAATTGTCAAGACAAACTCACATTTTGTCCCATTTGGGACTTCAAACCTCAACCGGCAGGGTGTGACCTACTGACCTTACATAGGACTAATTCCAGCGTCAAGTGATAACCAATTGTTTTGGGTTTCTTGCCCAGCTTTAAGAATATGTTTGACCATTTTATTCTGCATCCTTTTTTAGAATGCATAAGAATAAACAAGTGAAATAACAACAGGCGGTTCATGATTGATGTAACTAAAAGTTTAGTCTTTAGACAAACCAAAGTAGTGATCTAAATGCAATTAAACAATTCTTCAAATAAAGTTGGTCCCTCCCCCGTCTGCCTTCCAAGTACTCCTTCTGTATAGGTATGTATGTATATACATGCATATGTATATATTCATATGTATATGTGTATGTATATATGTGTGTGTGTGTTATACAAATGCATGTTTATCTATTGATCATGTAAAAAATGCTGAGTTAGACTTAAATTATTTATGGTTTGGGACAACTGAACAATTTCGAAAATGCTTTTACGAATTTTGTTTAGTAGCCAAAAGTATTCTACATCTACCTTTCAATTAACTGTCCTTTATTAAATTTTATGGAAGCTGCAACTTATGCCATAATAATCAATTCATGTAAAACTCCTCTTATCCTTGGCCTGGAAGTAGCTTTCTGTTGATTCCCTGTAACTGAGAATGTTGTTCCTTCATGCATGCTTTTATGCACATCTCCACGGATAAAGTGATATGATAATGAACTGCAAGTAGCTTTTTTATTTGGACTATAAAGAGATGAAACGTATTGTTCTAAAATAATTAACTATTTATTGTTTAATTCTGCATGGGGAGAAATATGCTTTCCCTTGTTGCCAGAATTATTATTTTCTAGACATACTGTCTCTCGGTGGAAAGATTATATCAAGATATATCTCGGGGAAAGATTATATCAAGATATATCTCGGGTCAGTGCACCTGTCAGCTAGAGCAGCCTAAGTAAATCTGAAACCTAAGTTCTATGGAGGTTAAAAAATTCTGAACTCAGGACTTAGTTTCTTTACTTCACCCCTAAATGCCACTTAAAACAAAAACATGATAATCCATCATATTTTATGTTGCATTTTCTTTATAATTTCTGATTATCAATTACTGTGCATGTTTGTGCAGTTTTACACTGATGTAATTTTTCATCCTCTAAAATTAACAATTTCTGGCTTACACTATTTTTGAGGTGTTGAAGAATGCCTCTTCTCAGCCTTTGTAGCCTGACATTTGCATCTATTTAGTCCATAACAAGATGTTGGTGTCTTGCAGTCAAAAGATCCCCGATTTCATGCACTTCCACTTGCATCTCAGCGGGTTGCAGCATTTGCAGACACCGTGAATGAACTTGTGTATGATGTCCTCATCTCTAAAGTACGGCAACGCCTCTGTGATGTTTCTCGTTTGCCAATCTGGTCTTTGGTTGAGGAACCTACTGCTCTACCTCTCCCAAGTTTTAGTGCATATCCTCAGTCCTATGTGACTGGTGTTGGTGAATATCTTCTTACATTACCCCAGCAGTTGGAGCCGCTTGCTGAGGGTATTTCTAACAATGATGGCAACACTGACGAAGCCCAGTTCTTTGCAACTGAATGGATGTTCAAGGTAACCACCCCTTAATTAAATTCCCTGAATTCAGGTGCTCAAATCTCAGTTAGCTTCCTATTTTTTTACTCATAGCTTGCCTAAATAAATTAAAAAGAGAAAAGGGTTATAACAACCTAATTTCTTTGCCAAGCAAGATACCACACTTCAAACCCTGTCCAAAGGGTTGAAATACAAATAAACTCCAAACTAAAACAAGCTTGCAAGGACTGGTCATAACAACCTAATTTCAAACTAAGGTTATTAAGGGGATTGTGAACTCCAGAAGTGGTTCAGGCCAGTTCTCAACGCATATTATCTTGTCCGTGAAAACCAAGATTTGACTTATCCAATTTTATTATTATTATTTTTTCTGTCTTGTTTTGTATATAATTTAAACTGATTCAGAATAAATGATTTAAACTAGTACAGACCAACATGAAATCTATCCACCTTATCTATAGCTAACATGAAATTATTTTTACTTAGAATAAGATGATTCTGGACCATGTTTTTACAATGTTATCCTCTTGCCACAAATTTGTCATTTGATAGGATTGTTGTCGTTAGTTGGGTTAAAATTATTTATCATGATGGTACCATTTCATTGACAAAGCTGCTAAGAGGAAAACATGCTTTGATGTTTCCTGCGCCTATAAACACGTGGTAAATTTAAATTCCCCTGTACGATATTTGGCGTGCCTATGGATTGGGTGAATGCTCATGTGCAACAGTACTCTTTGATTTAACAGATTCCTTGTCAAGATTGTAAATTTTGTTTGATCAGGTCTGCAAGATAGCTTATAGGTTCTTCTGTTGTTATAAAGGTTGCAGAGGGTGCCACTGCTCTTTACTTGGAACAGTTGCGGGGGATTCAGTTTATAACAGATCGCGGTGCCCAGCAGCTATCTGTTGATATTGAGTACTTGAGTAATGTGCTTTCTGCTCTATCAATGCCAATCCCTCCAATCCTTGCCACATTCCACACATGCCTATCAACTTCCAAAGAGCAGCTGAAGGATCTTCTGAAATCAGATTCGGGCAATCAACTTGACCTTCCAACAGCGAACCTGGTATGTAAGATGCGGCGTGTGAATTTAGAACAGTGAGTTTCTGAAGAAAATTTTGTACCAGATCGGTTGATGGTGTGTCACATCTGAATTCAATTCATTTGTCAAAATTCAGCTTTTCTTTTATAAATCCGTGACAAGTCATTTTGTACCAGGTTGGTTCAATTAGTGAACATAATACTTTTGAGTTGAAGAGTAAAATGAAAAAATAGAATTCATGTAACTGACCTGAAATAATTGATAAAAGGTTTGGTTGAGTTGAGTAATTGTATATTTATTTTGCCCAGACATAAAAACTGGTTTAATAAGATGTGCCCGTGACATGTTTAATCTACCATAATTACATGTCCAAGCTAAAACTCGACCGACTTTTTCATGTTTTAATTGTAAGTTTTCCAAAAAAATTAAAAATAAAAAATTGTAGGCTTAAATTAGTTTTTTTTTTCTTTTTCCCCATCACCATTTAAAGCTTTGTTAATATTTTTTCTATTCACAATATTATTAGTCACCAAAAAATAACAAAGAAAATCATTGCATATTGTCATAAAATGTAAACCCTAAGACTTGTCAAAAAAGTATAAATGCAAAACCTAAAATTCGCCACCACCACACCACTCCTCCACCTCCATATTTGTGCACCTCTAATTATAATAGACTAGAGGTGCACAAATATGAGTGTTATAATTAGAGGTGCGTGTATTTTATTAATGTTAAAAACAAAAATTGACAAGGAACCGTTAGAAAACTAAAATTGAACCGAACTCAACAGTTTCAATTCTAAAATTAAAAAAATGTTAGAAACAGTTTCACCAAAAATCGCAAAAAATCAAACCAGGTGCACCCCTAATATTACCTAAGCTACAATTAGCTTCCAAAATTTTAAGCCCCGATAACAAGCTTGTTTCTAAGCTATAGTTGCAACAGCGTCATATTCATATCATTACATTATATCCTTGGCATTTATATATATTTTATTTATTTTTATCCTTTTTAAAAAAGGATATTTATGATATAATTAAAACACGAATAAAAATGTGAGAGAGAGAAATAAAGTGATTACTTGCATACCACTATTTTATCATTGCAAGCTGCTACAAGGATTGCAAGTTCAGAGAGAGAGCGAGAGATGTATATATTAAAAAAGATGTAAAGGGACTTCTAGAAAATAAAAACTTGAATTTCGTACCAAGTATTGGCTACTGGCTTCGATGTGATTTCTCATGCCATATGCTTCATTGTCAGAAATTTCAATACATGACCATACTGCCATCTGAAACAATGAGATTGCTGTAAACTATAATGTCCATCTAAAAGAAGGTATGATAGGGTTCATCAGTTCAACCTGTCTCTGCTCAATCTTAACTTTTTTGGAGGTTCTTATAATATCTATCTCCGAAATAAATTACAATGTAACAGAATTTATCTAGCATATACCAAAGTACAAAAAGAGTAATAGAGGTCCAAGTAGAATTTCATCAATGACTGATAGCTTCCACAAACATTACAAAAAAAAACTGCCCACCCAACTTAAATCACAGAAGGCTTTCTCCTTTCTCAATACTCTATTTTACCTACTTTAAGAGTAGGTCTACAATACACCCGGTATGTGTAAATACACCAAATAAATCTGGACCGTGCGTGTATAACTATAGAATGTGTTCTTTGTACAAGCCTCCCCTTCCAATAACACGAAAAAAAAAAAGATTTTAATACTCATCAGCAAATCAATCTCAAGAAGGTTCAATTACCTCAGGGACTCCCTCCCCTTACCTGCCAACTGTACAGAGAAATTTGCTATCCGGCAGATTTAAGTTCCAGTTACCTCGGGGTAACCACACAATTGCATTTCTATTTTTTTCCGAGAGGTGAAGAGTCGTATCACAGTTCACCGTGGAAGATTCTCAGGCAGGTGGAAGCAAGACTTCTGCTGAAGAAAACTTGTCCAAGAATAGGAGAGAAGCCACAAAAAAACACTGCACACACTTTACGCACACACACCTGGTTCTGTAACAAGTACCTTTTTCATTTAAGGATATGATTGTAATGGTTGGACATAAGTAAATCTTCTATTCCCCTCCTTTTTCCTTTCTTCACAGCTCATTCATGTGCATTGTGCATACAGATTATACTTGTTTAACTATACTGCACCGGAAAGGGTTGGGGTGGCTGGAAAGGAAGAGGATGGAAGAGATTTCCAACTTGCCGTGGATTATCAAAAAGAAGGCACAGAAGATAACCTACATGGAACCATATTCATGAAGCTTACAGACATCCCAAAGATTCAGCAAAAGCAAACAATAATTTGCTTAAAGTTTACCCAGAAAAAAAAAAAAAACCACAACAATTATAAATATAAATCCATGAGTGCAAACATGAAAAAATTGGGACTTTTCATTTACCTTATGGTTAAGAAAAAATCATGGTCCCTTTGAGCAGCAGTATCACACTCATCAAATCTGTCCTTTCAACTGTTTGAATAAGGTAATAACCCAGAAAGAGGGGCAAATTTTCTGAAAATAATATTTAACATAAGAAGAATGACAATGATAAGTTATACCTACCTCAAAATCCTTTCACTTCTAATTATATTGATGATAGGGAGATGGTAAGGTCTCAATAAAGCTGTGAGCACAGAAAGGAAAAAAAAATTCACCCATGATGACGTTTTAACTTGGGACCCCAAAAGCACACATTCATAAAATATTGTGAGATACAAGAATAACTACCTCATGAGTTTCATCTATCTATCTAAGCAATCCACTAATAGGGGCAAACTAGACTTCTGAGAGATCTCATGTGACCATGCATTACAGGGGAACGCTACCTGCTCCTATCACGCTCCACATATACATCCTGATCACTGTATCTGTCCCTGCCTCTATCTCTTACATTCCTGAAATTGCTGTACTTCGAATCCAATCGTCTTCCTCCATCTCTGCTGCCTCTACCATTCCTCTCATAAGACCTTTCATGGCTGCGGTCTCGTTCCCGGTATCTGTCCCGCTCTCTATCTTGATCGCGGTTACGATCTCTCTCCCTGTCTGCTGAATCACTTCTTCTACGTCTACTCTCATATTCCTTTTCTCTTTGCTTCCTCCGTTCCTCTACTTCATTCTCCCTTGCTAATCTTTCCTCTTCCTTTGCCTTCTCCTTTGTCGCCTGGTAATAAAAGTTCCAAATTCTCCATTCAAGGAAAAAGGGAAAAATAAACAAATTCCAACATGTAGATCATTGTCAGAAAGGAGACTCACCTTGTACTCAGTGAGGAAATCCCTAACCATGCCATAACCAATATGCTGCTTGCCAGTTATGTGAGATTGAGTCCTCTCAGCGGCATCATTTGCTATAAGAAAAGAACCACATATCTCACACAGAGCCATCTTTTTCTCCTGTGCGAGCATTGATACTTTGTCATTCTGGTGCTGTTGAGTCACGGTTGTCTTCTCAGCATTAAGCATCTCCACCTGCAACAGAATGGTTTTCAAACACTAGAGTTAAATTTCCATGAATCTCATAATGACAAATTCAGAGTTCAAAAAGAACTTGCAAATTGGATAATAAACACCCCGTAGCACCTTCCTCATGAGTGCTTCAGCTTCATCAACCTTCCCAGCTTCACCAAGGGACTCCACTTGCTCCAGCAGGTTCTTTATTTTCTCCTCCAGCACAGACAACTGCTCAGATATTTCCGCAGAGATTGGAGCAGGTGGGGAAATTTCCACCTCTTGAGCAAGGCGTTCTCGCCCACGCCTAACTCTTCTATCTAAGTCCATAATCTGAAAGGTGATGATAATGATATTCAAATATATATATATACACGCTAAAGTTTACTGTTCATGACCAGAAGGCCCAGAATATAATGACAAACGTAACTTACCAACTTCTCACAAAAATGAGCAAGTTCTGCTTCAAACCTGGGCACGTAAGAGTCATGTCTTGGGGACTTCTCAAAACTAAAACCACCAATATATCCTCATTAAAACCATGAGAGAGAGAAATAGAATCACAGACTACAATAAAAGAAGTGCATTAGCCAGTGTATGTCCCATGTGCACCATCATAGGGTGCTGGAGGGGAATATTAGAGATAGACCTAATGTTTGTCTTTATTTTGCACACAGTAGGGTGTAAGCCAGACAATTCTAGAGCCAAAAGAAGTCCCAGAAATACGCAAACTTAAATTTTGATAAAGGGTTACCTTTTATTAAACTCCATCATCCATGTTTTTCAGTTATCTTTTTTATTTATAAATGACCAAATGTGAATATATAATCATGACAAAAATCTCTAAAAAAAAATCAAAGAATATTCTTCACACACGCATGCACAGTCATTCAACGTATTTGCACACCTGAAAATGTTGAATTTACTCAAAAGAAAAAAGGGGGAAAAATGTAAGGAACCTCCATGCATTAAACTCTATCACTAAGTAGCATTAATACAGTTCATGCCAAATTCAAACTGTAAAACCACACTGAGGCTAAACTCTGATGGGATATGGTCAGATATTTTCTCTACAACAGTCACAGAGTCGGTAGGGGGGGAAAATGTAGGTCCACCATTGCACTATATATTTTGTAATGATTAGAATGGAAATGGAGACGAAAAAGGTTTGGAAAATATTATCTATGAAGATGGAACAACCTCAAAGCCTATCCCACTCATTGGAATTTTATCTAGCCAAATTATGTATTTCGAATTTTTCACACGTTTTGAGACAAAAGAACATATCAAGTTATATAAAATTTCTCATGAAAGGAATTTATAGCTGATCATATTTAAATCTAACTGTGAAGTTGCATGATACAATGAAATCTGAAATTTGCAGAGGCATTGATACAAAGAAAATTTCAACAGCCGGCAAAAATAGTCCATTGCTACCAAAGCATACAACACATATTCAAAGTCAATCCCACTCTTGAAAATAGATTAACTGCCTTTTGACTGCAATAGAGGCCTTTCACTTTTGCAAATTAGTCACAAGAGTACAAGAGGTGAAGTGTCAAAACCAGGCAACTATAAAAATTCTTAAATTCCAATAAGAGGTTAACAGTTCATCAAGTTAACCAATTGATTTGGAAAGTAAAATTGATCCCCTTCCTTGCAAGGATCTGAACAAAAAGCTTCAGATCAGTTACCTCAGAGAGACCTGCAACAGCCAGACTCCATGTCTTTTTAGCACGCCGAGCGTGTTACTCATATTTAAAAGACAATCCTATGACACACGTATAAAGCAGCCAACTCACTCAAAAAAGGATTGTAAGAGGGAAAAGAAAAAGAAAAAGAGATACAAACTGTTTCAATAGAAACACATCAATCCGAACAAAGCCTATTCAGAACCAGGAAACCAAACATAATAGCCAACAAATTAAAAACTCACTTCATGAGCTGTATTATAAATATGACAATTTGAGAATCATACATTTAAGCAGCACTTTTCTTACTGGGTATAATATGAAAATCCTAGAAGTAGGTTCCATGGGAGAACTATATTCATCCAATCATCATTAGAATATAAAATACAAACCATAAAGAGAACCCATGAAGATAAAAAATTCTCTTCATAACAATTTCCTAACAGATGGAATCCAAACTATATTCAGACAATTACCTTTCTTTCAACTTGTCATCATGAATTTTTGGGCATGCTCCTGGTGTAAAACAACACAGTAAAAAAACAACAATTAGCGATAATACTTGGAGTTTAAGTATTGCAATTAATACCCTAGGTTTGGTTGCTGACAGATAATGTAGGAAAAGAAATGAGACCAAAAATCTAGAAGTTTATATTTGGACCACTAACCAAACCTTATACAGCTACATAGCTCAATTAACCTTGAACTTTGTCACCCTTTAAAAACCCAAATATCATAACATATGATAAAAAATAATAATAATTTCTCTCGTCTTTGCTACACTTCCATCAACAAATAAACACTAAAAAGGAAAAAAAAAAACACAATTTCAGCAAAAATTTGATCACAAACACACCTAGATCACTCCGAGTGTTCACGAACAGATCATGAGGGCAAAATCGAATCATATAGGATCCACAAACCTCCTTATCGTCCCATGTAATTTCCTTGTACCCCCTTCTCTCTTCTTCAGTGAGATTACGAGCTAAAAATACAACAAAATAGAACCACACAATTAACTGAGGTAAAAAATATATGAGGAAGAAAGAGACTAAATTGAAGGAAACTGAAAATTGGGTCTTTGAAGGATTGTGAGCTAACCTCAACCAATAGAATATTTGTAAATAAAAAAAGTAATAAACTTGCCGTATGAGTATCAAATCAATTGAAGAAACGATGATGCCAATTCCAAACAATTGAAGCTTAGGGTTCTCACGAGTACACGAAATTCAAACAAAAATATTTGCAAAAAAAAAAAAATTGTCATATGAAATTCATAGCTTAGGTTTTCACGGAAGCGACCTGCACCCATGAGTTCGTCTAGCAAAGCTCTCTGCGCGTCCATGGTTGATTATGGAGGTTTTTGAGATTCGGAATATTAAACTGAGAAGATTGGTTATGCGAAACCCTAGTTTAAAGAAATATAACGCTGAGAGATTTTCAAGTCTGGTGTTACACCCTGTTTGGCATCATATCCTCGTGGAAATTGGATTTCCAAAATGCTTGGTTAACAGTTTTTAAAACTCAGAAACAAAAACCTTTTTTTCAGGGAAAAAAAACAGTTTTCTGAAAGGAAAATAATATGTATCATGAATAATAATTCATGATTCATGTCTGAAAAAATAAAAATGATAAATATCATGAAATTATTTCATGATTTGTATCATGCCATGTAAAACGACAATGTTATTTTAACATTGTTATTCAATTTAAATTTATTTTTGGGTAAATATTATTAACACTCTCCTAAGATTTGAGGCATTGTTAGACGACTACAACTTTGTAGAGTTTTGTCACCAATACTTTCGGTCAGAATTTTCAATTTTTTAATATGTGAATTGTCCTAATTGTCGTGAATATTTAAATAGATTTTAATAAAAATATATCAAAATTATGAATGACTTCACTACCCCTCATTATTACATTCCTTGAATTACACCCTCGCACTCACCCACGCAACACCCGCCATTTCTCTCTCTACCTTGTTGAATGTACGTATCACTTCTGTATCAGTGAATCGCACTCACCCACGCAACACCCGCCATTTCTCTCTCTACCTTGTTGAATGTACGTATCACTTCTGTATCAGTGAAACCTCTTACATTCTTCTTCAACAACGATCACAATCCCTAACCCTAATATGCAAACCCTAACCCTAATCACACCAACTCCAAATCTTTATTCCCTCTTAAACCCTAACCAATTTCACATTTTCATGTTGTCAGTGCAAACCCTAACCAACGTATCATCTTCTGTATTACACTAGTTGAAACCCTAACCAACCTCTCATCATCTGTACCCCAACAGTTCAAACCCTAACCAACCTCTCTTCTTATCTACTCCGTCAGTCCCTAACCAACCTCTTATATTATCTACTTCGTCAGTGCAAACCCTAACCAACCTTAGCATTTGTTGTACTCCATTAATCTCGATTGTTTAGTTCTCGTTCAATTTGTCAATTGCACCATCGCTCAACAAAGATAAACTAATCTTTTCTTAGAATCTTACTATCAAATTCATAATGGGTTCATGTATATTAGATATATTTCTATATAACAGCATGTTACGTATTGATTTACTTTCAATTGTGTTGATTGCACGTATATTTCATATTGCATCAGGGACTTCGATTTGAATTTGGGGCTTTTCATAAATCCTTGCAACATTTGGGGCTTTTCATAAATTCTTGCAATAATTGAGATTTTTCATCTAATTATTCCAAATTAGGGTTTTCTATTTTGGGATTTTCATTAAATTAGGGGTAATTAACTCAAATTGATTGCAAATTAGAGTTTTCTATTTGAGAATTTTTAACAAATTAGGGTAATTAGTAGCATTTGGTTGCAATTACGTATTTTATTTTGGGGGTTTTCAACAAATTAGGGTAATTAGTGG
This sequence comes from Cornus controversa, assembly GCA_026545225.1. Classification (NCBI taxonomy): domain Eukaryota; kingdom Viridiplantae; phylum Streptophyta; class Magnoliopsida; order Cornales; family Cornaceae; genus Cornus; species Cornus controversa. The sequence continues at coordinate 46,431,525 of CM048852.1, read as the reverse complement.
CATTTGGTTGTAATTGCGCTTTTTAAATTTTGGGGATTTTCAACAATTTGGGATGATTTATTGAAATTGATTGCAAATTAAGGTTTTATGTTAGGAAATTGTTAACAAATTAGGGTAACTAGTAGAAATTGGTTGCAATTACGTATTTTATTTTATGGGTTTTCAATAATTTGGGGTAATTTACTGAAATTGATTGCAAATTCTGTTTGGGTATTTTTCAACAAATTAGGGTAATTATTATAAATTAGTTACAATTACGTATTTTATTTTGATGGTTTTCAATTATTTAGGGGTAATTTATTGAAATTATTTGTAAATTGGTTAAAATTAACTTAGTAATTGGACTGTGTATGTTTATCGCATGACGGACAATGCAAAATTAGTGACAATTTTGGGTTCCGCTCTGGTTTACATACACTGTTTCAATTACTTAGGTTAATACATGTTAGTGATTGGATGGTAAGTGTTGCCATTTCTATCTACCAGTTGAAAATGGACAAATTGCATAATCTCCTACTGTTGTTTGACTATCACATGTATCTGTTAAAGTGTAAAGATTCAGATAGATATAATTATCTGGAATTGTACTCAGATGCCTATGCATTGGTGCATAATGATATTCCTAGTGAAAAAGGTGTGGCATTGAATATCTTCTGCAACATACCTAGGAGTAATGATAGAATATTATTAAATAGGGATGATGATGTGATCGTAATGTTTGAAATGCACTCAGAATATAGAAGGATAGATATATTTGTTAAGATTGCTTAGGTTTCTCTAGTTTCTTGTAAGGAACACTTTTGAAATAAACTTAAACAATGATGTGGAGGAAATTGTACCAGAAAAACTTGTGAGAATAGAAGTGGATAGTGATTTTATGGTAGATATGGAAAGTCCTGTTAAAGAAGATGTGCTAAGTGACTTTAGCTTTTCAGACAGTGATGATGTGAGGAGTGAAATTTTGAGGATGAGGACAAGATGATAGATATGGTGATGGACATGACAGTGGGTCAAATGTTGAATTGGAAGTGGAGAGTCCTGATGTCAGTGATAGGATTTTATCTGATTATAGTGATAGTACTAAATTCAGTGCAGACAGTGGTGATGAGATTAATAGACTAAGGAATAATGTGCATAAGTATATAACTGGGACACCATTCAAGTATAGTGAGGATGGTGAGATTATTTTTTAAATGAAATAACTGTTTGATAACATATATCATTTAAGGAAAGTTTTAAATGAGTATGTTATTCAAAGGGGTTTTAAATTGGTGGTGGAGAAGAATGATAGGACTAAAGTGACTAGTCACTATGGGAATATAAGTTGTGAATGGAGAATCCATGCAAGTCTATTGCCAGATCAAATCACATCTAAGTTAAGGTTAAGGACACTTGGTGCAAATCACAGTTGTGTTATAACCAATAAAAACACCTGGTGACTTCATCTTATATAGCAAAGAAACTTGTGAAGAAATTTAGAAATCAACCTGAAATTAGTATCCCAACTTTGGAGACAAAAATTAGAGATACATTCAAGGTGGATGTGAGTGAACAATGTTTGTACAGAGCTGGAAAGAAAGTCAATGTAGATAATGAAAGAACCTATGCAGCTTTATATAAAAAATTGTCGCAGTATGCAACAGAGGTTCAAAAAACCAACCCTGGAAGTTTGATATTTATCAAACCTTCAATTGATGAGCCACCAAGGTTTAGGAGAATATTCTTAGCATTTACTGCAGTTGTAGATAGGTTTAGGGATGGTTACAGACCATTTATTGGTCTGGATGATTGTTTTTTAAAAGGTCCTTAAGGTGGTATTCCAATTAGTGCAGTAGGGGTTGATAGGAATAATGACTTAGTTCTATTTGCAATTGCAGTTATGGAGTCTGAAAACAAATACAATTGGAAATAGTTTCTGGAACACCTACACAAAATCACTGGTGATGCACTTGGAGAGTTGTCTTGGACCATTATAAGTGATGGCCAAAAAGGCATATTATCAGCTGTGGATGAAATATATCCTAGTACTTTCAAAAGGAGGTGTGACAGGCATATTTAAGCCAATTTTAGGATAATTTATTATGGGGTTAAGTATAGGTCATTGTTTTAGACAACATCTAGGGCTTATAATGAGATTGACTTCATGAAAGCCATGAGAATGATAGAAAGTTATTTTCAACAAACATGTTAGTGGTTGATGGATCATCCACTTGAAACATGGGCAAGACAGGAGTTTGATGAAATGGTGAAATATGATTTTGTCACCAGTAATGCAGTTGAGTCATTCAACTCTTGGCTTAAACATGTGAGGGCAAAGCCAATACTTGCTTTGTTAGAGGGTATAAGAACCAAAATAATGTCCAAATTTTCAAAAAGATTTCAGAAGGGAACTAACTTGACTAATTTAGTAGTCCTAAAGATTATGAAGAGATTGAACATAGACATTTCAGATTCAAATTCATGTCAACTGATATGGCCCGGAGCTAACTTGTATGAGGTTACACATAATAACGAAATAAGATATGTTATGAATCTTCAGAGAAGGATATGTTACTGCAGAGAATAACAGATTAGTGGTGTGCCATATAAGCATGTAGTAACATGCATTACATGGAAAAGATATAACATATAGGAGTATTGTGATGACTTTTTCAACATGTTTGTTTATGTCAAAGCCTACAGAAATCTGATACATCCTATACACCATAAGAGTCGATAGGATGAAGTAGAAAAACAGGCTTTGCTTCCTCCAGTTTTAAGAAGACCAATAGACATACCTATACGGCTATACTGTCAAAAAGGAGGGAGACTGGTGAACCACAGGCTGGTAAGAGGTCAACTATTGTGAGATGTAGTATCTGTAAATGTATTGAACATAACAAAAGGGCTCAAATGGCTCCAATTAAAAGCAAAAGAAATAAAGGAAGAACTTCAGTAATAACATCAACCTCAATAGCAGTACCATCAACCTCAATAGTTGTAGCACCATCAACTTCAGCAGTTGCAGCACTATCAATTTTATGGGCAATAACTGCAACACCAAGAGGAAGGAGAGCAACAAGAGGAATTGCAGTAAGGACAAAGAGTGGAGCATTTGGACCATCACAACAAACCCAATCTAATATAAGCCATTTTTGGTTGGTTACATATATGTTAATTTTCATTGTAAATAACACATGCTGGTATTATAATCATGTATGTATTTTTGCAGAGTGGAGTAATAGGACCATCACAACAAAGTCAGAATGGAACAATAGGGTCACCACAACAATCTTAGTCCAATGTAAGACATTTATTGGTTACTTTTTTTATAAATTTAATTAATCTTTATTTTAAGTAACACATGGTGATAATGGTGTTTAATGTATTTTTTTACAAGTCATAGTGGACTAAGAACAAGTTTTTTTGTCAGTATGGTATGCAATTTTTTGTCCATATGAACCCATCTACTTTATCTATGTGATAACATGTTTTTTGACAAGAATGTAACATGACAATGATAACATGTAGTTAGTTTTTGTATTTTCTACTTTATTGGGACATGGCAGTAGTATTGACAGTGGTATTATACATGTTTGAAATATTAGAGATAAGACATTAGTTACGTATTAAATGTTAGGATATTGTGTTTGGTTATTATGTTTTAGTTTGAAACGACTTAGTTCAGTGGTATTATACATGTTTACTAAATCTGTTAGGGCTAGTTTGGTACGCAGGAATGGAGGTGGAATGAAATGGTCATTCCACTTCTAATTCCCTTTCTCTTGTTTGTTGTGCTACACTAGAAATGGAATGGTTATTCCTAATCATTCTCTTGGAATGTTCATTCCAACAAAACCATTCCTCTTCCTGAGTTATGGAATGGTCATTCCATTCTCACTTCTTCTTAAAATTACCCCATCTCTCTCTTTTACAACTCACTCTAGAATATATATATATATACACATATATATATATAATAGGTAATTAGTGTTAATTTTTCTTTCTATATATATAATATAATATGTATGTTATATACTTGACACACACCTATATGTATATATATATATACATACACATGTCACGTGTCATATATATAACTTACTATATTTTAAGTTGTGAAATAAAAAGGAAGGTTCTTGTTTTATCATTTGCATTTTTAAAACTGATTATGTTTTATAAAAAAGTATAACATGTTGGAAGGTATTTGTAATACCCCGCTCCAACACATGGTATGATATTGTCCGTTTTGGGCCTTAACTTACACGATTTTGCTTTTGGGTTTTACCCCAAAATGTCTCATACCATTTGAAGAGAACATACTACATATAAGCACATCCCCTTTTTCACACCCAGGCGATGTAGGATTGAGCACCCTGTACCCTGTCAGTGTGGTAGCTCAGCCCAGTGTCTGTTTTCACATCCGCCCACTCACACCCATCCACAAGGGTTACTACAATCCACCGCCTTACGAGGCTCGACGTCCTCGTCGGCACACTTTCGGCTGGGTTCAGGCTCTGATACCAACTGTAATACCACGTTCCAACATATGGTATAATATTGTCCGCTTTCGGCCTGAACCTGCAAGATTTTGCTCTTGGGTTTTACCCCAAAATGCCTCATACCATTTGAAGATAATACACTACATATAAGCACATCCCTTTCTCCATACTCAGGCGATGTGGGATTGAGCACCCTATACCCTATCAATGTGGTAGCTTAGCCCAGTGTCTTGTATTCGCACCCGCCCACTCATACCCTTCCACAAAGGTTACTACAGTATTACCATTTCATTCCTACATCATTATCTATTCGCAGCTAAACATTGGAATGAGAATGGGCATTCCATTATATTCTCATTCTCATTCCATTCCTAACTTCATCCATTCCCATTATATTTCATTCCTGCATACCAAACTAGCCCTTAGTGTTATACTTGCATTATTATTATTTTTGTTGAAATATTTGTATTATAGTTATGCATTTGTATTAATGGCATTAACTATGTATATGTATTAATAATACATCATTTCTTCTCAAAACAAGTCATTCATTACAGTATTCACATATATATGAAAACAATGAACATGGTTAGGACAGTTACAATACACATCAACATGCTAGCAAATACTAGTACTTTTGTCATTGACATTACTGAATCTAGAGTAACAACATTAACACCCACTGCACCAACACCAACAACAACACTTTGACCCTTGTTAACAATGTTATGAAAGTCTGTATGCTCTGTGGGATTCAACCATGAAAAGAAATGACATCTTATATGCTCACAGTTGTAATATAGTCTTCCAGGATTTCCAGTTGATTGAGAGATTATAATTGCTGATCTTCTGCCACAAAAACATTTTATATTGCCATTTTGGTTCATTTTGAATGCTCTATTGATTTAAAAAATCTGCAACTTTGCATTTTATCTTCAGTTGTTGCACTTTGGATAATAAATAAATAAATAAATTTGAGATGTAGTATAACCAATATTAGGGTGGTTCCAAGCTTAAGGTTGCTTCAGTTATTGCAAAGCTTCAATGTTGATTTTCTGGTGCAAATGGTTGGTTAATGCATGGTGTATATATATAGAGAGGGGCGCTTGCAAATTGTAATGGCTACTTTTTGGTTTTTCCCGCCACTAGTCATTGCAAGCCTCAACCCAATAATCTAGCTCACAGTTGCATGATATAATACAAAAGGTGTTGAAAGTGGCATTTTAGTTCATTATAGAGGGTTAAAAGAGTAAATTTAATATTCAAATAGGTTAAATCATAAGTCAAAGGATAACATGGTCTTTCACCATCAAAAAGTGGTCTGACATGACATACTTTTGACAGGAAGGGGTGTATGTGATATATGGCACAAACCTCAGGGGGTGTTGGTGAAAAAATTGTACAAAGTTGTAGTCGCGTGACAATACCTCAAACCTCAGGGGGTGTCAATGAAGTTTACCCTTTATTTTTTCAAAGAGTAATGCTACACGTCATGAAAATATTTCATGAATTTTTATCTTGAATGATGTGGCAATTAAATGGTGAGTTAGTATTGGTGGAATTCTCCCTATACACGGAATGTCAATGGTATTATCACTTGCCACATCATTCATGAAGGCAATTCATGATAAAATTTCATGACGTTTAGCATTTCTCTTTTTCAAACCTCACTCTTCATATGTCTCTTAGTTTGTAATAAAATAACTCAAACTTTGCCACATCATTCATGATACAAATCATGAAATAATTTCATGTTGTGTATCATTGCTCTTATTATTATTTTATATATATACACACTACTTTCTTATGCACACACACTCTCTCTAAAACTCTAATTTTAATGAGTCTCTCTTTAATTACACACTTTTTATCTCCTTAAAATTCAACCAAAATATCAAATCAAAATACAATTGTAAGAAGCTTTGAGTGAATTATGTGTTTATTTTATTCTTCACACATGTAGATGGTTGAAAAAATTAGAGTTCTTATTCCCGCAAAAGGGATCAAATTTGTAGGTCGAAGATGATGGAAAAAATTTGTAGATTTAATGGAAATGATATTTCAAACAAAAATACCAAATTGAATTAAAGTTATTGAATTATGTTGGGAATTGAATTCTATAATAATAATAAGTTTTGCCATTTTTTCTCTCAATCTTGTCATATATTCTCTAAAAAAAGTTGCTTTTACAATGAAACTTGTCATATTATCACTTACCGAAAAAAAGAAAAGCCGCCATATCATCTGCCATGTATTTTGTGATTATATCTCATGAAAATAATTTGTGATGTTTAGCATTTTCCAAATAATAAAAAAAGAAACCCAATTTGATTTGTGGTTTTTACCTCTATAATTATTAGATGGAAGCACAATCTAATCACAGGTTCATTTTAAGAAAAAGTTAAATATATAACAAAGTATAAGACATTTTTATCTTTTTAATATCGCCACATCATATTCAAGATACACATCTCGAATTGAACTCGAGATGTATAGCACGACTCTTTAAACAATTAAGGAACTAAAGAAAGAAAAAGATTGTGATAAGTGATCTTTAAATAATTAAGGAACCCGAAGAAAAGAAAAGATTATGATAACACTTAATCATGTTTAGATTATTTTATTTTGTAAAAGTCGTGGTAAAATAGAGATTCACTTGTTTGAAAAAAAAAAGAGAGGACAAAATGAGCAATTACTAACTCTTATATCTTTCTAAATCTGTACACTTTCGTATAGTGACGAATCCAGAAATTATTTTAACAAGGGACATTGACTTTAGGGGGTTGTATGAGGGATTACTATGCGTGAAAAATAAGACAGATTTGCTTACTATAGATATAGGGAGGTAGAGAGTGAAGAAACTAGAGAGAGAAGAAACGAGAGAGTGAGTCGATTACTTTATTATCATTTGGTTTCAAAAAAAGTTAGTGGGGTCCTATGTGTATTTTCAAATTTTAAGTGGGGGGGGGGGGGCAATTTTAAGTTTTTACTATCTCTTGGATTAAAAAATAATAATAATAATCAGTGGAAGCCTAGATGAGAATTTTCAAAATTTGAGTCGGAGAATTTTTAAGTTTTAAACAAAAATCATTGTTAGTATTTTAAATAACCAAGAGTTAACACTGGGCTCTTGGTAGGTCTATCCTTGCTTTCACAGGGTTGCAAATAAATTGAACTGTTAATAAATAACTTGGGCTCTGTTTGGTTAAAGTTTGACTCAGATTCGTTCGTTAAACAAACAAGTTGATCTCGAGCTTGATTTATAAGCTCGTTTAGTAAATGAGACAATCCTGACCAATATTGGACTATGTTGTGAACATAAATTTGTTTAGGTTTGTATATGTTCATGAACATAGGTTCGTTTAAAGCCTCGTGAACATATCCATAAATATAATCTCATGTTTTTGAACATAGGCTTATATAAACACATATAAGTTCATGAACAAACTAAAACAATCTTGAAAACGAGCTCAAATTGAATCTGAACAATATTTGTTATTAAACAAGTTGAGCTCGAATTGAGCCTAAACTTTTTAAAACAATGATGAGTAAAGTCCAAGTTTAACCTTTTGAGCTCATCACGATGTCAAGTCAAACTCATAGACCAACGAGTCAAATTCGAATAGAGTTAAGTTTAACTTGGCTCAACTAACCTCGGTTCATTTGCAGCGCTGTAAAATTGATAGATGAAACAGTTACATTATCCCTCTTCTTAGGGGTGGAACTATTAGTGGGCTAACATGGGCTATATGTCACGTCTTATGACCCGAGATGCAAGGGTGAAAAGAGAGTTGTTGGACTCAAACCGAGCCCAAAGTAGAAAACTAAAATAAAAAATGAAAAAAAAAATAGCCCTAAGCTGATAGAAAACTCTAAACACCCATTACAAAAGAATTCATAACAAATTCATTTTAACTCGAAATAGGAAAACTAAAATTCTATAGAAACTAGACTAAATGCACCACATGGGTAACCAAATCTCAACAGCTAACAATAAGCCGATGAAATAACCTTTTCAAGTTAAGGCAGCTTATATGGTGCGAGCTAAACACACACCTTTGTCAAGGATGGACTCATTTGAATGCCTTAAAGAATTTATAAAATTATGAACTCTGGTATTTGGAAATAGACATAAAGGACTACAATCCTGAATTTTTTTAAAATATATTGAATTTCAAAAATGGGTCAAATGAATTTTCCAATTCAGCACATAACAATGGTTTCAAAATGTAAGAGCAGGACACTATGGAATTTTTATAAAAAATTGTAATTTTTCAAAATTCACAAAATTAAACTGAAAAATACTAGACATCTAGGAGAAGACATGGTAAATTTTTTTAAGTCATTTGGAGTAGTGTAGGCCTATCAAAAAAAATTTGCAAAACCTAGACAGAAAGGGGTATTTTCATGAATAATTTGTCAAAAATAATTTTCCTTCTCATTTCTCCCATGAACCTGCACCAAACTGAACCAAACATAAGATAAAAGCATGAATACAAACCTAAAATCATCCATGACAAGTCCTAACTTAAGATATCAAAATTCAAAAATGAAATATGGTGCAAAACGTGACAAAAGTTATTAGCTTGTACATACAACATGACATTAATGTCTCATTACATACACATTTTCAAAAGAATCAAAAGGGATTAAATTCAAGGAGAAGCAATCCTAAACATGTAGTAGGTGGCTAAGTGTACAAAAAGTCACAAGAAAGTTTATGAACAAATTTCATCATGCGTATTACAAAATGAAGCCACAAGAGGCCTTAACATCAAAAAGAAATTCCTTGAAACCCGTTGCACCGATGGAGGCTCAACTCTCTTCGGTGTCGACTTCTTTACTTAAAATATTTAGGGGTGAACTTATCCTCTCGTAGCTCAGTAGACGATAAGTTAAAAGATTTATATCGCCAATTATACCACATATCTAACCATTAAGTGATCAATGATGTAACTAAGATTCATGCTCCCTAAATGCCTAATTTTTAGAATAGTTTTATACATGAAATGACATTACAACAATAACTTCCACAATCCAATTAAGGGTAATATTAACATACATAAAACATGTGAAACAAATATACAATTCGAAGACCAAAGAATATAAACGAAAACTCTGAAATGATCAAGGAGGGATTGACTCATAAAACATCCTTCAAGTCACGTGTTTGTGGCACGCACTAGGCATCAAACAGGACACGTGTCATTGACGACGTTCAAAATGATTTTTTTCGGATACTAGCACTGGTTACCACCCCTAATTGGCCAATATATGAGGATTTTTCTTAACGGACAATACCCTTAAACACAACATCAAATTCCAAAATCATCATCCATAACACATTGTGGCATGATCAATCAATTCAACACACGTGCAATTATCACACATACATAAACAATGCAATAATATTCAATTAATGTCATATGGTTACACCTAGCATGACATGGTCTCATAACCTCAACATTGACAATAATTTTATCATGTGAAAATAATATTTCAAATAGCACAATTAGGTAATAAATGTTGTAATCCAACTACAACAACCACAATAGATATCACAATAACCCTCCAAAAAAATAATCGCATCCTCCACATATCTTATAAATACAAAAAAGACATAATATTTTTTCACAATCATCATTAAAAACATGAGACAATATCCATGAATACGTGGGATTAAAATGGAATAAAATGAAATAAAACCCTAAACACTCCATAGGTAAACATATGTAAACTTTAACCAAATAAAATTAAAAACTAAAACTCTCTACCTTAATGGAGTTTAAAAGCCCTAATAGAGTGAACTTGCTCCAAATTGAAAATAAAAATCACCAAATTGTAATCCTTGACGTGAGCTTAAAACATTCCTTCTTGCATTTCTTCAAAATTCCATTCAATCTAGATGAAAAACTAGCTTAAAGTGTGTATGGAATGGAAAAGTAAAAAAAAAAAAAAAAAAAGAGGAAAAGTGAGCTCTCGGCTGGTATAAAGTGAGAGCAAAATAGTTTATCTTTCTCTTTTCTCTATTCATTATACATGGATCAAACAATGCCTATGGTCCCACACTCCACTAATTTTACAAAGATCCATTCAATATCCCTTAATTCTCTATACCAATACACTTAGGCAATTTAGGCTATACAAAATTATATAAGATAGTAATACATAAAAATAACTTAGATAAGTAAATTTGAAAAAAAATTCCCAAACCCAAAATTTTGTTTCGGGCCCACACGCCTGAAAATGGTTAAACGAGCCCAAATCTCTCTCATACGGTGTCCAAACCCTTCTCGATTTCTTTCTAAAATTTCAAATGCTATTAAAAAATGTCACTATATATAAATAAAAATATTTATTTCAGCATCGAAATCCAAAACGGGCCCACCGAATCGGTCCCGAAGCTCGAAAATGGCGTTCGGGCGCAAAATGCCCACTTTACTAAAACAAATCCGAAAAATGATTCCGGATGGACACGAAACATTTCAAACCTCTAAATGTGTGTCCATTTATAAAATAATCACCAAGAAAAAAATAAAAAGAAAATTTGAAGGCTTTGAACATTTATTTCTTTCTAGGGAAAAAATTTATTTTTCTCAACTCTAAATTAACTAGGCTCAATTCATTTGGAATCTCTAAATGAAACCAACTCCAATGGAAATAAAAATTCGAGACACTCAATTTAAAAAAAAAAATCACCCAAATCGGATTTAAAATGAGTGAATTACGGATTTTCAAAGTTTAAAGAAAAAAATATATATGCATATAAAATAAACCTGACCCGGTAACGGTTCATTCATGACACTATATACTGAAATTCGTTTTTCCAATAAATTGTTTGTTTTTTCTTTACAATTTTAATTTGTTATTATACTGAATTTTTTTTATAAAAATCTTATATATGTGCATAATTACTATTTCTTAGCAAACTTGTTTTGTTATGATTTGTGAAGTATCAACAAATATCTTAAAGAAAAACATGTGTTATATTTACTAGAAGTTCGCTTAGGGCCTCTCAACCTTTTGAGAATTTCAGAGAAGGCCATGCCTCTATTGTTTCAGACTATTGAGACACTTTCATTGCAAAATGAAATTTTTTTTTTCGTTCCATAAACTGAAAAATGATAAATCAAAATGTGGGGCAACTTGTGATGAGCAGTGACAACAACCTCCTTAAAAAATTTCAAGAGTTAACAAACATAGAGAAACCTGTTTCTAATAGATAAATTGATCCGTCTCATATTGACTCTTCCTATTTCTTTAACAACAAAACAAACTTTTTCGGCAATAAACAAGATAAATTTCTTGTAAATTGCATGATTCTCAACATTGAAAGAGAACTCGGTGAAGATATTGATATAGATTCGGTAGTTAATGAATTTGACTCTCTTAAGAATTGAATCAGAGAGTTCATCTTCAATAACTTACATAAGAAAACGCTATGTCTGTTTTTGTATCTATATGTGATGTACTTTTATCAATATGAGAATGTCATCATTTTTTTTAATTTTTGAATATTTATAACATATCTTTGTTATAAAAAATTATTATATTTATTTTTAATTTCTTTTTACTTTTAGGGCTAGTTTGGTACGCAGGAATAGAGGTGGAATGGAATGGTCATTCCACATTTGATTCTCTTTCTCTCGTTTGTTGTGTTACATTAGAAATAAAATGGTCATTCCAACAAAACCATTCCACTTCTTGAGTCATGGAATGAACATTCCATTCCCACTCAGTACTTAAAATATTTAATAAAATATTAATTTTTATCACTTTCAGTTTTTAAAAAAATATTAATTTTTTTTCGTATAAAAGATTATATTAATCTTGACTAGAAGAAAAAGACCGATTATATTTTGATTTATAAAGTTTTAATTGAATGGATAATTAATTTTTTTTTCACATTGTAATTAAATTAAATTAACCAAATGTCCTATTTTTAAAACTGTTATATTTTATATAGAAAAATAAAACATGTTGGAAGGTTACCATTTCATTGTTACATCATTCTCTACCTGTAGCTAAACATTGGAATGAGAATGGTCATTCCATTATATTATCATTTTCATTCCATTCCTAAATTTATGTCATTTTCATTTCATTTCATTCCATTCCAGCGTACCAAACTAACCCTTAGCCCTTTCTATTTTGCAATCTTGGCTCTTCAAAATTCAGTTTAAAACAAATTCTACAAGATGAGCGATCCCTCTCATCTTCACCTTTTTTTTCCTTGGAATTCCTGATCCAAAAGAGGTGTAAGCCTAGATTTGGGTTTACAATAAGGAATCAAGCCTAAGACCGGATTTGAATCAGACCATGTTCATCAGCGGACTGGACCAAGAAAAGATTCAAAACTCGCGAGTCAATGGCAACTAGTCGGCATTGCTCCAAAGCCACCACGTCATAGAGGTCGCCAATTTCATGAATTCTTATGACGTGGCACAAATTAATTGGTGAAAACTTTATTGCAAACGGGGTAGCTTCCACACTGGATTTACGCTCCCGAAAACCTGAGCTAGCTACTTGTAGAAAAGTCTGCGAAGATTTCGCCTAAAAAATTATTAGAGCCTTCACTGATTTAGCGGTTATTACTTGTATACATATATATGTCTTTGAGTTTATATCACCGACAAAAGATTGCGAAATTTGGTCCGATTTGAAGGTAATAGTGTTTCAAATTTGAAGTTGAGATAAGAGTTCTCTTTCACTAGTTCTTTCTTTTTTTTTGAAAGATTATTTTTGTTTTTTTGTTCATTGTCAGATCAGATGGCGGAAGGAGGTACTCAATCGCGTTATGTGAAGCTGACTAAAGATCAAGCGCCTTTGGAAGACATTAAGCCTGGAGAACTCAATCAGCCCATTGATGTTCCTCAGGTCAGCTCTCTCTCTCTCTCTCTCTCTTTATATATATATATATTCTCTGTGTACATTTGGTTTGTAAATTGCTATTTAATTTGATCTTTTGGTGGACTCTTTTTGGATTTGTGATTTTCCTTTTGATTTCTAGTGTTTACTGGAAGCTGGGTTGACTTTAAAATATTGGGTGTTTTTTTTCCAGTTTCAACTATGGTATTTTAGGGTGATAAACTGATAGAGATATTGATAGTTTCTAGGCATGAAATGCCTGTATAGAAATTTTAATTTGGATTTGATCCAAAATTTACATTATAAACCAAAGAAATTGTTGAAAACATATTCAATTCCTAATGTTTTTTGTTGGGGACGTTTAACCAAATAAAATAGTCGTATAATGGTGAAGTTTCCTAAGGTGATCCTACCATTGTACTCTTATGTAATCGTTTGTTGGGATCTGAGAATATCAGAAAGAAAGATTAAATAGAAGTGCCCTTGTTACATCAATAATTAGATGTTTGGTATCAGGCAGTGATGGGAGGCTAGGGTTCTTAGAGAACTCTCACTTAGCTTATCCAAATCTTCTTATTACTATTGTGTTACAATATCATCCCCTTTTACCAAAATTCTTATTAAGATCCAACATATCTTGTGTCATGGAAGCCATATTGGAGAATTTGTCGTGCACTCTTATTACAAGGTTCTAAAGGGGGAGGCTTCTTGAAATTTCTCACGGAAGGCTATTTGGTACTTTAAAGTTCCCACTGAGCACCAAGGTAGCCTTCTTTGCATGCACAACTACTCGTGAAGAGATTTCACTATTTTTAAGTCATTATAAAGGGCAAATTCATTCAAAGTTGGTGTTCTATGTGTTTGGGGAATTTTGGAGACACTGCATCACCCCTCATTCATTGTTCAGTCATGGCGTTTCCTTTTCTCTATTTTGGCGTTTCATTGGGTAGATCGGTGGTTGGTGTAATAAGTAACTGGAGGGGGACTAGTGTGAGGAGAGCTAGGTCCTTTGGCAAGCGGCTCCATCATGCTCCTGGTGGTGCATTTAGAAGGAGCAAAATAGTTCTTTGGATTGTTTGAAGTCTCTGAAGAAGAAGAAGAAGTTTTCGTGAAACATTAATAATGTGAGTGACCTTATGGAGTCCTTGCACAAAGAAGGTCAAAGGAGTTCACATAGCTAACTTTCATGGAGAAAGGAACTCCTTACCGAATCCATATTTTTCCTTTTGTCAATCATATAGCTTGTATTTTCCTGCACCATACATGTTGCACGCTTTACTATACTTAGTGAAGTATCTGAACATATAAGCTAAATTCCAGCTATGGACTCAAATTTGGTGGGTTTTATTAACAATGCAAATAATGTACTGCTTATACTTTAGCAGATGGCTTTATATTATTCTCAATCGTTAGATGAGCATTTGTTATTTTTGTCTATAAGGAGAAATGGAATGATATAATTGGATCTCTTCTCTTTGCGGCAAAACTCTTTATTTAAGGTGCGCACAGATTTATAAACTATTGATATGATTCACTGGGCAGTTGAATGTTCGCAAGTGCAATGAATGTGGACAACCTTTACCAGAAAGCTACGAGCCTCCAGCAAATGAACCTTGGACAACTGGGATTTTTGGATGTGCTGACGATTCAGAAAGTTGTAAGTTTTCAAATGCTTTTGGGATATTGAGGCTAGCCACATTGAGTAGCTAATTCTTATCTGCATACTTGGGGAGGTTACATGTCTTCAATATTAACTTGTAATAATTTGTCTAAAGTATTCCAGGTAGTACTTGTGCTATCTCCCAGCATGTAGAGAACTTTTTCCTGATATATTTTTTGTATATATTATCCACTATTTAGTACATCAAGCAAGATCAATTGTAAAATTAGATTTTTCTGAAGTTTTTTTTTATGATCATTAGCTTTTTAACTTAAGTATATGATTCCATTTTCTGTTTTATCACACTGGACTAATGGAGCTTCATAAGACTCGTTGAATGTGTGGAGTTAGACACATTTCTTTTGGACTTCCATAAAGTGTTCTGCTGTTCTTGTATCCCTCAGTCTAGGCATCTTATTCTAGAATTTCATAGATTTTAGTCCTCCATTCACATTTAGTTGTCTGTTAACAAGGGTTTTCTTTTAGTCATCCTGAAGGGTGTCATATATCATCATTGGGTCTTGGCACATATATTCAGATTATGCATCTTGCACTTCTTTTCCACCATCAATACAAATTTACTTAGAGAGAAGAACTAAACCTATAAGTGCTTGTTTTATGACCTCTGGCAAAGATTCTTTCTAATCTAAATGTTCTCATTTCTTGAAAATCTGTTTGCGACAATGGAAGAGTAAAGACACATATGGAGTTCCTATAATTCCATTTACTTACTACTTCTTCTGCTGGATGACTGGGTTGCAAGCGTGCAAGAGTGAGGGAATAAATAAATAAGTAAAAGCCTCTTTAAATGGTCTTGTGCATGTGATCAATGATCCAGGCGAGACATTTGGTTCAGTCTCTATATGCGTTCTCATGGAACTTTTCAACTTCATGGAACTTTTCAGCCTCTCATTGTTCTTCTATCCTCCTAATGGAAAAAGCAGTTCCAAATTCTCAGGAGATTCTGAACATGAGTATGCTTGTTATTTGACCCTTGATCAAATTCTCAGGTAGGATGGTAAATGTATCCATAGGGAAAGAGATTTCCTCCAGTCTGGTTGAGCAAAAAGCTTAGAAGGAAAGGAAATGACTGTACCTTTTACCATAATACCCTTATTTACACAAGGGTATTGTTTGAATGCAAAAATGTAAAAGGTTCCCTTCTTTCCTTGATTATTTACACTTACTTCTAGATACAAAGATGGTGGTAGGCCCAAGGGTTTTACTCTCATGCTGCCATGACTGGGGTAGGGGACTGGTCGTCATGATTGAGTTCAATTGCTGATACTCCACAAAGAAAACATAGTTAAAAAGGTGTTAATTAGAAAAGATGGTTTATTAATAGCATTATTATTATTATTTTTTTGGGGGTGGGGTGGGGTGCTTAAATGGTTCATGAGACGGAGACAGATGTGATAATAAGGAGAAAACTAGTACAAACATCTGATCTAAGGGGTTAAAGTTCAATTAAACTGACGCGTACAGGCTTGTAGGGATTGATTCAACGCAAATTTTTCATTAAGCTAGACATAAACTTTGACAGGTGGAGCGGATATCATGATTGGTGTTTCATTAATTCTACTAGTAGTACTGCTGATACTACTTTGCGTTACTCCCTCTTTTACACTTCATTATATCATCGTTTTGGCTTACTATCTTGAATGTTCCTTCTTGACAAATGCATTTTGTTCCTATTCACTCTTCTTTTACAGTATATTTCAATTTCCGTTAATCTTTAATTGTCTCAAAAACCTCTAATTCACTCTTCTTTTACAGTATATTTCAATATCCGTTAATCTTTAATTGTCTCAAAAACCTCTAATTACATCCTCTGCAGGCTGGACAGGACTTTTTTGTCCATGTGTTTTGTTTGGACGTAATGTTGAAACATTGAAAGAAGATATCCCGTGGACCAGACCATGCATTTGTCATGCCATTTTTGTTGAAGGTGGCATTGCAGTTGCAGCAGCAGTGGCAGCATTCCATGGCATTGACCCAAGGACATCATTTCTTATTTGTGAGGGTTTATTATTTAGCTGGTGGATGTGTGGCATATATACAGGTCTCTTTCGGCAGTCATTACAGAAGAAATATCATCTTAAGGTAAACTCTCTCTATATGTTGATGTACGGCCATTGTTCCAATAACCAACATGAATCGTAAAATCTTTTGCCCTTGGACAGTTAGACCCACATGTAGCAATTATATGATATACAAGTGTGTAGAATTTTTTGTTGCCTTAAAATTATTGTTAATAATTCTCTAACAATTCCTTTTTCCTAAAATATGTGGAATTTACAAGTTGATGAAATAGTAACAGTTTTTTCCTCTAAAAACTGTTTATAATTATCAAATCTCCAATTTTATCCCTCAGAGGGAAATCATATTTTTATAGAAGAAATGTTACCTTGTGGCCCGGTTTAGCATGGTGAACCCTTTGAATAATTGGCAATTCTGGTATTTAGTATCCCCATCCAGGCATCATTGATGTATACTAATGTTGGTACTAGGGATAATTAAGTGTTGGCAAGTGTTTCCGGCAGTGATGCAAGATGGTGCCTACCAATCCATGTGAAGCAATTGGTATTAAAATTTGTATTCTCTCTCTTTTGATAAGTAATGCTATGCACCAGTTCCCTGACCAAGACTTGAATCTTGCACCTCCCCTTGTAACGATAGCAAGAGATGCAGTTCAAGCTAACAACTGCTTATTAGTTAAAATTTGAATCTTGGAATGTATGTTCCCTCTCTTAATTACATGCACGTAACACAAAGCATAGCCACTCTCCGTATACATATGTATTTACCTCTAACCAAACACACCTGTCAACACTTGCATGCATACACGGGCACACCAAGTGTAATTTATGTGAACATTTATGAAATTGTGCAGCCAGACTATCACAGGATGCTTTTTTCAGAATTTTACTTCAGCAATTGATTCCTTATCCTGCAATGCCCAAGTGATAGATCATCTACGTGCAATGCTGCACAACATACTTCTATTTGCAATGAAAATGACATTTATATTGATGCAATAGTACAACTTCAAAACAATTTTCTTTTTTACTGGATTCATTTGCTAGCCTGATTTTATGTAGAATTTGATGTGAAGTTCTAAATTTCCCCACACGTTTACAAGGAGAAATTACACAATACCCCAGGGGTACTGATGATGTGGCATCCCCGGCAAGTATAATCCCTCAATCTCTTTTGAAAACTACCAATTTCTCTACAATCGAGGAGAAATGGAGGGCTTACACTTTCTGGAGATACCACATCATCAGTATCCCCGGGGTATAATTTGTATACTTTCTCATTTACAAGTAAAAAAGAAAAAAATCCTTATACGGCATGCTGGGGTCATTACATATTATTTGCCCCTTTTTTTTAAGAATTGGATGGTGGTAACAGCAAAATAAGTTTAGCTTTCCATATATTGCCCCATCAGTTTCTCCTCCATTCACTAATTTATTTCATTCTAACAAATGCAGCATTCATGAAAAAACTTATTGGTCTACTTTTCCAGAAGCACCATCATTCACGATGAATGCAAGTCTCATTGTCTCTGATATCAAAAAACAAGTGACCAAATTTTGTTTTCTAAATCTTTACTAGTGTTATTTTCTTACTGATGGAGGCGCACAGAAAAGTATTATAGGATTTGTAGCTTTCCCCAGTTTAGGTTAGCCTTACCTTCACATGGTCAACAATTTCTCAACTTCGACTCCTATTTTTTAATCCAACCAAATCCAAATGTTTTATTGCCAAATGGACTTGAGATTAAATTATTTTTTCACTATCCACATGTTAGAAGCTGTAGATGATGATTTGATTTTGAAGTATATTCTAGTATTTTTTTATGGCCTGGTGCATCACGAACTTGTTCAATAAAACCATTTCTGTCATGTGCATGTCAATGACCTCACTTGCGGCTATTAGTTCTCCATGTTCAGCAATTGACTATATTTTGCCACTGTTAATGAGTTGTCTTTTTTTCACGCAGTTAATTAGGACCAGGATCGAATTCTTAATGTATTGACCTTATATCTGGATTCAATTTTGATATTGTGTTTTTGGAGTACATTTTGATATTGTTATTTGAATTCCTAACAGATTGTGTTTATAGTTATGCTATTTGAGAATGACATTCTGGGTTTTGAATACAAAATATTGTACTTTGTCCATTATGCATTCAGTATGCTCACTCAAATTTTCTGTTCCTGTCTGTAGAACTCGCCATGTGATCCATGCATGGTGCACTGCTGCATGCACTGGTGTGCCTTGTGCCAGGAGCACAGGGAGATGAAGGGACGTCTCTCCGATGACATTGTCATGCCAATGACTATTGTCAACCCTCCTCCTGTTCAAGAAATGAGCTCTGCCCCCAACAGTCAGGATTCTGCACCAGCCTCAGCAAATGGTGTTGGGCACACTAATTTGGAGATGCAACCATTATAGGATCCACCATTGCTCGTACAAAATAAAAATTATATGATATACTTCTGAAAGAGCACGCATGTGTCTTTTTTTTTATTACTCGTGTTTTTTGATTAATTTTTTTTTTTTTTTTGGGTGGTGATGTTTATGAAAAGTTTTGAACTACATTATACAGTAAACTCTTTGATTCTACCCAGAATCAGAATCAGAAACCTCACTCCCCTGTGAAGGGAAATTTATCCTTATAAATGTAGACTCCTGTTTTAAGGTGCTGTTTGAGGTTCTTTCCTTGGCAACATATTGGTGCGGTTATGATTTGTGATGCTTAATCTTGGTTTGGACTTTGTGATCACGCGATATTGTTGTAAATGGTTGGTGCATATTTGTAGTGTATACCCTTTTCTTCATAATATTAGAGGGTTGGATGTCTCATGGCCTTTTAGACTGCCATCCCAATGAGTTTCTTTGCTTTCTTTCAAGCATTAAAGCTAAATTTGGAACTACGATTGCAGGAAGGAAAGAAAAAAGAAGGGGGATTTCATTTTCTTCATGTTTGGTTGTGTTAGAAAACTTTTGAACTTGGATTTAAGGATGGAAAGAAAAAAGAAGGGGGATTTCATTTTCTTCGTGTTTGATTGTGTTAGAAAACTTTTGAACTTGGATTTAAGGATGGAAAGAAAAGAATTTGTAGGGACTTTTGGTTGTGTTGAAAATTTGTCAGGAAAATAAAACATAAATTTGAATGGATGTCATCCTTGTAATTTCATGTAATTAGTAACTGAGGAATTGAACTCTCTTTAAAATTCTTTCTTTATAACTCTCTCTCTCTCTCTCTCTCTCTCTCTAGTTCTTAACCTCACACTGGAGCTTCCCATATCCCATCCCAATGGTTGTCTACGGCCACGATTCTATAAACCCTCAATGGTAGATATATATACGTGTTCTCTTGAACTAGTCAAATCTCCAGTTTGTCTACGTTACGTTTCCTTAATCTTGATTATGAAACGACTTCAAATATGACTCTTACGACTTCAAATATGAAGTAAATGGAATTCAAGCACATGCAACACGGGAAACACAGCAAGACATTTTGCTCTCCTGTCATATAAGGTTAAATTAGTCATACAATATTCTAGACTTCTAATAGGGGTAATCCAGCAAATTTTCTTCTTAAATGGCCTATTTCGACTTTGAGTGAAAAATTCTCTAATGGTTTGAACCCTTTTAGGGGGCTGACTTGTATTTTTGAAAAATTATTGGGTATTGAGGATGAGATAATATCGTTATAACCTGAACCAAATCTAATTCAAAATGTCTATAGTTAAAAATTGAGATCAATCTAATTTTAAAAAAATTTCAACGTAAGACTAATCCAATTTTTGAGTAACAAGTTCACAGATTAGACCCACGTGACTTGCACTCGTACCATTGAATGAAGTGATTTCTTCCTAACAAAGATATAACATGTATTAATTAGATATGGGTGCTATATGATGGAATATTGTCAGGAAAGTATTTATTTTATTTTTTTCTTTTTCTTTTTAATCTTGTAACTGAAACACCTGTGTGGATTTAATTTATAATACTATATAATTAAAAGAGCATGAAAGATATCTATATGAGAAGCTTCGTGACTGATGTTTCTTAATTCTTAGTCTTACCAACTAGATTTTTGAAAAAGGACAAAAAAAAATAAATAACGAAAACTCATCAAATTATTTATTTTTTAAAACTAACGTGCCTGATGGGACCCACATAACATATTAACGAAGAATCCCACTCTATGTCATCAAGCTTTTTGAGTGAGTCTAACCCACACTGAAATTCCACTCTCCAAAGGGTTTAGAGTACTCCTTGTCCACTTCAAACAAGAAGCGTTTATCTATATAAAGACTATGATATAACATAACTATAGTGTTATTATTATAATCAATTTAGAGAGAGAAAGTGTTGGAGTCATGGCTTGTAGAGGCAGCATATGTGACAACTGCGTCTTTGATGGTGATGGTGCAAGGTTACGTAGATGCTACTATGATTTGGATTATTCTTCTGACTCGGATATTTCGATTATGACATTGTCTCCACCAAATTCTCCAAAATCTCTTGATCTTTATGGGGGTATGGATTCAGACATTATAGATATTACTGTACATGGAGACTATGTGCCAGGTTTCATGCCAGAGGGAAAAGCTAAGAGGAGGCAAGGCCGTAGCAGCGCATGCCTCATTTTTTCTGGGTGTTATCAGTTTTTAAAAATCTTGGTCTGTGCCTAGTAGAGCCCCAATAGTATGAGATTCAACTATTTATTATTCTTTTTCCAAAGTTGAATGAAGCTAGTTTATAATTTAGCATTTACTTTTCACTTCATCTTGTAAGCAGTAAGACCAAAAATAACATGTAATTTTTTTTGCATATACCTTGTTGTCTAGGATTCCAACTACACTGCAAGTATAGGAAAATCACTTTCAACTTTTTCTCATATTTCAACAAAGTAACAAGTATGGTCCAGTCCATTAGTTGGCCGTTAACTTCCAATCAGAATAATTTTTTGTAATGTCAAAATTACCCTTCAAATGGATGAAATTATTTTTTAATCCTTAATTAACATGTGGTGTGACAAAACTAACCACAAATGTAGAGAGAAGATGAACTTTATGTAGAAAAGGCTTGAGGGCATTCGGTCATATATCTTGAATTTTGTCACACCACATATTAATTAAGTGTAAAAATGTAACTTCATCCATTTGAGGGTAATTTTGATATTGTAAAAAATTATTCTAACGTAGTTAACTACCAGACCAACTAATTCCTTTGTTAAAACCTCAAGGAAGGTAAGAGTGATTTTGTCAAATAGTTTAATACGAGGGAGAAAGTTGCAAATCTCGGGGTCTGAGGGTAATTTACCCAAAATATAAAAAAAAACATAGCATTCATACTCTATTTGACTATGCAACAATTTGGATGACTAGATTGATGAATAAAATTCTCTTAGGTTAAAAGAAGAAAGAGCATATTTCATCATATCCTGGAACAATTTTATCAAATCACTAAAGTTGGACCAATTACATCCACACTACATCTACGTACTCCAAATTACTACTGCAACTATACGAATCATTCAAAATTTTTTTTCTGTGAAAATTCCATCAAAAGAATGCAACATCCGGACCTGAACCATGCCCTGATTCAAATCACAGATGTTATGTTCAAATAGGTGCAACAAATTGGTGGGATGCGAAAAAAAATTGCCACCTAGTCTTTATCACTAACAAGAAGACTGAGAAACAAGGTAATAGGATTTAATTCTGACCTCTCATTTTCCCTCTCCTACTTCTGTAACATGCTTCTCATCACTATTGCTCTGTGTGTGGCTTTGCATTTCAAGTAACTTCTGTTGTTCCTCCTCACTCTCCTGTGCATTTATTTCTTTCACAGGCTTAGGCTTGTTGCTTGTAGATTGCTGGTACATAATCCCACCTATCATGCAAATCAGAAGCCCTACCGTGCCCACTAATGTTGAATGCTTGTCCCAAATGACCAGATTAATCACAACTGTCAATAGCTTGTTCACTATGCCTAGAACAGTGAATCCTGTGGCAGAAATTGCTCTGCGACAAGAAAATCCAAAGAAAGAGATGGCTAAACCAAACAAACATGATAATCCAACTGGCAAAATCACCTGAAAAGAGTACCAATCTGACTCATCAGAAATTTCATGCTTTATCTTCTTCAACTCTCCCATAATAAGCAGCTCTAATGGAAACAGTAGCAGAGCCTCAAGATTGTTGTACAGCACAAGACCCCATGTATTTAGACCAATGGTCATGACTACATGCTTAATGTAGACAAAATCTATGGACATGCTTATTAGGTATGCCAAGGCCCAGCTATAAGCCATGAGTGTGAACTGATAGTCTGTTATGACATAAAGTATACTGCCACCAAAGATGGTGCCAAGTGAGATCCATGTTCTCATTGTAGGCCATGGCTGGTGCAAGTATAAAGTCTCTCCTATTGCAACAAAAATGGGAACTGCTGAACGAAAGACAATGAAGGTGTCAACATTAGCATGGAGGAGTAGCTCACTGTTGGTGAAGAGAGAGAGGTAGAATATAAATGCTGCTGGTAGGAACCGCCACATTGTCAGAAGATCAAGCCGATCATGCTCTATCAATTTGAGCCACCCACAAATGAGGACCCCAGATGCACTTGTGAAGTACTGTAGAGCAGTTAGTGCCCCCGGGTAAGGAAATTTCATGACAGCCCATTTGTTGATGATGGAGAGCAATGATGCCGAAAGGCAGTATCCAGCAGCTATACCATAGACTGATGCTTGATGAAGTAAGCCACTATACCAGGTAATTTGGGATTCGCTAGAAGATGAAACAACATCTGAACCTTTCTGGGCCTCGCCATCTTTGGGATTAACAACATCTGAACCTCTCTGGGCCTCGCCATCCTTGGGATTCTCCTCATCATTGAGCATCTATACAAGAACCAAAAAATTCTTATTAGCTTTGAAATATAGATGGGTAAGTTAACATTTTTAATGATGAAATAATGAAAATTTTAACTTCCTTTGAAGAAGATCCCATGTAAAACCTTAGACTGATTCTTATGTTCTAAGTGATAAATTATCCAGAGACAGCAGATAAAAGGGTAATTTTCTTTCCCAATCCCTCTCAATGGATTTTGATATCACCTTAGATATTATTGCTGCTTAAAAGTGTGATGGAAAAATGAGACCTGGTCTGATTCTATTGTTAAGAATTACCTATCAAAAAGGCCGAGGAATGGAAGAAAGAAATGGCAAAGGCTATTGCTCAACGGCAGTAAAAAAGTAAGACCTTAGAGGAGGAGACCATGGTTGTGAATTACAATTTCCAGATTCATAGATATCAGCATTTGGTTACATCTGCATGGTGTTACAAATATATAAATTCTTATTAACAGAATAAATAACATTGAATAGCTCAACAGAACTTCCTTTTTCTTTAGGATAACAGAAATTAATAACAAGGATGATCACAGGACACAGATGAGGGCTTCAAATGAGTATTCTGAAGTTCTACCTGAAGATGTGAACATGCTAGTTGCTGCTGCTAGTGAGGTTAAGTTACAGTGGGTGTGTATGGATTGTTACCATACTGCTCATTTTTTGGGCAAGTGGGCTCTTTCACAGAAAGTGAATAGTTGTGTTCTGGATGACTGGTGGATTTGATAAATTCAGAGTGTACTGTAGTTTGAGCTAATAAATTTGTTTTGCCAGGAAAAAAAAATTCTTATCCAACTCTTCCAGAATTCAACCTACCATGGCTCCAAAGATCAACCTTAAAAAGGCATACGATTCAGTAGCTTGGCCTTTTTTGTTTGAACTTCTTAAAGCTTTTGGCTTTGGCTCCAAGTGGATTAGTTGGATTAGGAATGTTTAACCTCTGCATGGTTCTGTCTTAGTCAATGAGTCTCCTGCAGGGTACTTCCAACCTCAAAAGGTGCTGAGGCAGGGTTGCCCCCTCTCCCCCCTCTTGTTTACCCTTGTTACTGATTTTTTCTTCTTCTTTAGTTCAGAAAAGAGATGGTTTTAAATACTGTCATACTGCTCTCCAAATAAGCCTGTCCTTCTCCCATTGTTTTTATGCTGATGACTTGATCTTAATCTCTAAAGCAAGTCATAGTACTGCCAGGTGCATTGCTAGTTTGCTTCAGCAGTTTCAGGATCTTTCTGGTCTCTCTGAGAGCTATGAAAAAAGTAAGGTGTTCTTCTCTAAAGCTGTTAAAAGACACGGCGGATTATTGAGAATTCTGAACATGAAAGAAGGGTCTCTGCCTATGACTTATCTAGGCCTCCCCCTAGCTGATAAGGACCTAAAACATAAAGATTGCAAGGCCTTAGTGGATAAAGTGACTGGAAAAATTAATGGATGGGGTTCTTTGTCTCTATCTCTAGCTGGAAGAATTGAACTTGTTAGATCAGTCATCATCTCTTGTGTGCAATATTGGCGCTCCTCTTTTAAGCTTCCAGTCACTACTGTTAATACCATAGAAAGATTGATTAAAAATTTTATTTGGGGCAGTAGAGAGAATTCCAGGAAATTGCACCTGATGAAATGGAGTAAGGTGGCTGGTACTAGAGCTGAGGGGGTTTTGGGCTCAGAAAAATTGAAGATATTGACAAGGCTGCTAAGTGCTCTCTGTTTGGGGATTTAATTCAGAGCAAGGACAAATTGTGGGTTGCTTGGATCAAGGCTCTGTATGTTCAGTCTTATTCTATATGGGCTCATACAGTCAGTCGAAACCATTCTATGTTCTGGAAGAACCTATGGAAGTTAGAGATATCATGGTGGAAAATGTTGATTTTAAAATTGGGAATGGGCAAGATCTGAGACTCTTCTTGGATCCTTGGTGGAATGGCTCCCCTTTAGTCCAAGCTTTTGCTCATAGAATCCATAGACAATTTGATCTTCCAAAAAATGCTTTGCTGAGTGAAGTGATTCTCAATGGTGGTTGGAGGAAACCTGAGCTCCTGGATGTTGCTTCTGGATGTTGCAGCTGAAAACATTTGGAACTTAATTACAGAGAGTAAAATTTATCAAGGCCCCAATCAAATCTACTGTAAACATGGTAAGGCTTCTTTCAAAGCCTTTTGGAGACAAGTTACACATCAACTCCCAAGGAAATCATGGTCTAAACTAGTATGGAATGTTGGTAGACCTGCAGCCTATGTTACCTCTTGCTTGGTTCTTCAAAATAAAATTCCTACTTTGACTAACCTCCAGAATAGAGGTATTTGTTTAGTGCCTGTGTGCCATAATGGTTTGAGAAATTCTAATGAGGCGGAGCATTTGTTCTTCAATTGTATTTTTGCCCAGGGGGTGCGGAGATGGGTGTTTGATTTCTTCCAGTGGAGTTGGCCTTTTGTGGAAAGCTTTGAACAATTGGGTCAGTGGTTCATTGAGCAAGTTGTCAGAAACCATAAGTGGTGTAAATTTCTGAAACTTGTTTTCACAGCAACCATTTGGCAAATACAGTGGCGCAGGAATCCATCTCTTCATAACGGGGACTCATCAAATGTTGCTCAGAATGCAAAGCAGATTATTGGAATGTGATAGATTCGTTGGGAATTCAGCTCCAAGATCTGGTTTTTATGATTCAAACTTGAGATTGACAGTTGGATGTTTTAATCTGTTTGTGTGGTTTCTCTCGTCTGTTTTCTGGCTTTCTGTACCCTCTGTTGGTTATGTTGTATTATTGTTTTGGTTTGCTCTTTTGTTGTATTAGTCTTTGTGTTGTGGCTTGTTCTGTGTAGGGGATTGATCCCTCACCTGCTTGTAAGCTTTGTCTTTTATTGAAATAGCCGTTTAGGGGGGGGGGGGGGGGGGGAAGGTGTTATCCTTCTCTGAAAAAGCTGGTGCTGGTGGAACTTTTCAAAAAATTTATTTATTTTCCTTTTTGCATGTAGAGCATATGGTGGACAAGCAAATAAGAATGTATTTGGGTTCTGTTTGATTAGCAATTTAGATCAATTTATGGGCTTCTTGTTGTTGTTGAATTGCTGGTGATTTTATAAGATCAGTACCCCCTTGCCTTCATAATACAAGGCATCCCAGTGACCTAACAAATTATCCCACCTAGTATTCTTTCCAATATTTATGATCTTTGTGAATCTTATGCTACTAAAGGAAGAAACCAATAAACTGGAATCCAGCAATTTGACCTCTCACAACTGTATATATTTCTTCAGATTAAATGCTTATGTCAAATAAGCAAATGAATAACAATTGTTGCAGTTTATTTAGTCAATTCAATTTACTTTCTTTTCCTGCATTTTCTCAGCCCCAAATAAAACGTTGAATTGTATACATACATATGTAACTAAACTAATAACTGCACTAACACAGTTACAGATCCAAACACATCTTCAGATCAAAACTAAAAAAGAATAAACATGAGAAATAGAAGTGCGTAGAGAGATACCTTTAGCTGAAAAATTCGCGGCGATACACAGTCGGTGTCACTTCACCGTTGTTGTCGATTCGCGTCTGCAGTGATGTCGTTAGGGTTTTGAGTCGGAGATAGTAGTGCTGAGGAACAGTCGGTGCAGCCCACTTTTGTGATTTGAAGCGGAGATTTTGATTAATCAAGCTGTAAGCCTGAAACAATTTGATGATTCTCTCTCTATGTATCTGTGTGTGTGTATTATGTGTACATATATTTATATATATTAAACCAGCTGTTCACATTATATTAGATTTAACAAGGAAATGTTTAATGCATAAAAGCTGTAATCGAATCGAGCCGAGCCGAGCCGAGCCGATAAGTGGCAAGTTTGAGCTCGGCTCGACAATGCAACAGGGTGCTCACTGCTCGAGCTCGAATTGAGCTCCCGCCATGGTGTTCGAACTCGGTTTGGAAAGGTATAAACTAGAGATTCATGCCAAAAAAAAAATACAACTGTAGAAGCAGAGATACCAAGAAGAATCACCCGATCGTCACAGTCATCAACATCACCCACTGTAAATGGGTTCTCAAAGCCACCACTGCGATGTCGCTGAATCCACCATTCTGATTGTGCCATAGTCAGCATCGCCATCTTCCCATGCCACAGAGAGAGAGGGATTACGCAGAGGATTGACACTTGAGAGCAGCGTGAGTTAGCGTCTTAACGATGGAGAGAGCAGTTACTTCGGCGGCTAGGGTTGAGATGAGATAAGGGTTTGTATAAATGGGCTTCAAAATATGTGCTTAGGTTTGGGTTGCTTTAATTTGATTGGGCTTGGTCTATTTTATTTTTAAAACAATTGATATAACATTCAATGGATTGGGTTGGGCTGGGTTTGGGTGGGTTAAAACTTTTTAACTTAAAAAGAAAAGGCGAGGCCCAAACTTAGGAAATTATAATATATATATATATATATATAATCGAGCCTATTATTGAGCTTGTTCACGAATTAACGAGTCAAGTAGAGGGGTGTTTGAGATCAATTCATTTATTAATCAAACACATAAATTGTGTTTGGCCTCACTTCGTTTATTAAGCAAACGAACACGAATAAAAACAATGCACCCGATTGAGTTTGTCGAAAGCTTGACTCGTTTGCAGCTGATGCATGTGTAAGTATGTGTGAGAGATAGGAAAATAAATACAATGCACCCGATGCATCCTGAAACGAGTGAATCTAAGCCGTGTTCACATGATTGAGATTGCATCCATGCATCTACACCCGATGTATTATTGTTCTTCTTGTCTGATAGAGAGAGGGTTAAAATGATTGAAAATGTGATATTAATTGCTGGATTCGCTTCTTTGAGAAGACATAAATGAGAAAAGAGAGTTCGACCATCGAATCAAGTGGCTGGCGTGTGCAAAATTGCCTTCTCTCTCTGACAGCGAACTTGGCAAAATAAGAGAGCAATTATACAAAGTAAATTAATACTCGGATGTCTAGAACGTCCGAATTTACCACTTACTCTAAGAAACCTTTTATCCGCTAGTCATCCGTGCGAATTTAGAGTTGTTACTTGTTAGTTATTGAAAAAGTGTATACGAACTTATTGAAGAGAATAGACTGTGTTATATAAATTATTAATATAATGTCTTACCTTTTTCTAATATTTATTAAAAAAATTAAACAAATTTAGACCTTGCATTTTCCATATGGGTCTGGCATTATGTATTCCTTGCAAAAAAAAATTTTCACATAGAAGCTTGAGGTTAAAAAGCTAGAACAGACATTTTAGTTACCAATGATATCTAGGATTTTAGTTGTTACTCCATTTTACTCTTTTTTTTTTTATATTTTTCAAAATAAAAAAGTTTTTCTTCTACTTTGAATTACATATTCACTTAAGTAATTGCATAACTAAATTTAGGTTTAATTTTTCTTTTGCATGATTTACATCAAATGAATGAAAATCAGTTGTTCTATTAATATGAATGGGTTAAATTTTTCATCGAGACTCAAGATCAAACTTGAAGTAAATATATTGGGTTAATGTGAATTGTGCATGTACAACATGCATGATAAATCTAATTGCACGTGTACAACACGTAAAGTCAATATTCAGTAGCTCTATTTACAATGGGTGTATCGGTGATTTTCCCTTCTTAACTTCGAGAAAGTATACAATACCACAGGGATACTGATGATGTGGTATCCCCGGAAAGTATAAGCCCTCCATTTCTCCTTAATTATAATAAAATTGATAGCTTTTAAAAGAGATAGAGGGCTTACAACTACCGGAAATGCCACATCATCAATACCCCTGTGGTATTCTATACTTTCTCCTTAACTTCTTTAATGCCAAACATGTTGGAAAGATGGGATGGTACAAAAAGGGCCAGGGGTACATTGGTCATTTAAAACAAGCAAATAACTGCATAAACTGTAAACACCCACGCATTGGCGGTTAAATTTTGAAAAAACATGTTTTTTTTTTCGCGAAACATTGCAAAGGTTCACAACTCTTCGCTATATATAATGATTCCTCTGTTCATTCCTTCAAAATGCACATGAGACTTTGCATATATAAATATATATACTATGAATAAACTGTCTGATAAATTGAAAGTCATCTCTTATTACTCTCATTCTTTGACAATGGCGTCACTAACCTCTCGCTTGGAGCACTCTGTCACTCCCAATGCTCTCAGATCGTATCTTGCAGAGTTCATCTCCACTTTCCTCTTCGTGTTCGCCGCCGCCGGGTCCTCCATGTCTTCTCGTGAGTTCTTAACACTTTTTTTTTTAATAAGATTCATTCATATGCATTCTTTTTAACCAATGTCATTACATTTTACAAGATAACTGACATTTGAACTCTTGAACATGTTAAGATGAGATTTTTAGTTTAGTTTAAGGAAATATTATGGAACTCCTGATTTTTAGATTTATATGGTTTAATTTAATATTATGACTGTACTTGTAAAAGGGTATGTTGTTACACTTATGCGATAGACAATTGGGTGATTTCTTGGTTCAATTAGTAATTTAGTAGTCACAAAAAATACAGTTACTTTTAATTAAATGTGTTTAATCCAATCTCATTAATACACACACATTGGTGGGTAGATGTTTATATCATGCCTATATCTCGATGGTATTGCATTCTTAAATCATATATGGAGATATTGAAAATTATTAATTATTAGTGATCACCGGAGAGTACTGTGTATATAAGAATCTAACCAATACAAACTCTCTCCAATATAAAGTCATCAGGAAGGTTCATAGTTTGTATTGAAGGGATTTCTACGTGTGCACCGTAGTCTTGGCTTCTCATAGATGCTATAGTTATTTACCCTAGAATTTATTTAAATTGTTTGTTTTTGTTTTTTAATCATCGAGACAGATAAAAAAAAAGTGTTAAAAGTAGTCTAATTTTGAAATATATTGATCAAGAATATATGTGATCTGTTTTTGTTTATAAGAAAGTTACCACCATCTAATAAAATAGGGTGTGAGATGGCAATGTTAGTGGAGACTCTTGTAGCATGACATATGTTATATGTTGATGTTTAATTTGGCTGTGGTTACAGGGAAAATGATGCCAGATGCTGCATCAGATCCGTCTAGTCTGGTGGCAATTGCGGTTGCAACCGCCTTTGCATTGTCGGTGGCCGTGTACATTGCCGGCAATATTTCCGGTGGCCACATTAATCCGGCAGTCACGTTCGGAATGGCGGTGGGAGGGCACATAAGCATCCCAATGACCATCTTTTACTGGATTGCACAGATGCTTGGTTCTGTTATGGCTTGCCTTTTCCTAAAAGTGGCCACAGCTGGACAGGTACTGAAAGTGTACTTTTTAATGGTCCATTTTAAGATGTGTGTATTATTACATTATTAGTTAAGTGTCACACACTGTGTTAACTATGATTTCTGGGCATTGCAGCAAGTTCCGACCCATGCAATTGCACAGGAAATGACCGGGTTTGGAGCGTCCATTTTAGAAGGGGTGATGACATTCGCTTTGGTGTACACTGTCTATGCAGCCAGGGACCCGAGACGTGGTCCATTGGTAGCCATCGGGCCCCTAGCAATTGGGTTGGTAGCCGGAGCCAATGTGCTGGCTTCCGGGCCCTTTACCGGTGGGTCAATGAACCCGGCATACTCATTTGGGTCTGCTGTTGTGGGTGGGAGTTTTAAGAACCAGGCAGTGTATTGGATCGGACCATTGATCGGAGCAGCGGTTGCCGGAGTTCTTTATGATAACGTGGTGTTTCCTAGTCAAGGGCCTGATTCTTTTAGGGATATCGCAAATGGAGTTGGAGTTTGAATCGTAGAAAAAAAGAAATGTTTGTTTTATATTAAATTTTATTTGTTTGATTAGTGAACCTTGTAGAAGACAGAGTTGGTGTGTTTCAGAATTGCAGTCAAATAAATAAATAAATTCTTAAATTATAGTTCTGTGGTATAAAATAATAGAACAAATTTGTGATATGCGATTAGCAGGTCTTCAATTCTTTCATCCTAATCTCATTTTAGTTTATTTTATTTTATTCTATTCTATTTCAAATGAAAAAAAAAAAGTCAGTAAGGGACGACTTAAGTCTTTTGTTACGAGGTGCAACTAATTTTTATTTATTTGTTATGAAACCAACCATATATATTAATTTTTCCTTTATTTCTGCTCTTATTTTTTTAATTTATCCTAAACTAGTCTCAAGAAACATATATATATATATATATATTCTAAACAATGCTTTTTTACACTCAGAACCACCTCCATTTCAGACTTTTCCACAATGCCTGGTATATAGCTTTGCCCCCATGGCCTTATACCTCTTCGCTCCATCAGTTTACTTCCACCCATTCATGCATATATGGCCCTCCCACCAGTCACTCCACCTCCTCCTTTCCAAGCAAACAGACATCCGCATCGGATGTGCAAAAGTTGTAAACACGTACTGTAAGCGCCCACGTCAACACCTTCAATAACAAATGCTTAACCTTCTCCTTCATCGGTAGATGATGAACTCCCCAAATAAAATAAAATAAAATAAAATAAAAATAAATTCACATAATTATATCTTATCAATATATATTCATCATTTTTTATTTTTATTTTGGTTATTCGCTTTAATTCACAAAAAGAGTAAATCTAATCAGGACCATCCACGTCAGATGGTTGGTCGGTTGTTTTAACAAGTGGGATTATCACGAACGTTCTCGCCAGGATGACATGGCGAGATATGAGTGGACAGATATGACACGAGCCAAGAAAATTACTGTTGCGTTGTACACGAATTCTCCCTTCCCCAAGAAACTCTTATGGAAACAACAATTACTCCTCTTTCCCAATCTCTCCCAGAAGTCTTTTGCCGGTCAGTCGCTTTCACACACCTTCGTCTCTTAAACTTTCAAAACCCTAACCCCCAATTCACCGATCAATCGAATTCACATCCCACAATGATACCTTTCTCTTCACTCATCTCCAATCAGATTAGGTTCTTGCTCCAGAGCCTCAACGATTCCAACTCCGATTCTGTCTTTCGCGAGCTCTGTCAGGTACTAACACTCTGAATTATCTCTCTCTCTCACACACACATAATCACACACAAACACATATATAAACGCGTCGACGTATGTGCATTTTATATCACTATCACTTCTAACGTGATCAGTCTTTGTCTTTACGTTGAAATGATCTTGAATCTAGAGACAATTCAAAAGTTTTGAGTTGGAATATTTAATTATGATTAAACACTACTAGACTGATACATGTTTTATATGCTGTGTTGAATTGAGTCATCGTTTTTAAGAAGCGAAAGAAAGAACAGTTTTTGTTCCTTTTTATTTTTTACCCTTTTTCTTCAATCCAGGGTTCTTAAAGCACACATGCATACATGTATATATGGATGCTTGTTTTCACACATATGGAGATAAATGTATAGATATTAATGGGGCTGCTTATCATCGTCATCCTTGCCTTAATCCCATATGAATGGGATTGGCCACACGAATTCGGTCTCCATTATTTTCTATTACATGGCATTTCCACCACCATGTTTAACTTTTTCAAGTCATTTTTAATAACCTCATCCAATGTTATTTTTGGGTTTCCTCTGCGTCTCTTACCTTCTATTATCTTTTCTATTCACTATACTCATCCACCTTAACATTTGCATTTCCGCTACATGAAGGCCATGTTTCTGTCCTTTTTTAGGACTCAACACTCCGCCCCAAACAACATGGTTGGTCTAATAATGGTCCTATAAAATTTTCCTTTTAGCCTATGTGTTATTCTTTTATCGCACAATATCCCACTAGCTTGTCTCCATTTTGTCCAATCCGCGCCAATTCTACTAGTTATATTGCTATCCATCTCTCCATCATTTTGCATTATTGATCCCAGGTACCAAAATTGGTTGTTTTGAGTAACTTTGTGGTTTTGAAGTGCTATCATTATATTATCAATGTCGGACTCCTTGTTAAAATTACACTCTATATTCTCAGTTTTAGTTCGATTAATTTTTAATCCTTTCGATTCTAAAGCATTTCTCCACAATGTGGCTACTTATCTATTCTAAAATTACTAAAATACTTTCAGGTTTACGAGTACATGGTTAATGTTTTTGTAAAAAAAATATCTAAAAATGTGTCACGTGAATAACCTTGCTTGAAGTATGGAAGAAGAGAATTCATTTGGTTGAGGCAATGATAAATGGTAAAAATTCTATTTTGTGTGTGTGTGAATAAGAACCATTCCAACCAGGCCCCCTTTGAACTTGTGGCTACAATGTAAACTCCGAATATCTGCAATCATCTGCAAATCACAAATGTCACTTAAACCAAGACTCAGACTTTAGATCTCAAGGTAGTAATCCCGAGACCCTGCAATCCTAGCAAACCTGACAGGTTTAAAAATACCTGGTTGCTATTAGCATTTTATTTCCTTTTTTTTAAGTAAAATTTTACTGTCTTACTTGCCCAGATTGAAAAAAAAAATATGTGTTAAAACTATAACTATGGATTTGTATACACTTATAAGTATAAATAGCACATAAGTGTCATGCTATCTTCCTTCTTTAAGCTGAATTACAGTTAGTAGTGGCTGATGTACACTCCATTTATTAGTGTTGCAATTGCTAAGATTAAGTTTTTAGCATGCAGAATGTAAGTGTAAGTATGTTGATTCGATGTTACTGACACACCTTACAGTTTAAATATGTGATGAACATTGCTAGAATACATCTCATGTCCGTTAGATAATAGCACTTTGTACTATCATTTTTTATCTCCATCACTAAAACTGAATTTGACCTAACAATTGTGATAAAATTATAATTGGAGATGTCTCAATCTATTATTTTATAATCCACCTTGGATCTCCAAGTTGGATTAATAGGTGTTGCTATTGATTAGCAATCTCTGAAAGAATTGAAGATCTCACCTCTGATTTTTTCTCATTGTTTTAGGAAGCTCTACAAATGTCAACCATACTTTTTTGTGACGTGTAAAATTAGGAGTTTTAATAGTATTGGAGAGGATAGTAATAATAGTTAGTGGGTTTCCTCATGTTCCGGTAGAATCTACTGATGTATCTTCTTCCCAAGGATTCCAAAACCTGAACAGAGCTCGATTGATAAAATAATGATTTATTTTATTGAAGAGCTCCTAATGGGTCAAATACAATATCAAACTTCCAATAGGCAGGACATGCTTGCCGGCCTACTTATCAATTTGTCTCGGTCAAGCATCACTAATTTTGGGCATAAAAGTTGTACTAGAAACTATCAGTGGATTAAATCCCAAGTCGAGTAGAACATAATGATTTGATGCTGCCTTGTCTGTAATATCTTCTTCTTAAATTATGTCAGGTTAGGGCATATGTTAAAAAGTTATTAAAAATATTTATTTCCCTTGTATCTTCTTTGGGTGTAATCCACTCATTTTCTCATATTACATCTACCATATTCCTGGTAAAACTTTCACTTAAGAAACCTCTCCAACAGGATTGTTTGTCCTTTAAATGTTGATTTTGTTTATTAATCTATGGGTTTACAATTCTTTCAAGAACACTATTTAATTGCAAAATAAAGGGTGTTACATAAAACTATTGTCTTCCATTAAACATTGTGTTTAGACAATTGTTTGATTCTAAATTTTGTATAGTTACATGACTTGTTTTATCTTGGTTGAATGATGTTAAAAGAAAACTAAAGTCTGAAGTCTTGTGGGAACCCAGAATGCTCGATATGCCTTTATTGAATAATAAGCAATGTGCTCTTATGCTTTGTTTAGTATGAAGTATAGAGAAGTGGATTGAGGGGAAGTAGGAGTGACTAAAGGGGTAGACTTGGGGAAAGTAAGGGGGACTAAGGGGGGTATGCTTAGGGAAAGAATTGGCCTTTTCCTCATGTTAATTGGTGCAATAGAAAGGAATGATGAGAGAATGGAAGGGTATTATATACAACTACAACAACCAAGCCTTTTCCCAATTACTTGGGGTCGGCTATATGAATCCTATGTTTCCATTCCGCTCTATTTAAGGTCATATCCTCAGTCAATCCATATGCTATCATATCTTTCTTTACTAATTCTACTCATTTTAGCTTTGGTTTTCCTCTTTCCCTAGCATTACCCTCAATTTGGACTATGCCGCTTTTCCTGACCGGCGCAATTAAAGGTCTTCTTTGCACACGTCCAAATCATTTTAACTGATTTTATCTCATTTTATCTCCAATTGGTGCTACTCCAACTATCTCCTGAATGTGTTCATTTCTAATTCTATCATTTCTAGTCTTACCGCACATCCATCTCAACATCCGCTTTTTTGCAACACTCACTTTATGCAAATGTTGTTGCCTAGTTGCCCAACATTCTGTACCATAAAGTATAGTTGGTCTAATAGCTGTTCGATAAAACTCCCCTTTCAATCGTAAGGGGAATGGAAGGGTATTGCATGATTTAATAATAATAATAATAATAATTATTTTTTATAAGTATTACATGATCTAGTAATTATACCATTAGAAAAATTAATAAAGCTTGTTACCATATTAGTTGGGCATATATATAAAATTTATAAATACATATAATATATATGTATTATATAATTATGTATAGTGTATATTTATGATATATATAAATGTATACATATAATATTTGATGTATATACACATATGTATAGTGTATAGATATATATTTGTAACTATATATGTAAAACATCCACAAAGGATTTCCCTCCCCTTTTCCGCACAACTTCTGTTAGAAAAATTTCTGTAAACTTTCCCTCTTCCTCTCACCCTACCAAACAAGGGGGAGCTCTCCTCTTTCACTGTCCCCTTCTTTCCCTTCTCTTCCTCTCCCATGAAATATAGCATTAGGCTTTTACTCAACTGGTAAAGAGACCTTGTCTAGCCAAAGGCAAAAAAAAAGATGGTGATGTGGCGAGATAACAGTGGGGTACACAAGTAGGGAGAAAACTGAGAACTTTATTAGCTACTTTTTGGATTAATAGTCTAAACTAGATGCATTCAGCAAGCATTATTCCCAATATAAATTTTCTCCAGGCAGCAATTAATAAAATAAACAAGTGACGAGATAGACGCAAGAATTTTTTATGAAAAATTCAACCTGATATTTCCTTGCTAGGGCCTTGATGTAATTAATAAGAGTGCTTTAGGAAACTATAGGCATCAGGGTATGGTCACGATAACTGAAACTCTGCAGCGTGATTCACCAGAGTACCTTCAATCTTGCCAAGGTTGCACTAGTGAAGCGAAATAGATTTCTTCCCATGCGCACAGGGAAGTAAAAATGTCTACTGCTGCTACAAGACAACAAAATATTGGATTTGCGAATAACTAAGTTTGAATTTATCTCGCTCTTGGGCATGGAGGCATCTCTCAATTACAAACAAAACAATACGTGACTACCTATTGCATTCATCTGGGCTTTATATTACAGGTTTGAATGACCAAGATTATGAGTTGGAAGCAGCCTCGCAGGCGATTCCTGTAAAAATTCTTGGCCTACTCATGTGAACTTTAAATCAAGATGTTGGGCTCATTCAGTGACCAATTAACGATAGCTGGAAAATCAAAGAAAAGAACAGTTTCGGTTTTGCTTATTTATTTATTCATCAGGATGCTGTGGAATTAATGTCATATATGTTTGATGTTTAGATAGGAGGCTTTATGATGATACTGAAACCAATAGTTTATCACCGTCTAACTATTGTAATTTATTATTTTTTGATTGTCCCCAGAATGATGTAATAGACCAGTTCTAGTTTTTCTACCACCGTGGTTTATTTTTGTAAATTGAATTGTTCTGTGGTTTATTTGATGAATTCCTATATAATTCACTCATCTGTTATCATTGTTTTCAGTGCAATTTGTTGAATATGAATTAGTTATTCTCTTATTGGTGTACTTTGAATTTCTTTTGATCATCCCCATAATTATGTTAGCTAATTCTAATATTTCTACGGCGTGGTTGATATTTGTGAAGCGAATTACTTAATGGTCTACTGGACGTGTTCCTACATAATGCACTCATCATTTGTTAATTCGTTGGTGCAGTTTGTTGAATATGGATGCGAGGGTAGCATATTACTGCTCCAGACCTGCTTGGATCATATAAATTTTCATGAAGGGGACATGCACAACATGCGGTTGAAGCCTGACTTAGTAGCTGCAATCTTTAGATATTTATTCGAAAGACCAAATTTCAGTACTGTATTTTGTGAAGCATTACGAGCTATGAAGATCAGTGAATCATTTATTGGAGATTTCTGTGATGCATTACACTTGATGGTGTCTGAGAAAATTGGCCTTGGTCTTGCTTTGGCAGATTCAGAGAATCTTGACATTAGAACAAGCGGTACGTCATATGGATGTAACTCTTTTTAGGTATCCTTTCTCACTTGGAATTTCTTAGTTCATCATATTGGTGATTCTTTGTTGTTTTTCAGCTCAAAACTTCTGCATGGGCCTCATTGAGGAGCTGTGGAGAAATTCTGCCTTAATAGATTCTGCTGAGCAAATTCAAAATATTATTATGTTTTTGTATCGCTCAGAAGGCTTTTCTAAGCACGTTGACACATTTATGCAAATGCTATCTTTGATGGAGCCGAAGGAAGGGATTCCATTTATATTGGCTCCTTTGCTTTCGGACAGTTTACGGGAGCCCAGGTTCCCAAGGTTCTCATCCTTTTTTCCTTGTTCTTTTCTGATGAACCATGAAATTGATTACATGCTTGCTATATTTCATAGTTTAATTGTTAGAAGCCATCTTAATCATCTTCATTTTTTATTTATGAATTCTTTATTTTGCTGTAGGAATATGGATATATTCTATAGTAGCAGTGAAAATGAATTTGATACGATTCTAGCGGAGATGGAAAATGAAACAAGCATGGATGATATTATGAGGGAATTGGGTTATGGATGCACAATTGACGCTTCACTTTGCAAGGAGTTGTTCTCTCTTTTCTTACCTCTCACTGAAGCCACAATTTCTAGAATACTTGGCACAATAGCCCGTACCCATACCGGTCTTGAAGACAATCAAAATTTTTACTCAACATTTTGCGCCGCTATTGGTAGCAGTGCCATATCTGAGGCATCATACCCGAGCTCTTGGAATGTTGATATCCTTGTAGATTCAATTAAGCAACTTGTAAGTTTGATTTTGGAATTATATATTAGATTGTTTGTTTTCTTTTCACATCAATAATTTGACAGATCAAAATTAGTTTTTTAACAAGATAATTGTGTTTTGGAGATCAGGCTCCTGAAACCGACTGGATACTTGTTATGGAGAATCTGGACCATGAGGGCATTTACTTTCCCAATGAGCAGGCATTTTCCTTTTTCATGTCTGTTTATGCTCGTGCATGTCAGGTACCTTATTAAAGCGTCACTATGTGAATTTTAACATTCTTTACTTTCTGTGAAGTGAACCCTCAATCAGTACAAATGAAATGTGCAGGATCCTTTTCCGTTGCATGCCATATGCAGGTCTGTCTGGAAGAATGTTGATGGCCAGTTGTCTTTTCTTAGATATGCTGTATCAGCTCCACCGGAAATATTTACATTTGCGCATTCTGCTAGGAGATTGGTACAGGGAACTGCATATCCATTGTTTCCTTGTCATTAAAATTTTCTGTTCTTTATACTTTTTATCTAAATAGTATAAAGACTTTTTTAGTTGCATATCCATGTCTATTTTGATATTATCTGTACTTGTTTCTATCCGTGCTGTCTAAATAGTGTAAATATTTGTTTATCTGTAGGCATATGCTGATACACCGCATGTTCATGAGATTCCAGATGTACATGCTAATCATGCATGGTTATCTCTTGACCTTCTGGAGGTGTTATGCCTGCTAGCTGAAAGGGGCCATGCTGGATCTGTGAGACAGATTCTTGAGTTTCCTCTTAAAAACCGCCCTGAAGTATTGTTGCTTGGGATTGCACAGATTAATGTATTTTCTACTCTATTTCTTATACTTTTTTGGTGGTATTTTATGGCATAAGATAAAATTCTGTTTCATCATTTCAGACTGCCTATAATCTCCTCCAAGTTGAAGTGTCTTCCACTGTTTTCCCAATGATAGCTGGTAATGCCACGGGAACTGTTTTGATTCATAAGCTTTGGCATTCTAATCCAAAGCTTGTATTGCGAGGATTCGTTGATATGATCAAAACTGATGAAGACAACATGGCTACAATTTTGGACATTTGCCAAGAGCTAAAGGTAAAAGCTTTGTTGCAGTATTGATCCTCTTTCACACAACAGTTTTCCGTTATTCTTGTTGGTTCAGTAGCTGTTGAAACTTTGTTTGTATTAATACCTGAGATTTATTTTTTTCTTTGGTTTGATGATTTGCATGACTAATATCATAGCCCTATTATCAAAATTTCTTCTCTGAGTATTGATCTTCGCTGCTATCTATCTCAATTTTACAGCCCTGTTTGTTCTGGACTTTCTGAATTACGCATTCAGTATTCAGTCTGATCTATGACTGACTGGACATTGTAACACAATGAGATAAAATAATTTTATAGTTTGTGTTATTGAGTTTTGGGGTTGCCTCTTGCATTTGTGGAAGATTAAGTATACAACATATTTACAGGGTCTGTTATGATGGCAGTGACCTATCCTTATGATCGGTTTTCTTGTTTTTTGTATATTTGAGGAACGGAAAACCAACACCCCTGTTACTAAAGGGCAACATGCAGCCATGCGGCCTATGCCAACGAAAGCATCTGAAAACTACACAAAAATGAACTTTATATTTTTTGTTTTGTTTTTGATGATCTATAAATTTGTGCATTTGTAATTATTGAAAGTGTTCAATGAGCCTAACATAATCAAATTATCAGTATATTTTATTTTTGATGATCCATAAATGTTGCATATATTGGACAATAAAGTTTTGATTTGACCTGTGATTCATATTTCATGAGATGTTACTCTAGGAGTCCACACATTTCTGATTAACCATGGAAGATCAACTATTAGGTACCTAGAAAGTCTTTGCTCAACCATGGTGAAGGCTTTGATGAACCTTGAGAAATAGAGGACTTGGCTGAGCACCCCACTTGCTTTGTTGTATTTCTAAATGACCTTAATTTTTGCCTTTTTTCCATACAATATATAACTACTTACATTATATAAATTTTTTGTTATTGTAACTTTTTCTTAAAACTCATAAATTATGTTAGTTAGACATAAATGACAAGAGTAACGTACCTGAACCTTGTGCAACAGATAGGCTGCAAAAATAATTGTGCAATTGCCTCGTCAAAGCTTTAGTCCAAGAGAAGTCTGCCTTTTCGATGTTCTAATTAAGTGCACTACCTGTATTAACTACAGAGCATTAGCTTCTCTATTTCCCCAAAAAGGAGGTTGACGTGTCTTGCTTACCAAAAAAAGGCATCATACTTGTTCCAAATGGGTATCTCAGAGGAAATATCTCTAAAATTGAGTGTGGCTGGATGCAAATGCTGAGGAAAATCATAGGAGTGAGGCAACTGAAAACGGGAAAGAATTAGAGATTAATACATTTGTAAGAAGTGGGAGGAGGCACAAGATGAAAGAGAGCTAGATGGTTTGGTCACATGTAATGAACACTACAATTTCTACTGGTGGCAAAAAGTGACATAGCTTAGATTGAAGATGTCGCAAGAAGGAAGGCATAAAGGGTTTGGTATGTGGTAGCATGTAAATTGAAGGTCACATTGGATATATAAGTGAAGTTATGGCTCTCGTTAGAGCTGAATGTCAAAGTACAGTTCATTTGGCAGAACTCATATGTGTAGGACAAGGTTAGGCTGAGTTATTTTTGTACATTTATTATATGTTTTGACACATGTATTGGTGCTTAAGGTTACGGGATTCGGTTGTAAAGCGAGTCGAAAGTTTCTTTTCTTTTTTGTTTCCTTGAAAGCCTCCGTCTTACCTCCCTTTTACTCTTGGAAGCCCCTCCAAATACAGTATGCATGATATTCTAATCTAGCTCAGCTTTTTATGCAAAACATCACCCTATGATCTTTGGGGTCTGTTAATCATCATCGACTCTAAAAGCTAAAGCTGTTAGAGCTTGTGTAACTTTAATAATTATATTCTCTAACACGCCCCTTCATGTGTGGTCTTCTTTTGGTTCAACACGTGTTTCAACTTTAATTTTCAGGTAACGCCGAGGTTTGAAATCAAGACCTTTTGTCTTGATACTATGTTAATCACCATCTACACTAAAACCTTAAACTGTTAGAGATGGTGTAAATTTAACATTTGTATCCTTTAACAAGGTCAACTGACAACTTTTGACTAACCTCTGATGGGGTTCTGGAAAACTGAATATTATTGTGAATCTGGAATGTGAAATTCGATGTCTAACGCTATGAATAAGCAGGTGGTTGATGAATTTCACTTGGCCCTACTTGAGGCATTACCCTCCCTTAAGTTCAGGTGGTAATGCATGGCAACATTGTTTTGAGTGGACGTCTGGTGGAAGAAAGGCAAAATTGTTTTAGAAAGTTGCATTGATCTTACAAGTACAAATACTTGTATCTTAGTCTTTACTTTAATTGCATTGTTTTCTGTTGTTCTTTAAGCTCTCATTCTAGTTGTGAATTTGGTGAATTGCACAAATAAAGTGATGAATGGAGGGTTTTTTATAGATATCTTTTTATTTATTTATTACTATTTATTTCGGTAGGTTGGTTTTATATATATATATATATATAACTAGGAGAAGTTTCAATTGATTCTCTATCTATATGCTGCTGAAGTATTGTTTGATTCTTCTGTTCTCTTTTCTTTCTTTTGTTTTTTGTTCTTTCAATTTGATATCAAGTACGGTTCAATTTTCCTTCTTGTTTTCACTATTCTCTAGTGCTTGATTTTCTAACTTCTGTGGTCATTCTTTGCCATGTCGCAGATTCTGCCATCTTTGTTGGAGCAGATTCCATTTTATTTTAGCATTCGATTGGCTGCCCTTGCTACCGAGAAAGAACAGATAAATCTTGAGAAATGGTTGAATGATAATCTAAGAACCTACAAAGATGTCTTTTTTGAGGTTGGTTTTCTTCGTTTTTTTGTCCATTTGTTCATGATAACCATGGCAATGATACAATGCTGCAGGCTTCTGTTCCTTAAATCCAATAAATCCCTTGGGGACACTCTGGTAGTATTCATTATAATGTTATTGTTACTTTCCAGGCGTGCCTCAAGTATTTAAAGGAGATAGACTTTGCTGCACCAGGAGAATTCTCTTCCAATTCTTTTCAACATTCTGCCGCTGTTTCAAACTTACACACTGAAATAAGTTTAACCTTTTTGAAGGTTCTATTTCTTTAGCTGAGCTGTATTATGAGCTATTTCTATGCCATCATTTCTTCAAACTTTGTGGGTTGTAACACACAGAATTTTCAGGCCCTTGAAGCAAATACCACAGAGATTACCTCAGAACAATT
Organism: Cornus controversa; assembly: GCA_026545225.1. Taxonomy (NCBI): domain Eukaryota; kingdom Viridiplantae; phylum Streptophyta; class Magnoliopsida; order Cornales; family Cornaceae; genus Cornus; species Cornus controversa. The sequence goes on along the minus strand of CM048852.1, from coordinate 46,388,144 downwards.
CTCTGCAGAATTGAAATTGTTGCAGAAGGATTCCATGCATGTTGGTCCGAGACTGCAGAATGTTGGGGCTGGCAATTCATCAGCAGCCAATGGTTATGAAGACGATATAGAGACTGAAGCAAACACTTACTTTCATCAAATATTTTCTGATCGGCTGAATAATGATGAGATTATTCAAATGCTTGCTCGTTTCAAAGAATCTTCTGAAACAAGGTTGATTTTCAACTTGGTTATATAACACCTTATCATAATGAGTGCATACTGCATAGAAATTTTTTATTCTAATAGCTTTAGGTTGTTTTAGTGTCTTATCTAGTCGTATGGCAGCTGTTTCCATTTGTTGAATATTTGTTTCTTAACACCACCTCACCCCTAAATAAAGAAATACCTAACAGAATAAGGCTTTTTTTTAATCATTTTTGTTGTTGTCTGTTGCATCTTAATTGTTGATATTTTTCAGATTCTTTCTTTTTTTCTTTTCTCTTAATGTGTGGATTGCTTCAGAAGATTTCTCAATCCGTGCTATTCATAGCTGTAGTAGCTGCATTTATTACTTATCAGAGAATTGAGAGTGACTGCATCTGTTATTTATTCATCAGTTCTGTTTCTCTTTATGGAGAATTTCATTCTTACATAATCTTTAGATTTTGCATCTATATAGGTTCTCAAGTAATATTGACTGCCCATTGTAAAAGAATGAAGTTACAAAGGAACCTATTTTATTTTTCTTTTTCTTAGTTTTGATATGACCAATCTTTCTCTGTAATAAAATTTTTCATTCTCTACTCAATTGAAGCCTTCGTCTCAACCAGGTGTAATTTTGCAGCATCAAAATATATATAATTAAATTCAATTTGCAATTAAAGGGATGCTGTTGAGTTCACTATGTTACTTGTGCAGTTAATCAATTACATGTATTCTTATTGTTTGATCTTTGACTTGAGTAATAGTGCTTTTATTGTTTGATCTTGTAAATTTACAGGGAACAATTGATCTTTGAGTGCATGATACAAAATCTATTTGAGGAGTACCGGTTCTTCCCTAGGTATCCAGACAAGCAGCTTAAAATCGCAGCAGTTCTTATTGGTATGGTTCATTACGTAGTTTCTGAGAATTATTTACTTTATCGAAGTGTTTTTCTCTGACCCAGCCTGTTGATACAACTGAATGCGGTTATAAGGGGAGGGTGGGATAGAGTTTCTATGGTTTGGTAGGAGGGAAAGAGAAGGATAAGGAAGAGGGAAGGAAACTTTCTTCTCCAGGCACACAATATTCTTTCCTCCCAAAAGTGGGAGGGAAGTAGTTCGGAAAGGGTTCTCCCTCCACTTTTTAACTGTTTTTGCCCTTCACATACTCATATATTCTTCTTTTTCTTGCTCAACCAAATTGGAGAGGCGCCTTCTTTTACCTATGGCTGTGATTTCCATATCTCTTTCTTTTCTTTTTCTATCTCTCCTACCAAACAGAGCATGATTTTTGGATTGAGACTTTTAGCCCAATATCGAAGCCTTCAGGCCATGATTCCTAATTATTACTGGGTTTGTGAACAAAAAAATAGGTAAGCTAAATGATTAATAGTATGAAGATTAAGTGAGTGAGAAATGTAGCTTCATAATTTTCAGTTAAGTTCCTCATTGAATTTTTAAGATTCAGTTTTGCCCCATCCATATAGGATAAAGGCAAGGATGATGATGATGAGTTTTGCTTATAGTGCACTGGATAATGGCTTTACTTTCAGTGCAATTTATACTTTACCTTTGGAAAAATTGACTTCATATTTAAATTACAAACTCACTTTATCTAGTGCAAATATGTGCAGAAAAAAAAAATCCGTCGGTCTGTAAATATGACGTGTTCAAGATCCGCTTGGATTAAAGTTGAAAAACTCTAGCTTGCCACAGAATTAAACTGAACAACTCAAGCCTGGCTCGTTAAGCTGGCTGTTACATTAGAAACAGCACAGCTGTTTGTCCTCTGCACACATATGTTCAGAAAAGTAGCACGTCTATACTTTGTACTTCTAATGACACAATCAATTATAAGATGAACAAAAGGCAGCCTTTTCAAAATATGGTTGCATAATGGTTACATCAAGCATCATATTGATAAATGATAAGAGAAATGTCTATTCCATTTCTCATATTTATATGTAAATGCTGTCCTTGGTCCCCTCTCTGGGTCTGGGACCCTGGGTTTATACACACACTCACACGGAGACCCGAGCTGAATCGAGCTTGGGCACATTCGGGTTGAGCCATTTTTAAGTGAATCTCAATCAAATAAGGCTTTTGCTCGGCTGCTCGGTTCCTGTTTTAAACCCAATTTGAATCTTGTGAACCAAATGTTGAAGTGAGCCTGAACGAGCCCATTGCCAAGCTATTTAGAACTTATTGGTTCATTTGAAGCATTATGAAGTCAGGTCATTTTAGTTGGTTTGATTTCAAATAATGAATTGCGAGAAACTAAAAGCAGGCACCAACTTATATAGGAAAACTTAGGGTGGTGAGCAAATATCTAAAAATGTGGGTCACAAGTTTAAAAATAATTGCAACTAGATATTGATTGGTAATCATGATCCCTCTACATTGTCTTAGTTTTTTTTTTTTAACCACATTATCCAGAAATTCTTAATTATTTTTCAGGTTCCCTTATAAAGCATCAGCTTGTAACTCATATTACACTTGGTATTGCCATACGCAGTGTGTTGGATGCCCTGCGTAAACATACAGACTCAAAAGTTAGTCACACTTTTCGTATTTGGCTTTCATCTTTTGTTATTTTTTCTTATCTTTTATTCATAATGGTCTCCACGTTAGATATTTGCTTTTGGGACATTAGCATTGGAGCAGTTTCTAGACCGCCTGGTGGAGTGGCCACAGTATTGCAATCATATTCTGCAAATATCTCATCTGCGTGGTACTCATCCTGGCCTTGTTGCCTTTATTGAGCATACTCTTGCTAGAATATCATCAGGTTGCTTGGAATCAAATGGAGGTAGCAGTGCTTGTTCCGATCCCCAGAGTAGTTCTGCTCCAGCTACCTTGGAGAATGTGGAGGTACTAAATATGTTTCTTTTTTTGATCCATGCCATGGATTTAAGTTTGCTAAAACATCACTTAGTTGACAAATCTTCTTGTTTCACGTTCTATGCATGGATTTAGTTCTGATATATATATATATATATATATATATTCAACTAGTTGACAAATTTTATTTATGCCTTGGGCTTAAAGTTGGCTGTCCCAGTGGTGAAAGTAGTTATGTAATTCCAAGGACCAGAACACAAACGTGGGTGTAATATATATTAAACGTTAACCCTTCTTTCTTTCTTTTTGTTTTCTTTTGTTAATATTAGTCATAGTCCATTGCTTTGGCGGTTACAGTAATTATGAATACACTATTTTGTGATGGAGCTGCACTGGAAATTCGGAATGCTTCATGGTCCCTGAATTGCTGTCTGACGGACTTCTTCCCCATAGACTCTCACTCTTAACTAAATATTTTTATTTTTATTTTTTTTATGAATGTACAAAATTTAGTAATAATGGCAACGGGCAGCCATGTGATTTTTCTTAAGATATATCACTTGGAGATTAGGATACGTTTAAGTATTTACAAGATTGTAGGATCTTTGATACACCAGTTTAATTACATTATTAATTGGACTCTGTTATCTGGTACAATTTGTTATTGATTCCCCTTTCTTTGGGTTTAGATTTTTCCTGCACATGGTATTTGATTCAAAGATATTACTTTTTTATTTTTTTCTCTCTTATGTTTGAATTGATTTAGTTCATTAATGAAAGTGCTTCCGAATTAATCATATTTGTCTGCTGATTGTTTTAAGTGCCTGATCCCTTGTGGCAGTTATTTGGATCTAGGACCGCACAACCTGGACTGCAACTATCTTCTTCACTCCAGATGCAACAGATACATCAAGGGTTTCTTGGTGACAGGCATAAAACATCTGCAACTTCAGTTAGTTATTCTAAACCACTTTACCCTTTTCTGGGAATTCTTCAAATGTTTCCTCAAGTGACATACCTAATAATCAGAAGATATTCATATGTCATTATTAATATCCTCACTCCTTTGGTTTCCATTTTCTTTATTTCACTCATCCTAAAACTTCTTTGACTTCCATCTGCTGTAGTTGAGTGTCTCTCTGTCCCCACAAACAGTGTCATCACAGAGTCCAACTGGTGTTCCAGCAACCGTATCTTCTTCTGCTGGTTTTCTCCATTCTTCCAGGCCAGCTACATCAACTAGTAAGTTTACTTTTGTAGTGCCTGTCATTGTGGATATTAACCTCCTCTCTTTTAAGTGCCTGATTTTTTTCTAAACATCCCATCTCTGTAGGCATGCTTAGACAACATTCACATACTACAGGGTTTGGTTCTGCTTTGAACATTGAAACACTTGTTGCCGCAGCAGAGAGAAGGGATACCCCCATAGAGGTATCTTATTGTTTATTGCAAAATTTGTATACTTATTTTTACTACATAACTCCATTATGTGATTCAACTTTGATCTGTCAAATACCACAGCTTGAAGATCCTGAGAGGGATGTTCTATCTAGTTGGAGAAACACTTGTTTGTACAGTAAAGCAACTTCTTAATATGGTAATTTGAGAAGCAATGTTTAAAATCATTTAATCCAGAGAAGGGACTGGGTTACTGCTTGGTGAGTCAATGCGCTCTGCTGGTGGACAATGACATCATAATGGCTTCATGAATGTTTTTGTTAAATATTAATTAAGAGAACATAGAAGATAGTCAATTCAGGGTGATAGTAGATACACACAAGCAAAATCAAACAAAACATATTACAACTGAAAACAAAGAGATGAACAGATGATTATCGTGTCACTCGGCATTTAACAGTGGAAAATATTATACCTAGCTGGAGAAAAGAAAAAAAGGAAAATTTTGGTTGATTTACTTGCAATATTGCAGTTGTACTGTTGTAGATCTTTGAAATTTGGGAATTTCTGTTAGGTGACAATGTAACCTTAGTTTGAAGGGGTGGAAGAATGGATACAGGTGGGCCCTGATGGCTAAATTCATTCCATTACATTTCTGGTTTTAACTTTTTTTTACCTTGCACATTCATTTTAAACATAAGACCTAGAAGCCTAAAAAGACTTGTTTTTGACTTAATTACCTGAAATATTCTTTTCTGATGCATGATTAACATGAGAAAAAGAAGTCCACGACAATGACATTCATTACTTGTCCATTAGAACTATGTCCAACATTAGTTTTTTGTGTAGGGGTATCTTAGTATTTTTATATTATTATTATTTTAATTTTTGGTTACGAATTTTGTTAATTCTTGTTATGATATAGGAAACTAGAGATTTAGGCTTGGAAGGATGAGGGTTCTTCTAGTGTAAGAAGCCAAACAATATTACAACCAAGAGGATCCACTCAGACCCCTACAACCCCCAAACCTTACGACTTGAACCCTAACAGAACACCATAGAAGCTGACAATCAAGATGGTCAGTTATATTCACCGAAAAACAAAAGATGGACAGTTATGACTCAATGCACCCTAACAGAAGCTCTTGGCAGTGAGTAAAAGTGTCCCCTAGCTATTGGCAAAATGATTTGTTTCATTGTTTTCCTTAAAACACCTTAAAAATGCTGATCTAGAATCCATCTAATCCGATTCTAGGGATGTAAATGAATCCAAGTTCTATTATTTACTGAGACCAATACTTCATAAATGAATCCAAGTTCTATTATTTATTGAGACCAATACTGCCTGCCTACAGCCCAAGGACAGAGATTTCACCCACCACAACCTAAGGGCCATCTTTCTCCTTTTCCTTTATTTATGATATATCTACTAATTTTTTATGATTCAGAGTTGATCTCAATCAATCAATGATGAAGGCCTCGTGGTTGATATTGTAAATCCATGGAGGAGCCTTTGTCTTCTGTGGACAGTCTGAGGATATAGCAGTTCTTTTGTTCTTTTCTTTGTAAGCGGGATGTGCTCCCCTTTGAGCGCCTTTTACAAATTCTTTACTTATCGAAAGGTATGATGAAGGCCTACAGACAACACTCCCTGAGGCCTTCCAGGAGAGAGGACTAAAAGTTCTGCTTTTGTAGCAAAACGAGTGCCACCTAGTCTAAAGAAAGAAGTAATGCTCCCTGAATATTGCTTCTTGCAGCTTCTTTAGACATACCCCAGTACCATTCTAAATTGGCTTCCCTGGATTGGTACCATCAAAATTGAATTCAACTCTTCCCACAGGTTGAGGATTTCAACAACTCTGGGAAAAACTGTTTTGAGTATGAGAGCAACAGCCATCAAATCACTGATGATACTCGAAGGCATTCCCCGAAAGGCCTAAGATTTTTCCTAATGGAAACCCACATGGAAGATAGAAAGAGAACCTTGCTCCAAGTACTGGGCTGTTGAATTGCACCCCCTAGAAAATCCTTAAAACTCTTTGATGACTTGAATCTAGGGAAACATCAATTTTTTTGTTTTTATTATTATTTTTTTCATGCAACTGCCAATTCTAAGCACTTCTTCTAGAAAACTCAACCATTCCTTTACCCTCGAACCAAAAAGAAAAGTAGAAAACACTGTTCCCACTACAGTACATCCCCTTTAACCAAATTGTTAAAGTCAATGAAGAATATCATCATAAGAATATAAATGTTCTGGTGCCACCCAAGAAATATCACTGAAGAGGGAGTGTTTGCCACATATGCAAGTGGTCCTCAGTTTTTGCCACAAATATTGAATTATTGATCCTTCCTCTTCTTTTTTGATTGTTGTCATTTTTTATCATTGTTCCCCTTTTATAGGAGAGACTCTTTTTCCCTTTTTTCCATAAGTTATGAATGTTAGAATGTGGTGAACTTGTTTATTGAGAATTGTTGCATGTTTTCTTTCCATTTTATTTACCCTGCTGTTTGCCTTTTATTTGTGTCACGTCTCTAATGTTTCCTGTTTACATTGTGGATGTAGGCTCCGGCATCAGATATTCAAGACAAGATACTATTTATGATAAATAATATTTCGTCATCAAACATTGAAGCCAAAGCAAAGGATTTCACTGAGATTCTAAGTGAACAGTATTATTCTTGGTTTGCGCAATACATGGTGATGAAAAGGTTGGATACTTTTCTAAAAAAATTTATATGACTTACAGAACAAATTCTAGTAAATTTAGTTCATGTTAAATTTGTTCATATTCATTTCAACTAATTGATGGTTTGCTTTTTTGTTTTTGTTTTCAAAACTAACTTCTGCTCAGAGCAAGCATCGAGCCTAACTTCCATGACTTGTACTTGAAGTTCTTAGACAAAGTCAATTCGAAAACATTGAATAAGGAGATTCTCAAAGCTGCTTATGAGAATTGCAAGGTTTTATTTTTTATTTTTTTTATGTTTCAACCTTTTCATACCTTGTGGAATTGTCACAAGTGAGAATGATTACAATGATATCATTTGTTTTAGGTTCTCTTAAGATCAGAGTTAATAAAATCAAGTTCAGAAGAGCGTTCCTTGCTGAAAAATCTGGGTAGCTGGCTTGGGAAGTTGACAATAGGAAAAAATCAAGTACTCAGGGCCCGAGAAATAGATCCCAAATCATTGATAATAGAGGTAAATTTGTTATATTGTATGATTTGTATCCTTGTTGGTGCTGACTATTTTATTTTTTGCCTTATTCAATTTTTAGATGCCTGTTTAGTTAGGATTTTGACCTGTTGTTGGTGGTCATATTATTTGTTTCAATGATTTTCTTGGAGGAGATGATCTTTGCTCTCCAACTTTTGTACTATGGTATTCTACTTGGTTTTTTGGAAAAAGAAAATGACGCAATTGTCATTCTAAAGTATTCTTCTCCTCCACAATTATCCAAAAAGTACTCTTCCACTCCACTTTTGAGGGGTAATTTTGTTATTTTCTTTATTAAAAAGTTGAATGGAGTGCAAGAGTACAAAGATGAGTTTGAATATCACATCCCTCTTCTCATGCATCTTGATTTGTATGTTGGACCAGGCATATGAGAAGGGACTGATGATTGCAGTGATTCCATTTACCTCAAAGGTACGTTTCCTTCAGTAATTCATTCTCTTGGGTCTCAACATTTGTTATGTATTTAACCATCCGATTCTTGCTGCAGATTTTGGAACCATGCCAAAGTAGTCTTGCCTATCGGCCTCCCAATCCTTGGACCATGGCAATTCTTGGTTTACTTGCTGAGATTTATGCATTACCAAATCTGAAAATGAATCTTAAGTTTGACATTGAGGTACATAAAACTTTTTATTTAGTTGTTTAGATTTGGTAGCAGAAAAGTAGGTTTCTGTTTCTCATCTCTGTGCCTTTGTTTTGTGCTTTCAGGTTCTTTTTAAAAACCTTGGTGTGGATATGAAGGAAGTAAAACCAACTTCTCTGCTCAAAGATCGAGTTCGAGAAGTAGAAGGAAACCCAGATTTTTCTAACAAAGATGTTGGGGCGTCCCAGCTGCAAATGGTCACTGATTTTAACTCTGGAATAATGTCTACATTGAATCAAGTTGAATTACAGCCCGAAATTGTCAATTCTTCTCATCCTGGTGGCCATATGAATATATTGTCTCAGGTTTGTAATGGTCTGTTCTTTCATAATTGTTTATAATCAATGTTTTCTATTTAGAGTGTTGAATCAACCTGTGGCTTCAGTATGCTGGTAATCTTCATCTTGCGTCTGATCCGTTAATGGATGATGAAAAGATGGCAACTTTAAGTCTTCCCGATCGGCTTCCTTCTGGGCAAGGGCTTTCACAAGTGCTTCCATCACAGTCACCATATTCTGTTGGTCAGGTGTGGATGCCTTTATAATTCCTCTGTCTAATCATTTTGATATCTATCATGCTCTGCTAAGAAGCTACTTCTGGTGGCAGCTCTCCTCACCAATCCATGATATTGGAAGTCATATTGTTTTCAACCAAAAACTTAGTGCGTTGGGTTTACAATTTTTTCAGAGGTTTGCAATTTTTGTTATTGTTCTCTTTATTTGTGTCAGTTAAACTACCAATTTTACACAATCAATCTTGACCGTATTGTTATAACAGAATTGTTCCCCTTGCCATGGAGAGGGCTGTAAAAGAGGTAATGTCTCCTATTGTACAGCGCAGTGTTACAATTGCAATTCAGACAACAAAGGAACTTGTTTTAAAGGTTTGTAATTCCACTTATATATATATATATATATATATATATAGCGGTCATCATTCTTAACCACAAATCTGTAACTTTTATCATTTCATATGACATACATCTTAGGACTATGCCATGGAGTCTGATGAGTCCCGCATATATAGTGCTGCACACTTGATGATAGCAAGTCTGGCGGGAAGTCTGGCCCATGTCACATGCAAGGTTCTTTTATCTGCCTTCCTAATTTTTTGTCATTTATTTAATTATGTTTTGGTTGTAGGTGCTTCCTTTTAACTTTTGACATAAGTTGATTTAAATTAGCTAATACATCTTCTCTTTCTACTTGGGACCACCTCTATTTCGATTATTACTGCCAGGAACCGCTTCGCGTCTCCATATCGAATCAACTTAGGAACTCATTGCAGGGTTTCAATATCACGAGTGAACTTCAAGAGCAAGCTGTTGCTATTGTTCTGAACGATAACCTTGACCTAGGTTGTGCCGTGATCGAGCATGCTGCAACAGACAAGGTATGTTTCCTTGCTTCAGTTAGTATGTAATATTTCTTCACCTGTCTTTACATGTACAAACTAGTATAATACTATTACTGTTATTATAGTTTTAATATCATTAAAATGTATAAACCTTTAAAGGATTTATACTCTTTATATATCTTAATGATGTGAATTACCAGGGAGTAAGCTTACATTGAGGTGTGATATTGAGCCCCTATCTTTTTTGTGTTACTTGTGAACAAGTTTTTGGGATTTTTTGTTGAATCATTGCAAATGTTAAAGAGGCAGCTTTAGTTATCAAGTCTGCTAGAGTAAATTTTAGGAAAAAACTTCAAGAGATATGTTTTGGAGTCTGAAGCTTTAGGATATGCAAAACCAAGTTAGAATTGAGAAAATGCAGCTTGAAACTAGGAAGATAAGGATGGATAGTTGGACAGTCTATGTCTTGAAAAGTACTGCAGTATGACTTTTCCTATGATATTGGATTGATCATCCACTCGGGGACGGGGGTTGGAATGAAGAGGATGTTGCCCATTATTAGAGTAGGAGGATGAGCAGTGGCAGCTTCTAGATGTGATATTATTTCCATCAAACTATAAAGAGAATGTTATAGAACGACGGTAAGTTACATGCTTTATAGCAGATGTTTTATTAAACAAGCCCAGTTCAAATAATGATGTTGCGATGGACAAATGGCAGTTGAAGAGAAAACATAGAGTAAGAATGGGTGCTTTTGTGAGAACTTAGCTTGCATTAATGGAGGATGGAACTAGAAATAATTGTGTAAGAAAGGTTGGGCGATGAAGAAGCTCTCCCTTGCAGATAGTGTGCGGTTTTGTTGTAGACTTCCAAGAGGTTTCAACCTGCCATTTTTTGATTTTCTCTTTATCTGTTGTTGTCATCCTTTGTTTCTTTTTGGAGCCTATTTTTCTTCCTCTATCTCTTCCCTTTTCTTTATAATTCTATTGTTCCTACAAAAAAATAGTTGCAACCATATGGAAGAGCCATTTGGTTCAGTTCGAAGCATTAGACAGACAATAGGAAAGAACCAAATGGCATGTACTATTGCTATGAGAAATAACAATGGCTGGCCTTTAAATTAACAGAAAGTTATGCCCCAGAAAGATCTTAACTTTGAACAAAGGATTTATGTAGTGGATAATCAGTTGTCAGGGTTGTTTATTGAAAAAAAATAATCAGTAATCGGGTGAAGAAGGCTTTGTTGAGTTTAGTTAAGCAGCATGAATTCATTTGATTTAATTTCCTTATATTTCTTGTCCTCATTTTTAACAAATTATAATTTAGTTGTACATAAGTTTGAACTTCATTTTATGCTGTTGGTAAAGAGAGATATCGTGGAGTTGGACTGCAATTTTTGCTTCTCAAGAGGGGTATGCTGCTTGTGTTTCTTCTTTCCTTTTTTTAGTGGTGTAATCTAGTTTTGATTTTAAATGGATTCATTGATGGGGGCTGGTGGTGCCTAGAGGTGGTGGATGATTTTTAGAAAATGATGGGGGAAGGATCCATGACTTGAAATTAAGCTTTCATTTTGAATAGACAGACTCGTGTGAGAAATCCACAGATGAATTGTTTCTTCGAAGGAGAAAGGAGGTATTTTTTGGATGTGGCGAGGCTTCCTAGGCTCTCCATGTCCGGTGAAGTTGAAAGCTTGGCAATAGAGAGAGGCATCCGAGTGGCTGATAGAAACACAGATAGAAGGAGAGCAATGCTCCACACTTGCCTGGTTGGGAGATTCGACAGAGAGGTGGGAAGTTTAGCAAGGATTGAAGAATGGACAAAGAGAGTATGAAAAGTGTCAAGCGGTGTTAAGATCTTAACCTTGCCGGATTCCCTTCTACTTTTCAAATTTCCGTCGGAGAAGGAGGCGAAGAGAGTACTGAAAGAGGGAAAGAGAAAGTGGGGTGAGGCTATGCTGCTTCTGGACGTATGGTATTTTAGGGTGGGATGTGCGGGCTTGTTGAAACAAAGGAAAGAGAGAAGAATCTTGATCTATGGCCTACCATTACACCTTTGGTGCTATAAACTTTTCGTAGCAATCGGGGATCTATGCGGAGGTTTTCGAAAGGTAGAGGTGAATGATATGATTGAAATGGAAAGGTTATAGTCACAGTCAAGGATGGCGGTTTAGTCCCACCGTTCGTTTTAGTCAAAGATGAACAAGTGGCTTACAAAGTGAGTTTGTTGGAACAGATCGCTCCATAGTTGGTACTGAGGCATGAACACTGGTAGGAAGAGACGTCAGTCGGCTAATGACGGAGGACGAGTGGTGGAGATGAAACAGCAAGGTCGCTGGAAAAGAAACCAGCAAGATTTCGGCACCGAAAGAGTCGAAGGCAAGAGGACAGGGGCGATTGTGAGTTCATGCGCATGAGGCGAGTGGAGGACAAAGGAGAGGGCCACTGAAACGTGTCAACAAAGAGGAAATAGATAAGGATAAGGCCGGATTTTATGGGACACGTGGCAGCTTCTTAAATGGTCCAAACAGAAACAGATATTGTACCTTTTTCGATTCAAATTCAAATGACTATGGGCCATCAAATGGGCTTAGTGGGAATGGGTCTAAAAAAGCTAACAATATGAGCTCATATAGAAAACATTTGGCCCGAAACAGTTTTGATTTTCTGGGCTCAAAAAGAAGAAATGATCGCTTGGCCCAAAACACATGTTCTGTTGGCAGCTTTCAAAAGTATGTAACAAAGCCAAGTATACATTGCAGAAAAGACGAAGTTGCGAAGCAAAAAGAGAATAATTTTGTGATCTGCAAGGGACGAAGAGAGGTCGACAAAGGAGAAGGAAGCCAACAGCCGACTCAGGCAACCTGGACTGAGAAAGAGAAACAGATCACACAGAACAAAAGGAACAAGAAGAGACTACAGTGGACAAAAGCCGAGAAGCAAAAATGGGTACCGAGGTCGGAAACAGAGAAGCAAGTCTTCACTGGAAAATCTAAGGCAAGTAGTCCTCTCTATGATCTTCCTAGCTCTTCATTTCTTTTGGTGGGTTCTGGAACGTCGCGAATAGTGGAAGATGGGTGTGGGCGAAACGAGAAAGACAAAGTTCAGAGCGACAAAACTAAAGAGGTCGTAGAAATTAGTAATGGGGCGGTCTGCAATTCTATGAGTGAGGGTAGCGAGGAGATTCACATCTACAGCAGTAAGGAAGAGGATGAATTGATATTATGCATTGGCAAGGGGGTCAAGATGAGATTGAGGGAAGAGACAACAAATGCTTTGCTGGAAGAGCTAAGACGGCACAGAGGGATAGAACATCCAAGCAAGAACATGGACAAGGAGCCACTAGCTACTGTAGTGGTGGCTGGTGCTTTGGACACAACCAGGCAGGGGACAGAGACGGGTGCGAATGCAGTGGATACAGTGGATACAACAGACTTCTAAAAGAGATGTTAGATTATATATTTCCTATTATAGATTATATATCTTTTCCTAATATGTTTCTTATATCTTCTCCTAAACCATCTAGGATTAGAATTTCTTGTTTCCTATATTTACTTAGCTTTTAAGATTATATGCCTATAAATAGGCCTTTATGTATTCTTTATTAATTCAATCAATACAATCCTCTTTCTTTATTTCTAACATGGTATCAGAGCCAACTGATCCTTGGTAAATCTTTCTCAGTTCATCGTCGTCACCGTCGGGGATGGCACCACTAGCTTCATCCCTGGCGGACAATGGTCAATAGTAGAAAATAGCTTCCGCCTTATATATATTTTTATGCAGTTATAAAAGAAAAAATATGACAGCCAAGTTCAAGTTCAAATCCATCGGCTTCCACTAGCATCTGTGTGTCAAAGTTGTTGATTTCAACGAGCCCTCTTTTCTGATTTTCAAATCCGTTTTCACTCCAACGAGCAGTTTTTGGTCTTACCGTCGCTCCAACGAGTTCGCTCTTTTGCAACTTCTTTGTATGTGTTTCTCAGCCACTGATGGTAACATCACCAGATTGTTTTAATGAGCCAGAACATCTGTGTGTCAAAGTCACTGTTTTCAACGAGCTCCTTTTTTGATTTTCAAATCAGTTTTCGCTCCAACGAGCCGTTTTCGGTCTTTTCGGCTCTTTTGCAGCTTCTTTGTATGTGTTCGTAGCCACAGTTGGTTACATCACCAGATTGCTTTCGCGAGCCGCATTCAAGATTTTGTCTCTAAACTCAAGTTGGCTTCATATGACTCACCTTGAGTTTGCGGGGGGCTGTTAGATTATATATTTCCTATTATAGATTATATATCTTTTCCCAATATGTTTCTTATATCTTCTCCTAAACCATCTAGGATTAGAATTTCTTGTTTCCTAAATTTACTTAGCCTTCAAGATTATGTGCCTATAAATAGGCCTTTATGTATTCTTTATTAATTCAATCAATACAATCCTCTTTCTTTATTTCTAACAAGAGACAAGGAGGGATCTTTCGTCCAATAACAGCGAAGAAGAGGCCGAAGCAGGGCACGCTCTTGAATCGTTGTTCCGTCCCCCGCCAGTTTGGGAATGCAACGAAGAGCCAAGGGTTGACATCCCGTTGGCAGTTGCTGGAGTAGCAAGGGTGGAGGATAAAAACATCAGCTCATCAGTGGCAGAAATTCAGGGAGATAGAATTGTGAGAAGTGCGAAGGAATTGGGAGAGTTGATGGGTCTCACGTTTGCTAGAGAGGATGGGCTTGACCTTGAAACATTTCATTCACTCGTGCAAGGATGGGATCAAATTAATTGCAAAAAGAGTTCGTCTAGGAAGGGGGAAAGAGAACTCAGAAACCTGATCTCCTATGTGAATTTAATGGGAGAAATGGTGGGAGAAGCGAGAGGAGCAGTGGAGGGGGGAGGGGAGGGGAAAAGAATTGTGGTGTTATGAAGCTTAAAATAGTGACGTGGAATGTTTGGGGGTTAAATGATCTGGACAAAAGAAGAGTGGTGAAATCCTTAATCCGTAGGTGGGAGGCACAAATTGTTTGCTTGCAAGAATCCAAGATAGCTGATTTGACGGTTGGACTGATAAGGAGTCTGTGGGGAGGTAGATTCATTGAATGGGAGGCCCTTGAAGCAGCAGGGTCGTCGGGGGGAATCGTGATTCTTTGGGACAAGAGGTGGGTTTCAAAAGTTGATTCGTGGAAAGGGAGGTCTTCTTTATCTCTGTTGCTTTCTTTGGAGGAGGATGGATCCCTCTTAATTTTCTTCGGGGTGTATGGACCGGTAGGGGGCGTGGAGAGGAGAGGGTTGTGGGAGGAATTGGAGTCTGGAAGATTGAGGTGGTCGGGCCCGTGGTGTGTGGGAGGTGATTTCAATGAGATAAGAGATCCTAGGGAGAGATCCTCAGGAGGGAGAAGAACGCCAGCGATTTGGGAGTTTCTTGAATTCATCAATGCTCATCAGCTTATTGACCTTCCTATGGAAGGAGCTCGATATACTTGGTCGAGCGGTAGAGAGCATCCTACACTTTCTCAACTCGATAGATTTCTAATTTCGAGTGATCTGGAGGAGAAGTTTCCAGATATGGCTCAAGTAGCCTTGGCTAGAGCGGTGTTGGAGCACATTCCCATTATTCTGGATTGTGGAGAGAGGGCGATCTCCTTCCGGTTCGAAAACATGTGGTTGAAAGCGGAGGGCTTCAAGGATAAAGTTCAAAACTGGTGGACAGACTATGATTGCAGGGGCAACGCAAGCTACCGATTAGCACACAAACTAAAGCGGCTGAATGAAGATATTAAAAAGTGGAACAAGGAAGTCTTCGAAAATCTTAAATGGTGCAAGAACAAAGCCATATCTGAAATTTTAGAGCTTGATCGTAAGGAGGGGGAAGAGGGCCTTAGTGAAATGGAGGTTTGCAGAAGGGAGGAGTGCAAGACCGAGTTCGGGGAGATTGCAATAATGGAGGAAATTTCTTGGAGACAGAAGTCCAGAGCACTGTGGCTGAAAGAAGGGGATCGAAACACCAAATTCTTTCACAGACTTGCGAATGCTCGTAGAAGGGGAAATCACATAGGTAGGATCCGAGTTGATGGGAATCTGTTATCTAGAGCGGAGAACATTCAGAGAGGGATTGTGACCTTCTATCAGCAGCTTTACACAGAAAACTCTAGGCACAGGCCTTTGTAGGGAGGTTTTGAGTTTGTAGGCATACCAGAGGAGGATAAGGTTTGGGTGGAGAGACCCTTTGAGGAAGTGGAGGCTTTGAGGAGTTGTGCCGAGGATAAAGCTCCTGGGCCCGATGGCTTCACGATGGCTTTCTTGCATCAGAATTGGGAAGTGGTTAAGGCGGAAGTGATGGAGGCCCTTATCGAGTTCCATTCAACAAGGTACTTTGAGAAGAGCCTCAATGCATCCTTTATCGGCCTCATCCTAAAGAAGGGCGGAGCTGTAGATGCCAAGGATTTCATGCCAATTAGCTTAGTGGGTGTGATCTACAAGGTGTTTGCCAAAATTCTCGCTAATCGGTTAAGGAGAGTCTTAGACGTGGTGATTTCAGATACACAGAATTCTTTTGTGGGAGGCAGACATATTTTGGATTCTGTGCTGATTTCTAGTGAGTGTGTGGAGGCAAGGATTAGAAGTGGCCTGCCCGGAATTGTATGTAAGCTGGACATTGAAAAGGCATATGATCATGTAAGCTGGACATTGAAAAGGCATATGATCATGTAAGCTGGGATATCTTGCTGTATTTATTAGAGAGGATGGGTTTTGGGCTTAGATGGAGAAGATGTATACACCAATGTATTTCGACAGTTAGGTTCTCTATTTTGGTGAATGGATCCCTAGCTGGTTTTTTTCTTAGCTCTAGGGCCCTGAGGCAGGGAGATCCGTTATCTTCTTTTCTGTTCATCATCGTGAGGAAGCCTTCAGCAGGGTGATGAAAAGGGCAGAGGAGCTAGGGGTTATCAGAGGTTTCCTAGTAGGGAGAGAGCCCAACCATTTAGTGGTGCCTCATTTGCTTTATGTAGACGATACTATTGTTTTTTGCGATGCAAGGGAGGATCAACTGAGACATTTGAAGTACATTTTGATATTCTTTCAGGCGGATTCTGGCCTGAAAATTAATATTGGAAAGAGCGAGTTGGTGCCAGTTGGGGAAGTCGCGGGAATTCATGATTTTGCTGATATTCTGGAATGCGGAGTTGGTTCATTTCCGACTTCTTACTTGGGGATGCCGTTGGGAGTGTCGTCGAGAATGGTTTCCACTCGGGACCCTGTCGTAGAGCGGTTTGAGAAGAGGCTTGCAGGTTGGAAAAAACAGTACCTATCGAGAGGGCGACTTACTTTAATGAAGAGCACTCTTTCGAATCTTCCAACTTATTTCCTGTCCTTATTTTTGATGCCGATGTTAGTTGTGAGGAGGCTCAAGAGGATTCAAAGCAAGTTTCTATGGGACGGGATAAGGGATGAATTCAAATACCACCTAGTGAGTTGGGGGAAGGTGTGCACTCCGATTCAAAAAGGGGGTCTGGGAATAAGGAGGTTAGAACTGTTTAATAAAGCGTTATTGGGCAAGTAGCTTTGGCGCTTCGGAGTTGAGAGGTCCAGATTGTGGAGGAGGGTTGTTGCCTGTAAAGGTGGAGAAGAAGCTGGTGGGTGGTGGTCAACGGAGTTGAAGCTTCCTGTGGGGGTGGGGGTTTGGAAAAGTATTCAGAAAGGATGGGATGAGTTTTCCAAACTCATTTGATTTAGGGTGAGAAATGGGAGACAGATCAGTTTTTGGGAGGACGTCTGGTGTGGGGATCTATCTTTGGCCTGTAGGTTCCCTAGACTCTCTAGGATTGCCTCGAACAGACAAGCCTTAGTAGCCAACTGTTATCAGCTTGATAGCATAAGACTGTCTTGGGATGTGAGCTTTCGTAGGGCTTTTCAAGATTGGGAGCTTTTAGAGGTAGTGGAGTTACTAACCACTCTGTATAATCAAGTGATCGAGGGGGAAGGGATAGACGAGATGGTGTGGACAGGATCCAAGAGGGGAACATTTGAGGTTCGCTCCTACTATAGACTCCTCTCGGATTTCACAAGTCCCACCTTTCCTTGGAAGGCTATTTGGAGAGCAAAGGCCCCCGTGAAGGTGGCCTTCTTCACTTGGACAGCTACCTTGGGAAAGATTCTTACCATTCATAACCTTAGGAGAAGAGGCCGTTTTATGATAAATTGGTGTTTGCATGTGCATGAGGTCAGAGGAAACGGTGAACCATCTTCTTCTACATTGCACAGTGGTGAGGGACATTTGGTCCATGTTCTTGGTTGCGTTTGGTATAGACTGGGTGTTTCCTAGATCCACGAAGGATATGATTGAGGCTTGGAGGGGGTGTACAGTCGACAGTCGAGACAGGGATGCTTGGATGGTCACTCCCCTTTGTTTATGGTGGGGTTTGTGGCAAGAGAGGAATAGGAGGCGCTTTGAGGATGTGGAGTCTTCTATTTTGTCTCTCAAATACAATATTTTATCTCGTTTATTTTTTTGGGTATACGGGAACAATTGTACATCGGATGGTCAATTAGTGGACTTTCTTGATAGCGTAAGACTATAGTTGGCCTTTTTTTGTAGTCCCTGGGGTGCGCTCCCCTTTGAGCGTCTTTTAATGAAATTTTATTTATAAAAAAAAAAAAGGTTTGAACTGCAATTAGTTTTTTGTTTATTCCTCATAAGACATTTCATTTCCTTTAGATCAATGCTTTTTCATTCCCCTTTGATTTGTTGGTTCATTTTTTCCCCTTGACTTCTTGGTTTAATTGCATTTAATAGCATGATAATCCTAATAAGAGAATTCTTTTCTATGAAACTTTGGATTTCTGTCTTTACATTAATTTGTTTAGGGTGTTGCTTCAAGGAGACAAAACACTATAAAATATTGTCTTAATTCCACTACGCATATTTAGGTTGGATATTCCTTTCCCATCAAGATGTTGGATTGCTTCTCATCCCCCCTCCAAAGAGAGAAAAAATCTTCAGTTGAGACCATGCATTTCATCTATGGTGCAGTTATTGATCTTTGTGCATAAAAGTACTGCAAGCGTTGTTCTTTATTTTTTTGTCCTAGTTGATGCTACTTCTAGCTTCTTAAATGTGTGTATTTATGATTTTGTCCTCCCTGTCATGTGTCCATCTTAACATACAATTTCAATTATGAACTTGTTTCTTGGTATTGGCCACTTGGGGTGCTAGGAGGGGGTAAAATGGGCACTGATCTAACATCTGGCTTTGTTTGTATGGATTGGGTTCCCTTGAACCCACACCCTTGTTTTTGACATTCCAAACTTTTATTGTTGGCCAGGCATTTTTGTTGTTCTATCCTTGTTGGCTATATGATCGCATGTAGTTTCCCTTGACAAGAGAGACTTCTACAGGCCTTTGAATTGCTTTCTTTTGTAATATTTTCACTCTTCTAACTTCTAAGTGGGCTTTTCTTCCATCTATATATTCTGTTTCGATATTATGAATCCTTTTCAGTTTTTCTCTTCCAAATATCCTATTTGAGTATCTCCTCTTTGTATAGCCACATTTAGTTTAACAATATAACTTACTTTCTTTATTAAAAGAGGGTCTAGGAGAAAGGTTATGTGAGAAGTGCTAAAATTGTGATGGAAAAACCACGTCTGACGTTATAAACCCTAGAAACCGGTAACTAATTTTCTGCGTAATTAGGATTACATTTGTAGGGGAGTCTGTTGACCATAATTTTTCCTTGACCTTCAGAAGTGGATATGTAGAGTTTCCCCCTTCTTTCTTTTTGGGGTTCATTGGAGTTTCTGGAATTGAGGGAGACTTTAGACTGTTGGTCTGTGAGGTGGCTGGGTTATGAGTGCCTGCTCTGTGGAATATACCTCCTCTAGGCCTTTTTTTTGGGTGATTTGGAGGAAGAGGAATAGAAGGTTGTTTAAGAGTAGAATTGATGGAATTTAGCTTGAAACATATGATTTTTAGCTCCTTATTTCCTTGCATTAGTTGTCCCTGGGTGGCCCGGGAGAGAGCATGGGAGTGGGAGATTGCTGCCAGATGTCAACTTTTCTTGAGTTTTTGAGCAAGATGAATTTCACCTTGTTAGATATGTTTGGCTTTTGTTTTCTTGAGTTTCTTTCTTCTTCCCTTTTTTTTTTCAAATTATTTTTAGTGCAAAATCCTTTTTACCTGACGTATATGTGGTTTATATCTTTCTTTAAATGATATTTTTATATCCTTGTTTCTCTTTGTTTCTATGGTGGGTTATAATATGCTAGCTGTAACTAGCAGTAGATGGGGTTGGAAAACTCTATATGTTTTCGTTTGATGACATTAATTACCATCTTGTTCAGTTCTCTAGATTGCAATTTGGTGGTGTAGTTATATTCATGAGTTGTAACAGCTATCTGGATCTGAATTCAGTTTCGAGTTATACATTTTCTACTTTATATAAGATTAAGAATTAATCCTCCAAAGAATATATTCTGGTTTTAATTAATTATATTGGGGAAAAGTTTATGGCTTCAAAAATGATGCTAGAAGACGCCCCCTCCACCCCAACACACTTTTATATTTATTTTTTGCTGTTCTCCCATAAAAAAATATTATTTTTCTATCTAAACATGTCTTTTATCTTCAATTCTTACGATTCAATCAATTTCATGTATATAAATAGATATTGCTATTCTATTGTTAAAAGTTTGAAAATGAAACTGTATTTATAAAATCCAGTTGGTACTGACATATTGGCGTTCACTAATGGGATTACAAAAGCCTACTTTAGGGGTTTGACGCGGAGTTTATTACTTCCAATGTCTTTTTCATACCAGGCTTTGAGCTTGCTAATTGATCCAGCTACTGTGAGGTGTTTAATTGTGGGTTTTTGTTCGCTTTTCCTTTTCACACATGCTTGTTCTGAGTTATTATGCATCTATGGTATATTTTTTAACATGACGAGTGCTATGGCTGTTTTAGGGTTATGATTGGGGGGTTGTGGGGAAGAGTGGTTATTTTCATTTGTTATCTGTGAATTTTTTAATCTTTTGGGGGATATGCTACCGTGCAAAGAATGCTTAGTGACACCCTCAGATCATCTCATGTAGGAAGACTGAGGTGTGGAAGAGCTGGTTTTGTTAACATGCTATTCATAGCATGGTTTGAATCTCTCTCCCTCTCTCTTGGTAATTTTTACAAATGTTCTTTTACATTTTCATGCCTCATTTTATTTTTTTCTTTTGGGTTGTTTAAGAAGCACTTCACACCTTTCTCTCTGGCATGTGAAGATTTAATCTTTTAATTTATTAATTTATAATGTAGTTGGAGGATTTTGCTGCTTTGTTTTGGAAGTTTTCACCTCTGCCATGTTTTTCTACTCCTGGATGCACATAACTTGGTGAGGTTCTAGAAAATGGGTACACGTGCTTGATGAAAATTTTAAATCTGGATGTGCGAAATTCCATTGATGGTCATAGATAGGTTAACCCTGTAGGAATTGTTATGATGTTTGCACAAAGAAAATGGTTGACGGTGGTAGCCTGATTTTTTATTGATCGTGTAGCATCTCTCTCTAAAATGACTTCGTTTAAAGAACATTGCTAATTAAGACTGGCAGATGCAGATGATCCCAAAGTCTAATCTATTAATTTAGAAACATTGTGCTGCACATTTTCACATGGTATAGATAGTGAATACTGATATTAACTAGAAAAAAATGTGCTTACTTCTTGCTTAGATATAAATGAGTGGTGCTAAAAAAGGTATTTTTCATTTTCAAGATTGGTCCTACATGTGAAGATGATTGAATAATTATTTTTTATTTAATTAGTACAGCAATTTTACTTTGATATGCATGGTGCATTCTTGTGCTATTCCAGGCATTAAAAACGATTGATAATGAAATAGCTCAACAACTTGCTTTAAGAAGGAAGCATAGAGAGGGTGTTGGTCCATCATATTATGATGCAATTATGTATACCCAAGGTCCTATGGGTGTAATACCGGAAGCCCTCCGCCCCAGACCTGGTCACCTGTCCCATTCTCAACAACGAGTTTATGAGGTACCATTTCTGACCTTATACATAAAAAAAATTCTTGCTTCTGGTTAAGATTGTATGCTGATTTTGCACATTTGCCTTATTCTGTATTGTTGCTTAGGATTTTGTTCGATTTCCCTGGCAAAATCAATCTGGGAACTCAAATGCGGTGCCTGCTGGTCTGCCGGCTTCATCCAGTGGTTCTGTTGGTTCTGGTGTGTCTCGTGCTTTTGTTTCATCTACTGGACAGCTTAACCCAGGCCTTTACTCGTCTGGGCTTGGGGCTACAGGGTTTGGTGCTGTTGCTCAGCCTGTAGATTTTATTTCTGAGGAAGTGGACCCTAGTTCTGACCAGCTTTTAAGGTAGTTCTTTTCATCCTTACAATATTTTGTTCTAGTTTTTTAAGTTTTTTAGACCTTCAATTTCTTATTGATTTCTGATTCTTGTTACAGTAGCTCTACAACTCGCATTGGAGCAATTGATGGTGTTATTCCACATGGTTCTAAACTTAACAATGTCGTTTCATTTTCTTCAGCAGCAACTATCCCTGAACTGCATTCATTAGAGGCCTCTAATGCTGTAAAAGTCGGATTCAATTTTATTTTAGTATTTTTGAGTTTGCATACATTGGCATGCCTCTGTGCTGAAATTGATGGTGTCTGGTAATGCTGATTTTTTTTTTTGTACTGATGCACATATAATATTTGGTGTAAGGAATTGGGAGCTACTACCCTGCCTATGCCTGCTAGTGCTACCACAGAGCACCTGGGAAGTGACATCTCCGAACCCTTGTTGACCACAGGAGATGCTTTGGAGAAGTACCAAATTATTGCACAGGAGGTAAACAAAGTCCTCATTTATCTTGCTTCGTATATCCATAATATGTATCAAAGTACTGCAGTACATAGTGTTCCCATTTAGACCGATTGAAATCCTGTGTATAGATAATGAGAAAAATTTAGGATTCTGCTTGTTTCTTTCCCTTTGTTCTTTATTCTTTATTTGTGTTTCAAGACAAGCTTCTTTTCTACCCAGTTTTGACTTTGAGCATGTAACTTTTTGAAGCATAGTCCTCATTTATCTTGCTTCGTATATCCATAATATGTATCAAAGTACTGCAGTACATAGTGTTCCCATTTAGACCGATTGAAATCCTGTGTATAGATAATGAGAAAAATCTAGGATTCTGCTTGTTTCTTTCCCTTTGTTCTTTATTCTTTATTTGTGTTTCAAGACAAGCTTCTTTTCTACCCTTGTGTATACTTTAGCTACCCAGTTTTGACTTTGAGCATGTAACTTTTTAAAGCATTTAATCTTCTTTTTGTGGTCTTTGTTCTTGGATTTCATTTTCTCTTCCTTCTTTTTCCTCCTCTAATTCTTTATTGTATTAAATTTTAAATAATTATTTGGGCTCTTTGTCAGTTGGGGATGTTGATAACTAAAGACACTGGGGAGACGGAAGTTCAGGTATTATTTCTTTTACCATACCTATTAGTTTAGATTTAAATTATATTTGTGAAATATAGATGCCTACTTAGCCAAGACGAAATACAGAACATCTTTTTAGCTTTTTTTTTATAAAAAAACTTTCATATAGAGGCATTATAAAAATTTAGTTGTAAGTGAAACTTGAAGACTGTTATTTGACTTGGATGAACATCTTTGCGGACAGGGATTCATTGCTCAAATTCCTGAAATTGTCCTAAAATGCATAAGCCGGGATGAGGCAGCACTGGCTGTGGCCCAGAAGGTTTGTTGTATGCCATTTTGGAAAATATATGTAGTCTCTTCTCTTGCCTGATTTTGCAATACATTGTTGTAACAGGTTTTTAGGAGTTTATATGAGAACGCATCAAACAGTTTACATGTTAGTGCTCATCTTGCAATCCTGGCTGCAATTCGAGATGTATGCAAGCTAGTTGTTAAGGAGCTCACAAGTTGGGTATGCTGTTTTGGACTTGATTTTTTTGTCCCTGATGTGCTTTATTCATGTATTTAGAAATTTATTGTAATTACAACTATATGTAATTTGTGTAATACATTTTCTGTAAATTATGACTTGGACATTCCCTAGGAAGATAATTGTTTGAAAGATAACATCGTTCTCACAAAAGGATGAAATGGCAACCTCTTTTGAAATTGACCAAAAGCTAGACTAGTCTAACCCATATTGCAAGGTTCACTAGCATTCATAGCTAATGATGTCATTGGCATTCCTGCATCATCGGGCCCCAGCTGCAGCCCATCGCTCGAGAACTGTGTAACTGCATGCGCCTTAGACTCAATGTCACCTTCATCCTTTTTTAGGGACCAAGGGAATGGAAAATGCATTTAAGTCCTCTCCATTTACCAATGTACAAAGAAATTATGCACAACTTACTTCTCAATCACCTAAAAACAGTGTTGAAAGAAAGGCAGTAATGAACCCGTCCAGTTCAGGCACATTTTACCCATTGCAATTCTTCATAGCTTCAATTACCTCCTCTTCATAGCATGGCCATTCCAGCCATTCCTTATTGTCTGCTGTGGTAAAGGCAAACTGTACACCATTCAGCCATGGTCTCATCAAGGTTTGCTTCATATACAAACTTGTATAAGTTGCGCAATTCCCCCACTTGATCATCTACTAACCATCAATCTCTATAATGTTGTTGTACTTCCTTGTCTGATGAGCATTAACTTTGCTGTGAAAGAATTCGGTAGTTGTGTCCCTTCCAGATCCTCAAAGCCCTCAGTAGGAGCAGAGGCACCAGCTTAGTATTCTTTTCCTCCCTTCTAGCTCTCTCATCTGCTGATAAAGCTCTCACCTCCTGTTTTCCATCGAGCTCCTTATCTCCAGGAATGCCCTAGCCTTCTTTAAATCCAGCTTGCCTGACACTTCCTATTCCACCTGGTCAACTGTCCCTTTAGAAGCTTCAATTTCCTGGCAACAACCTGACACCCCCCTCTATCAATTCAACAAAGCCATCTTCTTTCAACCAAATGTTCTCAAAACAAAATAAACTTTTCCCTCTCCGAAATTCCTCAAAATCCAGCATAAGCAACACATAGTCCAAAGCTGATCTCAGAAGGCAAGCTTGAAAAACATCTGAGAAATGTTCCTCCTACTTCAATGATACCTATCTAGGTGGGAGTGGGGCATTGTGATCACCTCCCTACATCCTTATTCAACCAACTTTAATCCTATCTCTTCCTCGTGTGAACCTGAATACGCCAGAACACCGGACAAATGAGAATTCCCTTCCAAGTTTTGGGATGATATGAGATGCAAATATAGAGCTCACAACTCTTGGATTTCAATGTGAAAGTATATATTGGTTAGAATGAATAGTCTATCCTCAATCAAGCAGAATTTTTTTGCAAAACTGAGTGAAACTAAGTCTTTTGATTGTCGTAAATTTTGAATCAAAATTTGAGCTACGGTCTTGAATTTTTGATTGATTTATGTGAAAATGTTTTAGAAAATTGGGAATTTACAATGAGAAAATAATGGTAAAATTGGTCTCAGAAAGAGAGTTTTCTTTTCCTTTCCTTTTTTTTTTAATTGTCAAAATGATCAGAAGCTGTCATGGGGAATAATGGACTGTAGAAGCTGTGACATTGTGGATCAGGCCACACATAGCCACTGACATGAATGTGATGTGCATGTTGGGGCCGCTTAGTATGTGATTGTAGACCCCGCCATGATCGTGTCCTGTGGCAGTCACGCTTAGACCTGTAACCATTATGTTGGTGCTGCAATTTAAACTCCGGTGTGTGTGTGTATGTTTGAGAGAGAGAGAGATTGAAATTGGTCTCTGATTGGCTTAGCATCTGCTCTGGCTCTCACCACTTTGTTGATATGCAAAGAGTAGCTTGAGCCTTCATGTGGCCTCAAATTTTCCTAATTGCTAAATAATCAGGGCCATGCCATTGCTTCTCCTGAATACATTTATTATCATATGTCTTGAAATGACAAAAGGTCCTAAAATTCTGTGTTCAACATAGAAAATTGCCAAATTCTGTATAATAAAAAGTGAAACATTTTTGAATCTCATTCCAACTTGTTTCAATTGTCATTCTTCCTCACCTGGTATCAGATATGAGCTGAGTGTTGGATCATTTGAGATCAGCAAGCTGAACTCAGGCTTCTCCAAACTAGGCTCATGTCAGGAAGCTTGGCACACACACACGGAAGAAATCATCGGTGACAATCCTTGATCTTTGCTGACATCCAATCTCTCAACCCATGCTGCTGCCTGTGTTATGGCCATGATATCAGCTGTTGATGTGGAGTTGCTGCCAAATTGGTGCTTGTGGGTCTTGTTACCATGGTAACTGCAAGAAAGAGTGAGACAGGGATGAGAGATAATAGAGATGGTGAATCTGTAAATGAGAGAGGAGAGATACATTTAAAAAGAGATGAGATGGAGAGAGAGGCGAGAAATGGCAGGGCACCAGCTAGCTTTTTGCTGGACAGGGTTTAACTTTAGCCATTGCATTTTTGCAATCCAATGGTCCACAATTAGTGCTTAACAAGATATGGACCATATGGTAGACTTATGGGCTGTACGAGATATGGGTCTTTCTTATCATTCAAGAAGGTGGTTTCATTAAAAACATAATGAGATATGGGTTGATATACATAACCCTGTGGAAGATTATAGTATGAATTTAAAATACCTTACGGGTCAAGCCTATTCACGAGCCTGGCTGGCTGAGTTTGTGTTTGGATATGTCTCGTTTATGAGACGAGCTTAAAAATTGACCTCGGGCTAGGGCTTGTTACTTTTTGAATGAGCTTACATGAACTCGTTAATGAGACAAGCCTTGGTTCATATGCAGTCCTAAACACACTTTATTTCTTGATGATTTATCATGCTTATTGGTAAAAGGCAGTTTGATTGGATTTGTTCGCATTTAAAATATTTTACATTTCCATTTTGTTGTCATCTTCCTGTGATAAGTTTTTTTATTCAATTTTGAATGTTTGTAATTTCATAATTCAGGTGATTTATTCAGACGAGGAGAGGAAGTTTAACACAGATATAATTCTTGGCCTTATTCGCAAGGACTTGCTGAACCTCACAGAATATAACATGCACATGGCAAAGCTTATTGATTCTGGGAGGAATAGTATGTACTAGTAGCATCATTGGTTTCTTGCCTATCTCTGAAACATCTAACATGGCTGACTAGTTTCTTAAAATGTGCAGAAACTGCTACAGAGTTTGCAATCTCTCTTCTCCAGACTTTGTTGGTTCAGGAATTGAGAGTAAGTGTGTCGGAACTTCCCAATTTGGTTGATGCCTTGGCAAAGGTATGAAATCATTCATTACGTAGGTTATTTATGGGTTTTGTTCTGATGTTTGCTGTTACATGATTGATGTATTTTCCCAAATTGCAGCTTGCAAGTAGACCTAGGTCTCCTGAGTCTTTACAACAGTTGATTGAGATTGCAAGAAATCCTGCTGCTAATGCTGCAGTTCTTGCTGGATTTGCTGCTGGCAAGGATGATTCGGTCAAGCAATCCAGGGAAAAGAAGGTGCTAGAGATAGTGGCAATTTTTGCTTCCTTGCAGCTGCTTTGAATAGATTTTTTCAGCAATATAAAATTTTAGTCATTTTACTTTTGTTTATTTTTAAAATTTAAAATTTGAATTATCTTGCTGGTGAATCAGGGTTCTGACCATGCTATTACAAGCAGGGACGACTATATCAATGCCGAATCTGGGGGAGCAGATCCTACCAGTTTCCGTGATCAGGTTTTTGTGTATTTTAAATTGTTGAAATATATATATTTATTATGATTTCTGGCTCCGGAAAGGACATGATGAGTAGATGATGTGACATTTTGTCATTACTCCTGGAAATAAGAAACAGAGAATGAAAGTTAAACTGAAACAAAATTGCTACCTGCATGTGCATGTAGTTGGAACTAGTTTTGCCTTTTCATTTTGGTGGGATCGTTAATTAATGCTGTAGCTTACACAGTGTTTCTGATATTATGTTCTCAAAGGATTGGCTGTCATCTATTTCTCCATCTATCTGCTTCCTGTCTTAGGGACATGCATTTTTTGCCTGATCA
The DNA here is from genome assembly GCA_026545225.1 of Cornus controversa. Classification (NCBI taxonomy): domain Eukaryota; kingdom Viridiplantae; phylum Streptophyta; class Magnoliopsida; order Cornales; family Cornaceae; genus Cornus; species Cornus controversa. The sequence continues at coordinate 46,360,414 of CM048852.1, read as the reverse complement.
TCTGAGCTCTAAAATGAGTACAAATTGGTTATAACTTTTGGACATTCACAAATTATATGGAACTAATTTTGCGGGATTCGGGTTCAAGATATATTTGTTTTGCTTAAAGTTTTATTCTCCAATAGCATTGAAAAGAGAGGAGGAGATTGGGGTGTTCCATCTTGCGGCTTTCACTACAAGTATAAGATGGAAAATCCATAAATTTGGAGATGCTGGTATATATTCTATTTTAATATTACGTTCTACCGTTAAATGCTTATGGAGTTCTTTGACTATGTTGTAGGTTTCTGTCCTCTTTGCGGAATGGTACCAGATATCTGAACTTCATGGTACAAATGATGTATCTTGTACTCACTTTATTTCACAGTTGCACCAAAGCGGGTATCTTAATGGGGATGACGTGTCAGATCGTTTTTTCCGTCTTCTCACGGTAATATCTCTTTCTTGTTGGAAGCTGTTCTCTCGAGTGAAAAAGGAGTTGAAAATTTATGTTTCTTCATCATCACCACTATTATCATTGTCATTGGTTTCAGGAACTTTCTGTTACACATTGTGTCTCTACTGAAGGGATAGGTATTAGGTCGTTGTCATTGCAGTCACCTCAAACATCTCAGAATCTGTCATTTCTTGCTATTGATGTGTATGCAAAGCTTGTTGTTTTGATTCTGAAGGTAATAAAATTTTACTGTTCTTATTATGGATATCATGATTATGATTGCAATCATTATGTATTTATTTTTTGATAAATAATTGTCACGTATTTATTATTTCTATATTTTTGTTTTCCTCTTATCTTGTAACTTTTCGGTTCTTTTGGTTGTCAGTACTGTGTGGCAGAGCATGGGCCAACTAAACTCCAACTTTTGCCTAAGGTATTTGTAGCTATATTGGTCTTGGTTCCTTCATGATTGTCTAGAAACGTTGGTTAAATGCTATATCTTTTGGATTTTGGCAGATATTATCAGTAATTGTCAGAGTCATTCAAAGAGATGCTGAAGAAAAGAGGGCATCTTTTAATCCAAGGCCATATTTCAGGTTGTTTGTCAATTGGCTTTACGATCTTCTTGACCCAGATCCCATCCTAGAGGGTGCTAACTTTCAGGTATCAGGCATCTCTCTCTCTCTATTTTGTTTTTCAACCATATTTATTGTCTCTGCATGAACTAAACCGAGGTTGTTTTCAGGTTTTGGTTGCTTTTGCCAATGTTTTCCATTTGTTGCAGCCTCTTAAAGTTCCTGCATTCAGGTCAGCATGCGAACCATCCTATGTGTGCTTGTGTGCGCACGTATGCTGTCTTTCTTTCTTTTATATTGTTTTCCCTTTCAAGTCTTCATAGTACATTTATTGGTTGCGGCAGATCAATGTTGTATTCTCTCATATGTTAAGTCATTGATACAGAACGGATTTTGTCTGTATATACGTGAAATCTTTTGTGCATGCTATGGATATTTAAGGGGTGCCATACTTGCAAAAAATGAGCTTCAAGAAGTCCCTTAGTTTTGGAAAAATCACTGATTCAATTCTTTGGGTGAGGTTTTCTAGAAAATCATGATTCCCCATTTGAAGGATTAAATGCATATTTTGCTATTAGATAATCAACATCTTTTAATGGCATCACCTGGATAAGAGTCCTGCATATATTTGAACTTGTAGGGTCTAATCATGTATGATATATCCACATAATTGAGCTGTCTAGACTTGCCTTTTGAACACTGTTGGCCAGACCAGGAGAAATAAAATGCATTCACTTGAAATCCTAGCCTAAGTACATTTGGTATCAGAAATTTTTTCAAGGCTCTGCTTACTAATGGAATGACAAATATGTCATAGTTTCGTGATTTTCTTCAGTTTGTGCAGTACTATAATTATAAAGAAAATCTTATTGGAAGGAAACTTTTTTGTTGGTTTGAATTAATTAAAGTGTATATTGTCTCAATACCCTTTTCAATCATCTCTCTATAAATTAAGTTGAAAATGCTTGAAGTATTGTGGTGACTCTTGTGCCTTTTCTAGTTTCTACTTGCTTTCTGTTTCATTGATTGTCCTGTTGGATTAATATGTTAGACTTATCTGGAAATTTTAATATTGTGCTAAATCCTGTAATAATGTAATCCTAGCACGTCACTTGTTCCTTCTGATATTTATTAAATCCTCAAATTCCCTGATTCTTTTGTGGGTGGTATGGATCCTGAAGAAGTTATGACGATTGCTTTTTCAAATGGATGTGAATTTTTTTTCACAAGTCACATCTATCTTTTGACTTTTATCATTGGGCACCGAACTCTGTCTGGGATTTTTTTTTTTATAAATGGAGATTTTCTTTTATTTTCCAAAAAGTACTTTTGGTTGGTGATAAGTTGTTCAAATGATCGCAGCTTTGTGTGGCTTGAACTGGTGAGTCACAGGAGCTTTATGCCTAAATTGCTCACTGTTAACCCTCCGAAAGGTTGGCCTCATGTTCAACGCTTACTGGTAGACCTGTTCAAATTCATGGAGCCGTATCTGAGGAATGCTGAACTGCGAGAACCGGTTTGCTGCTTCGTATTTTATGATGATTTTTACAATATTTTGATGGAGTCTTTCTATGCAGGAAATTCCTTATTTTCTGATGTTGTGTTTATTTATTTGTATAGATATCTTTTCTTTATAAAGGCACTCTCAGGGTGCTGCTTGTGCTGCTTCACGATTTTCCAGAGTTCCTTTGCGATTATCATTTCAGCTTCTGTGATGTTATACCTTCCAGCTGCATCCAGATGCGAAACATCATCCTGAGTGCATTTCCACGCAATATGAGGCTTCCTGATCCTTCTACTCCTAACTTAAAGGTGTCTGGCTTGTCATGCTTGTTTTTCCCCAGTCATCAAGATTAGGACGATGATTAATCTGGACTTCATTTTTCAATTCTCCTTGCAGATTGATTTGCTGGCAGAGATCAACCAATCGCCGCGTATTTTCTCAGAGGTTGATGCTGCATTGAAAGCCAAACAGATGAAGTCCGATGTAGACGAGTATCTCAAGGTACTCTGGAGTTTCACCACGTGCTGTTTATGTTTCTGACTCTACATTCTGTGTTTTTTATTTCTATTTTGCTGGTGTTTCCCTTTAGTTGTTTGTTTTACCTTTCTTTTTTGTTGTCTGATATAGAATTTGATGTTTCTGCAGACAAGGCATCAGAAAGTGTTCTTGTCAGAAATGAAGCAAAAATTGCTGCTAATACAAAATGAGGCAGCACAGGCTGGAACCCGGTACAATATACCCTTGATCAACTCTCTTGTTCTTTATGCGGGAACACAGGTAATGCTTTTCTTTTACCTTGTAGATTGTACTGCAATCTCTTCGCTGAAGCATCGTGTTCATTGGTGTTTTTTAGTTCTCCTATCATGAATCAACATCCCATTTTTTGGAATGTGTCAGATACCCCATGTAGTAAACAAAAACATATTGAAAACATTCCATTAGCTTCAGTTACCTAATTGTCGTTAACTAGAGGGATCATGAAGTATTATACCTAATGTGTCAAATGGATGCTGGCTAATAAACTTGAGAGGGAGGGGGGCAAGGGATTAGGTAATCTGGGCTTCAATCAAAGTTTACTTACTTTCAACGGTAGGCCTTGTTCATTGCACCAAAGATCACGAGAACTTAATTTGCCAAGCGTAACATGAAAAAGCATACAAGTTTGATTATTGAGCGCTTTAGTCCATCAAAGACAACATACCTCACCACCAAGGGGAGGTTTGAGTGGTATATCCTCGACCTCCCCAGAGGGAAGTTTGAGGGTTCAAACCCCATTAAGGGCATGTGTGGGGTGAGTATATTTGCTTAGACTCTATTCAGATTCAGAATTGGCATCTATAATTTAAGTTAGTTGTTTAATCCTGTGAAATAGTCTCTATGGTCTTCAACAAAGTTGTGCCAGTTGGGTCCTTGGGTCTCTTGTTAGGAGCTAGGCCCATTTTGTTCTTAATTTCTCTGTCATCAAACTAGAATGCTTTATTTGTTTTTATTTATTTATTCGTTGTCATGGAGCATTATGTATTAAAGCAAAAGATGCTAGAAAAAGTCAACATGAATCTGCTGAATGTGAGTGCTAAATGTATATAAGTTGGAATTTGCTTCTAAAAGGTTAAAAGTCCTTCAAGAACCTTCTTTTTAAAAATAAAATAATAAAAAAAACAAAAGAAAAGTTGAATTCAGCTGTCGGGACCATCAGATCGTTGTTGACCTGGTAATTAAATTGAATTGAGAATCATGACATTTCATTGATTCTTAGCCACTCTCGATTCATTCCACCTATTCAAATTGATAAATGGTGATATTGTATCGAATCATGCGACTCATATTGTGAATAGTATGATTTTGGCAGTTAATGGTCTTTTAAAATAACAATAAGGTTACACTAGGTCTGCAGAAAAGTAGATCTAAACATGGTCTTGATGTCTTCCTATCACTACTCTTTGAATATGAAGTTCAATTCATAATTAAACAAATATTTAGTTGTCCAGAGTTGAGGAAAATGACTCTTCGTTAATGTTATAGCAAAACATATTCCTTACTCTGAATATAGGTTATATCATGCATAAGTTAAATTAAGAAAAGGGGGGTTTGGGGGTGGGGAAGAGGGAGAGAGGAAAACCTTCCAATTGATTGAAAATGAATCCCTTTTTTACCTAACAAAACAAGTAAAATCTCTAATTTAAAAAAATCCTCTTTGGGATTGTATTGCAGACTATTCAACAGCTACAGACCAAAACTCCGCCCCCTCTTGCACAACAGATGGCCCACAATGCTTCCTTGGAATACTCGATGGGTGCTGCTATGGATATCTTCCAGACGCTGATTGCCGACCTTGATACTGAAGGGCGCTACCTTTTCCTCAATGCAATTGCCAATCAGCTACGCTACCCGAACAACCATACACATTTCTTTTCCTTCGTTCTTCTCTACTTGTTTGTTGAAGCTAACCAGGTGAGGAGTCTCTCTCTCTCTCTCATGTAAAAGCATATCATATTTTAATGCTATAGGTAGACAGGGAATGCTGTTTAGATACATTAGGGGTTTTGTTTTGATCCCCTGAATGTTTATTGAAAGTGAGAGAATGGACATAATAATTAGTTGAAGGTTCTTGATCATACAGATCTTTAATTGCATAAAATAGCCTGTTTAGCATTTATATTCCTGGAAACTTGACACTGAACTGCAGTAATCACACATTTTTGTTGTTCATGGTACATTAATTAGCAGGCCTCTTGGTTTGCTTCATTTTTCTCGAGCAATATGCTCACAGTTTTCGTAAGTTGTTGTGCAGGAAATTATCCAAGAGCAAATTACTAGAGTGTTGTTGGAACGCCTGATTGTTAATAGACCTCATCCATGGGGACTTCTAATAACCTTCATTGAGCTCATCAAGGTAACTTGAAGTACCTTACACACCCTACCCCAGAGCGCTATCAATGTCAAAATTGTTCTACTCTACTCCGGCTTATGTTTTATTTCTACAAAATGTTTTGCTTTTATTTCATGCAGAATCCAAAATATAACTTCTGGGGTCGTTCTTTCACAAGGTGTGCGCCAGAGATTGAGAAACTTTTTGACTCGGTCTCAAGATCCTGTGGTGGTCCCAGACCTGTGGAGGAATCTATGATTTCTGGTGGTATTCCTGATAACATTCACTGAGTTTTTCAGAGATTGTAGTCCGTACTGTACAAGTCTTAATGTGGATTTGCATTAGCATAATGAGCTTACAGTTTTTTTGTACAACTAGCTATTTTTTAAAAGCATCAATTGATTAAACTGTATGATGGATGTGTATGATCTGTGTAATTTATTCAAGTTAGGTGCAATAAGACCCGAGGAAACTTCCAAGCTTTCTCTCTCTCTCTCTCTCTCTCTCTCTCACACACACACGCGCGCGCGCACGAGTGTTTGCTTGCTCATGCATGAGAGCATGTGTGATTTTTTTGAACTTCCCTCTTTATGTTGCTGAATTGTAAAGTTCGATTGTAAATTGCATTTATGCCAACGAAGTTCGATTGTGCATGGTAGGGCCTCAAGCATTGTTCACGGCTGCTTTGTATCCATTATTTGAAAAAAAAAAAAAACCATTTGTATATCAATGGATGCTACATATGATCTTCTGTGCTTTTATTTGTTAATTCATTTTTTGGTTGGAAAGGGAGGCCATAATGTTGGCACCTCTAAAAAAACATTTCATACAAATAGTTAGCCCGAAACATGGCATATACATATTTGATAAAAATTGGTGCAAAAAGGATGGTTTCTTTTATGGTTTTTGGTGCAGAAAGAAGAAGTCATACAAGTTTCATAGGGGATTGAGACAGGGCTTCCAAGCTCAAGAAGTTATTTTCAAAAAAATGTTAGGAGGGTGTATTCAATAAGGATTTTAAAGGATTTTGAAAGACATTTTTTAAGTGACAGACTTCCGTGGATTTCTATGAATTTAAGTAGAATTCATGGATTTTTATCGACTCCTATTACAAACTTTTATGGATTTGTATAGACTTCTATTAGATACCTTGATAGATTTTTATAGACTTGTAATGATTTCTTCAATATATTTTTAGAGTTCAAGTCGGATTTGGTACATAAGTTCATAAGATTCATGAATTAATCCTAAACAATCATGATTCTAATACCAATCAGTATATGAATTCCCTATAAAGAATTATGGTTTTTAAATAGTCTTTTTTAGAATTTGTAAAATTTTCAGGTAAATAATATTCTAATTGGTTTACAATGATTTTTATGTCTCAGTAAAGACAGTATAAAGGAAATAAAAAATATTAAATAAACTGTTTTCATATTAAAGACCATTAAGAATGTAGTCAGAAATTCATATTAGAATCTGACCACAACGACTAAATTGATTATCTTCATGCATAAGGATACTAGATTACCTAGTAGAAAAGATTTTCAAATCATCACAAACCTCCCTTTTTTTTTCTATTGCAATTTCTGGATTATTATATGATCGATTTTTTAAATTATATATAGAAAAAGAAAGAGATAGATTAGAAACGACATCCTTGTGTCAATGACACCTAAAATTTGGTTATTGGTTTTGGTGTTGTGGTACAAATTGGACTGTGCACTGAACTAGGTTTTGGCATTGATGATCTTCGATATGTTGATTGTGCTATTCGTTTGGCTTTGTTTGTAGTATCACCTAAATTAGTCTTCAGATCAAGGATTGGTATTACCAGAAGAAAAATAAAACTGTATATATATATATAGACACACACACAAACAATAGGAAACTCAAATAAACGTATGTAAAATCATATATACAGGTTCTGTTATTACAAGTTTTCCTAATCCAATATAGAGAATCTGAGAAAAGAAAGAAAAATTCAGAGAGAAAAAATGAGTGTACCTTGACAGTTGAGGAAGGCAGTTCGTATTTTGAGAAAGAAAAAAGATCGATTGTTTGATGCGCTTCAAAATATATGGGAGAAAAGTTGGATTTGTTATGCGCTTTGATATTTATACCTTCCACCCTCAAATCCACCAAAATCCACCACTTAATAAAATCTTTCAAAATCTACGACTTTTTAAATACACTTATACTTTTGTAGACTTTTTTAAAATCCTAATTGAATACCCTTAGATTTGCATGGACTTTTTAAAAGTTCATAAAAGTATTGTATGAACTTTTTAAAAGTTTGGATTAAATACACCCAAATTCTTAAAGTCTTTTAAAATCATTTCAAACCCTAATTGAATACACCATTCTTAGTGTTAAAGTCAAAATTATTTTTAAGTAACAAATTTTATAAATAATTTTGTCATGAAACTTACCTATTCATAGTAATTATTAAGGATAAATTTTTTCAAATTAAAATTGTTAATTGTGAAAGAATTTTTAAAAAATGCATCCATCAAACAACTTTTTTTTTTTTTTAATTCCTTTTATTGAAAGTGTTCTGCAAAGGCATTTTAAATAGAAGAAACTTTAGAATCAGGAAGCTCCTCTTCCTCCAAACAGGGCCTACAACATCCCATTCCCACCCATATGAAAGTATCATTCAATATTGTTGTAGCACAACATTATATCGTGAGTGTCAATATGGTATATCTGCAAGAATTGGAAGTTCCATACTTAATCTACACCAAAAGGGTAGCATTACCAAAAATTAGTCTGAGGTCATAAATTTAAATGCCTCATGTTGTAACTTGCAATAAAATCACATGGCTCAAAAACAAGACTTTACATTGACTTTGGGCATTCGCATAATTACTGTCGATTGATCCCACTGTAGCTTTTACACGAATTAATTACCAACAACAGCATCAGCATTTGAGCCACTATGTAGGATTAACACTAAACTGCAGTTTCACCTCCTGTAAATGGGAGAGATTTATTTAAGCACACTAAATCTAGATTTAACTTATGGAGGGAAGAGCAAGAAAAGACATTCTATATACACGAGCAATTAATTGTATCTGCCTATTTCTCAGAAGTCCCATTATTCTGTAAAATTACAGGTTATGATGCCGTTACAGGGTAGGGGAAGTAAATGGGTAGGCAACAACTACACTGCTACAGTAGTACCTCCCCTTGCAATAGCAGAAACTTTACATACTTTATGAAATCTTTATATCTTAACAACAGGCTCCAGTCCAAATTCCTTGTTGCAGAACTTGTTCTGAAGTATACCCAGCATCCAGCGGCTCAGTTGCTCACAGCACCTCCTCTGGTTCATTTCTTCATCCAATCCAGATGTGTAATTACAGGGGCATGCTTGGAGCTGAGGATAACATTCGAGAAAAAATTATAAAACCAAGCAAGTCGCTTACATTTAATGCAAAATTGGTAATTGGTGCTATGTCACAAACAGTGCAGTGGAAAGTTATGGTGGCCCTTGGAACAATGACAAACCACACAGCTTGCATTTCCAGATATAGAAAAAGGATTTAAGTCGCTTGTCTGATCCATGTATAATTAATTAAATTCGTACCCAAGGGCATTGTTATTTTTTGATAAACAATAAATTTTGGCAAGTGGATGGACCCACTTATCGCCTACTGTCAACTCAAACTATATATTGACATCACGTATATAATTCAATATAAACTTTTATTGAAGTGAAAATTTTAGTTATATACTTAAGAATTGAAAGCAGCACAACTACTAGAATCCATTCAGGCACTTCCCAACATATACGAGGGACATTACCCGATTATAACAGGGCCCTGGAGAAGGATGGCTTGAAACATATCAACCTTCGTATTTCACAAGGTGGCTACTCTTAAGGCACAAACTTGTACCAATGACACTGATATTCAAGCGTTAAACTGCTGAATCAAACACAATGGCCCTCACTTCCCAGCATATATACTTCTACTTAGTTTCTTCTATTTCTTTCTTCTATTCCCCCTTCCCTTATCATCTTTTTTTAAACTCTTTTTGTTTTTCCAAGAATCAAAAACAATATTAAATTGCTATTGTCAATGTGTAGAACAATTCATTTATTTTACACTATTTGCACTCATCTAAGACCTCATTAGTATAATTTATCTTTCTATAAGGGGAATGGAGTTTTATGTCAGTTCAGCGTGTGAGGTCTAGCATATATAAACAGGAAATGCATGTATCGATACTTCTGCACATACTACAAAGATGACATATATTTAAGAGCCTGATTTGAACCTGTTAACTTCTGAAGCCAACACCAGCATGCGAACTAAGTTTCAGCTGCCTGTCTATCACTTCCACTGGAAACGGATGTTATACCTTGTTCAATGCACTGGATACATAAAATAATTACGAGACGAGGTTTAGAATAGTAGGATAAGTTGCTTACCAGGTTTAAATAAAAACAATAATAATAAATAAAAGAAAAAAAGGACTGATAGTATTACCTGACTCATAAAAGGAGAAAAGAAAATAACATCAAGAATATGCTATTGTAGGGAAAAGTATCAATGAAACGTCAGACGGTGCTTGTAAGTTGCATGTAACATCTGAGTAAAAAAATGTTAATTTTTTCAGTAGTTTTACCCTTTCACGACAGCTCAAGTGTCAACTGTAGTTATTCTCTAGTCAAGAAGAGGAAAAAGTATGATTACATCCAGCCTTATAATACTTCAAGATGGGTTAATATCTTCTTCTGCTAGGTTAAAATTGTTAAGATTATTGTATTAAGAAAGGAGTGGTTCAGGAGATGCTAAAAAAACTACTCACAGATTGCACATTCAGAGCAATTTGGAACTGTACAGACTACAGAGGGATGGATATATCTGTACATAGTATGGTACTAACCATCAAAATGTTGCTGATTGAACAAATCCAATTCATTTATTTCTAAGGTCAGCGCCCATACAAAGGGTGTCATCTTATTTCCAAGCCCCAAGCGAAAAGTTGTATCATTTCTCAAGTAATTGAGCTCCTACATTTTCTCAAACCCTCTTGTGCCTACTTGTGTTTGCCATCTTTGCTAGACAAGTTTGCTCCCTTTAACTGTACTTGCCACTTAAACCAACAAGAAGCTACACAAGCCCACAGCCCGTCAAGGAAGCTGATAAATATCTAAGTGGCCTCACTTGTGTAAGTAAAACTCCACCTCCAAGACACAACTACTTAATCCTTAAGTACAAGTTTGGGTAGAAGTCCATCCGAATTTCAATATAATCTGTGTCTTGGACCCAGTCATCTTATCAAAGTCAGCATTGCAACTTTGTGTTCTAACTCTCAAAGTGAAAAATGGAGCTCAAGACCAACATACATTTCTTTAAACAAATGACTAGATCTAGCTAACGATGAATATTCAGAAAAGATCTACAAATAAGTGCTAATGTTTTTCAAAGAGTGTCGAAGGATATTGCTGAATTTGACAGCAGATGTATATGAAGCATGGGCATGGAGACACACAAAAGGTGGAAATCCTAAAGAAGTAGGACACAAATACAGTGAGAAGAAAACAATAAAGAATTGTGATTTAATATGTTAGAGAATATCATTATAGGAGTTGTTTAAGCCCTTGATAGAATATTAATACGAGTGATTCATGAAAGTGATTTTAGGATTCCTCCATCAATAGATTTTTCATATTTATCACATGTTTGTATTATTTCACCTATAAATAGAGATGATCATTACAAATAATTAAGAGATAATATAATGAAAGAGATGTAACCCTTTGGTCTTTGTATAACGTGAATGTAGGCCGTAATGGCCAAACCACGTTATATTCTTGTATTGTTCAAACTTTATTTCTCTCTTCAATTTTATATTTCTTGACATTATATCAGAGCATCCAATTGGGACCTAACTTGACCTCTCTCTCATCTCTCGCCCTCTCTCTCTCTCGGTTATATGATCTAGACTCATTCGGCTCTCCTAGTCTTGCTCGAATTTTGTGATCGCGTCTACTTGTCTTGCATGAATTCAAATTGGACACTTGAGTTAAAACTGTGTACCAACTTGAGGTGGAGTGTTAGAAAATATCATTATAGGAGCTATTTTAAGCCCTTGATAGAATATCGATAGGAGTGATTCATAGAAGTGATTTTAAGACTCCTCTGTCAATATATTTTTCATATTTATCACATGTTTGTATTCTTTCACCTATAAATAGAGGTGACCATTGTAAACAAAATTAAGAGATAATATAATGAAAGAGATGTAGCTCTTTGGGTTTTGTGAACCGTGGATGTAGGCCGTAGTGGCCAAACCATATTATATTCTTGTGCTGTTCAAACTTTATTTCCCTCTTCAATTTTATATTTCTTGACATTATACATGAATTACATTATATATAATAAATATTAGTTCATGATAAGTAAATCTAATATTCTATTAGTATCATGAATTTGCTTTATAAATCATAATAATTAAGAATTAAACATGTTGTGTAATATCCTGAATTTTTAATAAGTTAACTAGTTAATAAAAGGGAGTTTAATTAAGTAAAATAGTTAGTGGTGGTGGAAAGTGAAAATAGTGAAAGTAAAAGAAAGTAAAGAATTATGGTTTTGTGGGGAATTATGGTTTTGTGGGGAGAAACTTAAATTTTGAGAGTTGAAGGGGTTGGATGAAATCAATAGAAATTTAACAAAAAAAAAAAAAAAGAGGGACACATGTCACATATGTTGCTAGGTGTCTCTATGCATGCATGGAAAAGGACACTTGTAAAGAACTTTACTTAACAAAGCTATTATATATATATATATATAATGTAGCTCATATATAGAAAAAAAAAGACTACATCAGCAGTTTGTGAGAGAAAAAGGAGAGAGGAGGAGGAGGAGGATAGAGAAATAGATAATTCAAGGCAAGTTGACGTTGCCCTATATTTTTATATGTATAGTTTTTAAATTATTTGTTAATTTTCTTTAATGTTGATAGCATAAAACATGATTATAGTGAGAGCCCTAAATACTTGATCAAATAATCTGTTTACTAGATTTTATTAATGAAAATAGGATAAACATGAACCAAACCTTGCATTTTTAATCTGCATATAGTGAACATGTGAAACCTTCAAGTATGAATACTTGCATATGGAGTACGCACGATTCTGGTGTAAAAGAATTAGCCTACCGAAGAAGTGAAATTATATGCATGTATATGTCTATACATACAAAGCCCTAACTAAAGATTTTACATTATCTTAAAACAATGAATAACATGGTGAAATTATTGAACATTAGGGATTGATTTGGTTTGTAAATGTTTAATATCAAACTTAATTTCAATCTTGGACTTTAAATTGGTATAACATAAGCTCGGTTGGTTTAGCCATGGCAAAAAATAGAGGGATTTACGTCTGTTCAGATGAGGTAGAAGACTGAATTTGGCTCTTACATGTGCACTCCCACTCTCGGCGGCGGCAAGTGGGGGAGAGTGAGCAGCCGTGGGGTGGCGTCTCGAACACCGAAAAAGACCAATGGGGTCCAATCGCCATGCCTAGTCCGTTGGGCCCACTCTCAAGTCCAACCAAAATAAAATAATACTTTTAATTAATTTTTAAGTGATTTAAAATTAGAGAAAATTGGGGAAAAACTATCTAAGAGGGGGAGGTGCGTCCTATGATCTCCTTAAACTAGTCTGAACCACTTTGGATTGTGATGATACAATCACACCACTGCAGGTGAGAGTCGGAGAGGTAGTCTAGGACTAATCTGATGATGATTGTTATTTTAGGCATGGTCCGGGACTTGCCTATTGATGATATTGTTACATGGCCATTAGGCTGAGCATGCCTTTATTATGTGGACAGACGTGGTCCGGGACCATTTGGGTGAGTAGACGTACAAACTCAACCACGTGTGTTTTCGGTAGTCTAGAACTATATGATTCACACCTTGTCGAGTATCGAAGTGTATTGATACTATACTCGTGGCTTTGAGAGCAAGTCACCAGCTTTATTGGAGCCCGAGGCTCATGTTTAATAAGTGGAAGCCTAATAAAGTTAATTGAGATGGTTAACTATTTATGATTGATAATTGAGAAATTTGTTTTTTTTTATAAGTAAAGTTGTATAAAAAGGCACAAACGGATAGTGCATCCCAAATTACAAGAAAGCCCAAAGAGGCCCTCAACCTCTCAAAGCTTCCAACAAATCAACCATCTCACTCAATGAATTACAATTCCTCCCATGAAACCAAGAAAAAAGAGAGTAAAGCATAAAAAATTTAAGCTCCCCTATGGAAGACTTAGCATCTTCGAAGGATCTCTTTTTCCGTTCCTTCCATAGGCACCACCAAACGCATAAGGGGATCGCTCTACAACGGATTGAGCTTGAGTAAGGATTTTGTAGTGACTTCAGATATGGTTGAAAAGAAATAACACCAACAAACCAAGCCTTTTCCCAATTACTTGGGATCGGCTACATGAATCCGATGTTTCCATTTCGCTCTATTTAAGGTCATCTCCTCAGTTAATCCACATGCTATCATATCTTTCTTTACTACCTCTACCCATGTTAGCTTTAGTCTTCCTCTTCCCTTAACATTGCCCTCAATTTGGACTATGTCACTTTTCCTGACCGGCGCAGTTAAAGGTCTTCTTTGCACATGTCCAAACCATCTTAACCTATTTTCCCTCATTTTATCTCCAATTGGTGCTACACCAACCATCTCCCGAGTGTGTTCATTTCTAATTTTATCCTTTCTACTCTTCTCGTACATCCATCTCAACATTCGCATTTATGCGACACTCACTTTATGCAAATGTTGTTGCCTAGCTGCCCAATATTTAGTACCATAAAGTATGGCTGGTCTAATAGCTGGGTTGAAAAGAAATATAATAATTAATTAAATATTAATTATTATATGGAGTGGGTTGATTAAATGATTTGAAATAAATTATACTTGAATATTAAGAGATTGTAATCAATGTGGAAGTGGTATCAAATATAATAATTAATTAGACATTAATATTTAGGGGAAAATTTTAATTAGATATTAATCATATTGCTTATTAAAGGAGACAGCGGATCTAAACATGTTAATTAATGAAGATTTAATTAACTTATATTGGAACGACGTAAATTGTTAACATGAATTACACTTTGTTGAGTAGTGATGGCGTTTAGCAATGCTCTTGTTGAGCTTGTGACCTCACCCCATTATTCATTTTTCAGGTACCCATTGATGGAGACACATAATGCAGAGGAAGAACATCTATGTTTATTCTCTTATATATAGTTATATTGTTTTTCATGGTTGACACTCATGTAATGAGAACAATACTTTTGTTGGGATTTTGTACAGATGGTCTTGATGTAATGAACTTGTTTTGAAAATGTGGGTTGGAAAGTTAGTTTGATTTGTCGTTGAGGATGTTATAAGTTAGTCACACACTAGATTTAAGTATTGGACAATGATCTTCTGTATCTAAATTTGGAGTGACATGTTGTGTAGACGAATACATGATGTGTGTGTGTGTGTGTGTTTGCTTGTGTGCATATGTAGATTTCTATGTGTATGTCCAATATATCATAGTGACTCCTCTCCACCTCCCATCTATATTCCTTTGATTAAAAGTTTACTACATTACTTTTGCTTTTATTTTCCTTCTCCTCTACCAAGCCTTGAACCATTGTCATTGGGGATTGTAAGCAATTACTTTTGCTTGTAATCATGGCCTAATTTAACAAAACTTTATTTAAACCTGAATTTGACTTCTCTTGAGAACTCTACCTTCTCTTTTCATGAGAAAATCACTTCTCCAAGCTCAAGACAGTCAAGTGTCTTAAGAGGTATCAACTTTGTATTCAAAATTAAAATTTTCGTTTTAAAACAATGAACACATCCAAGACATGTTTGGATCTGTATGAGAAGTTACGTTGTTTGAGGTGGGTCCAACAAGGACATGGCTTCTTATTAGGCGGTTTAGTACTAGGAGACATATGTTTATGCCTCTCCTACGATCAATGAAAGGGCATATAGTTGTATGCCCCCTTGCATTCCTAGCTACTCCAACCTTTGGGAGTATGGAAAAGTACCATTTGCTGGCCCAATTTTCTGACTAGACAATATTCTGTCTTACCAATTACCCATAGACTAGGAAGAAGTACGATTTGCTGGCCCTAAATGAAGTTTTCTCACCACATGAAGAACATAAATATGGGTGGATTAGGTATTTTAGACTGCTTGTTGACAAGCTCAATACTTTCTAGCATGACAAGCATTAAAGAATAGCTTATAATTAGACTTCTTGGTCATATGACTATATAGCAAATATAGTAATGGGGGAGAATAGAATATGTTGACCAGAGAACCATTTCCAAAGACTTAAAAGTTAAATTTCTCTAAAGGTGGATCCCACACAACCATTTACAAATACAAATTTTAACACCATTTACGAAGTCTTAAAAGTAATTGTTTCTTTCCCATCTGAATATCACCCTCTCTCCTCCAAAACTACAATACATAAACACCGAGAATGAAATGCACGAGTCCAATCATATCTGATCTCCAAGCCCTGTTATAAATTCCATGAACTCATTAAGAGACCATGTTTATGCTCTTTCAACATAATTCAGCAGTGGGCAAATCTGACAACCTCAATAACCCAGAATCTATCTGAAAGCCCAATATTAGACCTAGGTATCGAGAACCTTCCCAAAGAACCACGACCAATTTATTGAATAACAATGCACAAACAACTTTGAAACCCAACCACTTTGCTCCCTCCCCTGAAAAGTGTTATTACACTCCAGTAAGGTCAAATAAACTCCTTTTCTCATCCATCTCATCAAAAATCATGTTGCTTCCTTTCAATGAGGACATTATTTGGGATATCCCGTATATTCCTAGAAGTGTGTACAAATTGATGCGTAAAGACAGCATGATAAAGAAGAAAGCTCGGATTGCTGCCCCTCTGTGCTTGGTGTGGTGCAGTTTGGGGGAATGGAATCAGCATACATTCTAAGGAGTGGAAAAATCGTGCAATAGATTGAAGAACAATTTTTTGGTTGTTCTTTTTAGTCGGGTGACAGGGAGGGTGAATCCCTCCATGCAGATCTTTATGGATTTTGTAAAGAAATACAGTTTATTTGTTTGCTTTAGGGTATATAGGGCTTCTCCTGATTTTTGTATATGTTGGGTAAACATGAGATGCTCTTGTTAATGATGCCACTTTGCATACTTATATAGTTATATATGCATGAATGTGTTTATATATAAGTGATGACAATTAACCTCCAAGAAAATAATAAAAAAGAAGAAAAAAAAGATAAGATAACTGCCTAACAGCTTTCATCAAACTAATTTTATGGTTCCTCTCAGTAAGCAATTTCAGTCAATTGACTCAATTCACAAACTATCCGGGGCTTTTCAAAATATAAGTATGTTAAATATACATTTATAAAATCTAACAAACTTCTGCTAAAATTTTACTTCTTAACTGATCCTGAATTACTTTACAACATGTTCGTCATAATTAATATTTTCCACTAAACCTGCCAATTAAATGGTTCAAGTATTTTATGGAAAAGTGAAATACAGAGCTCTATCTTCAATTTTTACCCTTAATTTCCACTACCTTCCGAAGAGACAAATTGTTGATACAAGCCTTTTTCGTATGAAAATCCATTTAGGCTCGATTTTAGATGAAGAAACTGTAATGTCTAAACAAAAAGGGAAAAACTCAAGAACACAAAGCAGTGTTTATGGTCATCCCGTAAATCACTATTGTTAGAATGTATATTGTTAGGGCATTTGTGTAATTACACCCTACAAGGATATTATTGTCATTGTATTCCTTGTACAGATATATGGGACTAAGTTCCTTATTTTCAGAAGTGAGAAATATATACGATTTGAATTCCTCAAGTTTTCTCTGCATTTCTACATGGTATCAGAGCGTCGGCGTCGGTTTATTGCCGTCGAGTGAGTTCGGTCGTAGAGAGTGTCCTCCGATCGAGATCGTAGAGAGTTCTCTGATCATTGTCGTCTCTGTGTTCTCTGATCACTATCGTCTGTCATCTTCACTGAATCTGGGCATTTAATCCCCATCGCAAGCAATCGTCGTCTCACCATCAGAAACGATGCCACTGTCATCCAGTCGGTAAATTCCGGCCACTGCGTCACTGCCAAACTCCACCATCTGGTCTTCTCCGACGAAATACCTACCACTGCGAAGCTCCATTGAAGCCACCATCTGTTGAGAACCACCAGTTCAACTTGTAGCCTGTTGGCTTTCGATTTTGACCCTAATCCACAGGCCCAAGTTCGAAACTGGTAGAGAAGGGAGAGAGAGAACAGAGAGGAAGGAGGCTGCTGTCTCAAATCCTTTCATCCATTTCTGCCGCCTCAAAAGCCTTTCACAGAACTTAGGGCTTGAAGAGAAGAGGGGTGTTTGGTTACATGGATAAGCAACCCAGGTTTAGGACAACTTCAATACGCGGATAGCTAATCCGAAGCTGGGATTGGCCAGCAACCCGACCCAGACCCATACCAATCTACAACACCTGTTCAGTCCATCCCCGACCCGACCCACCAGGTACCATTCGGGTCGACCCGTTTTTAAAAAAAAAAACAGCCAGCTTCTGTTCTTCTGCTTTTGCAACCTCTCTGTCCGGCTCCATTTCAAGCCATTTCTTTTTCTTCTACAATTTACTTTTCCTCTGCAAATTTTTTTTTCTGTTAGCTTGTTATGGCTGAGCTACCTGTGACTGTGCCTCCTTTTGAACTCAAACCCCTGCTGCCATTAGTGATCCTATTGGGCTGCAAATTACAACCGTCAAACTCACCAATACCAACTACCTGTTATGGGCTCAAGCGGTGAAGATTTCCCTTGGGCTCGACGCAAATTAAATTTCATCTTTAATGATCCTCCATCTACTACAGATCAATGATATGCTGATTGGGAAGCTAATAACTATCTGGTCATGTCTTGGCTGTGGCATAGTATGGAATCCTCCATCTCAGCCAACTTCATGTTTGTTAATACTGCAAAGGAAATTTGGGATGCAGTTAAAGAAACTTATTCGATGGACAAGAATGTTTCTCGCATCTACTCTTTGTATTAGAAGATGTTTCTTTTCCGTCAGTCAGGCCGAGGCATAGGTGAGTATTACAGTGCCTTTAAAGGACTATTGGATGAATTGAATCAATACCATCCACTGACTACTGATCTTGAGATTCAAAAACGACAACGCCAGGAATTTCATGTCTCCATTTTTTTCGCTGGTTTGGATCCTACTCTTCAGACTATCCGAGATCAAATTCTTGTCAGTGATGGAGGACTCCCATCTTTGGGTAACATCTATGCTTGATTACTTCGAGTTGTTGAATCATCCCCCGCATCATCCGTTGGAAAAGAACATTCAGCTATGCTGCTTCCATCTCCTCAGCATTTTCCATCTCCTCAACATTTTCCCCGAGGTCGTGGTACTTCTAGTGGCAACCGTGGCTATGGAAGCAATATGGGTGGTCCTCGTGGAAATGGTGGTCGCGATAGTGGTCGGGGTCGGCGTAGTCGTGGTCGTGTCAATACTCGTTCCTGTGGTCACTGTCATGGTACCAATCATACTATGGAGTACTGTTGGGATCTTCATGAAAACCAGCATGGGCAAATCAAGCAGTTATTTCCTCTACCACTGCCAGGACTGATTCTCATCCCTCTATTGGATATGATCCTTCAGCCACTGCCTCTGCTTGACGACCCAGTTCATCTCTTACTAGTGATCTTGTCATATTATCACGTGCCGAATTCACTGCCTTGGTCAACCAAGCACACCACAAGCCCCCCGATGGTGTTGCTACATTTGCCCAGTCAAGTAATATTGCATGTTTTTCGGACTTAAAGGCGTCATCCTCTCCTTGGGTTCTTGACTCTGGGGCATCTATCCATTTGACTGGTAATGAATCTTTATTCTCTACCCTCCAGAAGTCTACTTGCACACCTTTTGTTACTTTGGCTGATGGTAGAACTCGTCCTATTATTAGCTAGGGTACAATTAAACCCACCTCTTCTATTTCGTTATCCTCTGTACAATTGGTTCCTCAGTTTCCTTTTAATTTGTTATTGGCGAGTAAACTGACTCAAGCACTTAACTGTTCTGTGACCTTTTATCCTTCTTTTTGTTCTTTTTGTGTTTTTCAGGACCTCAAAACGAAGAGGACGATTGGTGGCGGTCTTGAACACAATGCCGAATGGCATTATCGATTGGGTCATCCCTCACTGAAGTACTTGAAGTCGGCATTACCTTTTCTTGAGTTGGTCACTACTTTGGACTATGAGTCATGTCAATTAGGAAAGCATCATAAAGTTTCTTTTCCTCCCCGCATCAATAATCGACGGTCCTCTCTTTTTGAATTAGTGCATACTGATATTTGGGGTCCTACTCGTCATACCAGTACCTTAGGCTTTTCCTATTTTGTTACTTTTGTTGATGACTATTCAAGGATGACTTGGCTCTATTTAATGAAAGATCGTTCTGAACTCCTTGTTACATTTCAATTATTTTATAAAGAAATTGAGGTCCAATTTAATTGTGTTATTCGTATTTTACAATCTGATAATGCTATGGAATTTGTCAAATGTGCTATTTCTGAATTCTGTGATTCTCGTGGTATTTTGCATCAGACTTCCTGTTCTTATACTCCTCAGCAAAATGGAGTAGCAGAACGGAAAAATCGGCACTTAATTGATCCATATGAATCTTCCTAAACCATTTTGGGGAGATGCTGTTTTAATTGCTTGTTATTTAATTAATTGTATGCCATCTTCTGTTCTTAACTGGACGTCTCCTTACTCTATTGTTTTTCCTAATCGTCCTCTATTTGTGGTGTCTCCTCGTGTTTTTAGTTGCGTATGCTTTGCTCATGTGTTACGTCCCGACACAGATAAACTGTCTCCTCGTGCAATTAAGTGTGCCTTTGTTGGCTACTCTCGAACTCAAAAGGGATAAATGTTGGGATCCTAGCACTCGTTATTTTGTATGTATAGATGTGACCTTCTTTGAAGACACTTCTTTCTTCTCTTCCCGTGGTTTGTCTTTACATACTGATTTATTGCTTCCCTTACCTGTTATCTCTGCTTCTATTAAGTCTGCTTCTACTGAGTCGGTCACACCAAAACCCCTTCAAGTGTATAGTCAACGACCACAAGAGGCATCCCACCAATTGTCTACTTCTCTTGAGGTTCCTCATGCTGTTGCTCCTGATCTTCCTATTGCTTTGCGCAAAGGTACTCGTTCTTGTGTTACCGCACATCCGCCCTCTAATTTTGTCTCATATAATCATTTATCACCTGCTTTCTTATGTTTTTTATCCCAGTTGTCTACCAATCTTGTTCCCAAAACTTTAACAGAGGCTCTTTCTAATCCTGACTGGCAAAAGGCAATGGTCGATGAAATGGATGCCCTTCATCGTAATGGGATCTGGGATCTTGTTCCATTACCTTCTGGTTCCAAACCTGTTGGTTGTAAGTGGGTATACACTGTCAAGTACCTTCATGATGGTTCTATTGAGCGTTTCAAGGCTTGTCTTGTTGCAAAAGGATATACCCAGACATATGGTGTTGATTATGATGGGACCTTTTCCCCTGTTGCTAAGATTTCTTCTATTCGGGTTCTTATTTCCCTTGTTGTCAATCGTCACTGACCGCTGTTTCAGTTAGATGTCAAAAATGCCTTCTTACATGGTGACTTAGCTGAAGAAGTCTATATGGAGCAACCACCTGGGTTTGTTGCTCAGGGGGAGTATCGTCTCACTGTTTGTCGCCTTAAGAAGGCCCTCTATGGATTGAAACAATCTCCAAGAGCTTGGTTTGGAAAATTCTATGAGACAGCATTAGAATTTGGTCTTAGCAGATGCCAGATAGATCATTCGGTATTTCACCAGCACACTGAAACTGGTTTCATTTTTCTTGTTGTGTATGTAGATGATATTGTTATCACAGGTGACAATTATGAAGGCATTGCTAAGTTGAAGTTGTTTCTACAGAATAGGTTTCACACTAAAGACTTGGGTGAGCTCAAATATTTTCTGGGTATTGAAGTTGCTAGATCTAAGGAAGGTATCAGTTTATCCCAAAGAAAATATGTGTTGGACTTATTAGAAGAAATAGGTATGTTAGGTGGTCGTCCAGTCGATGCTCCTATGGATCCAAATACAAAACTCTTATCTAATAAGGGTGATTTATTTGATGACCCTAGCAGATATCGACGCCTTGTTGGGAAATTGATTTATCTCACAATTACTCGGCCTGATATTTCATATGCAGTTAGTGTTGTAAGCTAGTTTATGGGAACTCCTAGGATGCAACATTGGAATGCGGTTCTACAGATTATTCAATATCTCAAGCAAGCTTTAGGATTTGGGTTGTATAAATCCAATGGGCATCTCAGGGTGGAAGGTTTTACAGATGCTGATTGGGCTGACTCTCTCTCAGATAGGAGATCTACTACAGGCTATTGCACATTTGTAGGAGGGAATCTTGTTACATGGAGAAGTAAGAAACAAACAGTAGTAGCTAGGTCTAGTGCTGAAGCTGAGTCCAGGGCAATGGCCCATACCTCTAGTGAGTTGACATGGCTACAACATTTTCTTGAGGAACTTGGGGTGATGGTCACAACTCCTATTCCGTTATTCTGTGATAACCAAGTAGCTCTTCACATTGCATCTAATCCTGTATTCCATGAGAGAACAAAGCATATTTAAATTGATTGTCACTTCATTCGAGAAAAAATATTAAGTGGAAACATCTCTACTCCATTTGTGAAATCTGAAGATCAATTAGCTGACATGTTTACTAAAGCTCTTGGTCACAATCGGTTGAAAACTATTTGCTTCAAGCTTGGATTATATGATATATATTCTCCAGCTTGAGGGGGAGTGTTAGAATGTATATTGTTAGGGCATTTGTGTAATTACACCCTACAAGGGTATTATTGTCATTGTATTCCTTGTACAGATATATGGGACTAAGTTCCTTATTTTCAGAAGTGAGAAATATATACAATTTGAATTCCTCAAGTTTTCTCTGCATTTCTACAACTATCATTGTGGAGGGAATTTCAATCTTCCTATAGGGCAAGCTGGCAAGAAACGGCATATTATTCATACCATTTATATGAGGATAAAAGATATTATTTCACTGACAGAAGGTGGAATAGAATGGCCCAGTTGTACTCATGGCTTCATTTCCCAAACACAGTGCCTTTTTATATTATTGCAACGAACACAAAATAATAATGAAGCACATATACACGATGAACAATCCAGCATTTCAAAAGATTGATTAGAAGACAACTGTACCTGAAGAAGATAACCATGTAGCCAATCCAGTGTTTGTGGGAATGTTGTAGCTGATATGTTAACAACTGTTAAACCCTGTTTGTGGCAATAAGTAAAAAAAATACCATTATTTTTGTCATCCTAACCAAAATTCAGCAATCTAACTGTCATTGATATCCTGCGTTTCACTACAATAGTATTTATGATATATAACCCAACAGTGCATTGACAACGAGTGGAGGGTTGTGGTTATGGGCACTTCCAGAAAAAAAATAATGAGATAGGATCAGTGTTCTTTAAATTATACATTAGCACCAAATCACAAGGAAGGGAAACTGAATGAAGAGAAATCCCAATCCAATTTCGAATCAGTTAAAGAGCCAACTACTGCAATTCAAATAATTGTGGAGTTAATATCTGAAGCAACAATGTAAATTTCCAGATCGCTCAATCTTTCCAATTTATTAATAATACTCTTTTTTTTGTCTTTTGGCCAATAAAAGAAGAATCCTTAACCGATTAATCCCATTCACACCCAATGAATTCTCGACCTATCAGCCAAGGTGCTTCTGGGCCAATCCAGAACCAGCAGTAATTAATAGCTAGTGTCATTCGTTTTAAAATTGTCCATGCAACTTTTAAAAATTCTTCACTTTCAATTTACGTTACATGGACTTGGGTATGTATGTTGATTTGGATATGTGATAGAGCATTGGATTTATTAGATCTTGAAACATAAAAACATGGGAATTGATTAAATATTCATATGTTTTCATATTTCTTCTATTTTCTAGCTTCAAATGGTATTTTATGTAACATAAAGAGTGCTTAACAAAGACAGTTGTTTTTGAAACCCTAATGTAAATGGAACATAATAAAAAAGTTTTATACAGAATTATTTCATAAACTTGGATGATCGAATATTCTTACTAGGTATATCTCCAACCAGACATTTTGGAGACATATTGAATAAACATATTCTGGTGTCATGCATCCAACACAGATACTTTATTTAAGGACCCGTCCCAGTATCAATACTAAAAATATTCAAAACAAATCAAAGTTCACACAATTAATTGTGATATTGGATTGCGTATTCACATTTAAAACAGATGCAGCAAGTTGATTTATTTGACAAAATTGTTTAATCTAATAAAAAGAGTGCCATTATGGGTTCATTTAGAGGATTTGTTACAATTTTTACTCTTCTAAATAAAATGAGTGTCTATACACCTGATGTATTGCAACTTATATTGAGGCGAGTGTGTTTTATGCATGGGATGCTAGACATTAGTCTTTGCATGGGTACAAAATTCCGTAAAGAAAACTAGTGAATAGTGAATTTTTATGATTGTGAGACTGCTTTTTAGTCTCTATAGCACAAACAGATGTGAATATATGAATATATATTATGTCACATATTCAAGGTCAGTTGCTTGGGGGTATGAAAAGAAGTTAGCATCAGTAATTCCTCCTAACAATAGTAAACTAGTGGGATTAAACAACTATATTGTTGGTGGTTTGACTTGATGTTGAAAAGAAAAAAAAAGAATATGAGAGTAAACAGTGCCCCACACTTAACCCAAGAAAAAATTTAGTACATAGATATAGATATATCAATAGTGCATATTAATATAATAATTAATGGTTAATTTGAATGGACCCACTTAAAGAAAGATGACTTTAATGAGGTTACAAAATATGAACAAGTAAAACGAAGGAACATATAGTATTGTGAGAGAGAAACCCAATATAGGTAGGAAAATAAACACCTGTAAGGAGTTAAATTTATGTCTATATATCTAGATTTGAGAATATATATTTCATTGTTTATATACTGATATATGTTTTCACATTGAAAGTTTGTTCTGCTGTAGATTTATTCAACATGTGTTCATTGAGATTATTATTTGATGATACGAAATTTGTATATTTTGAAATTTGTGATTGAAAACAGAAGATGGGATTTATCGTTCTTCTTCTTCTTCTTTTTTTTGTAAGTAACAGATGGGATTTATCACAGAATCACCACCAGAAGGTCCAGAACATTAATGTTTATGCATCACTAAGGTGGTGTCTAATTAATAGTAAGTCACATTCTGCTGGTGATGATTATTGGAAATTCATGTAGCTTGAAATACAGAAAAGCTTCAATATACCAAAAATCTATAAACTCAAATTGAAGTTTTCAATATTAAAGCTTTCAATTCTCTGTGGAAGCACAGTTTTGTCATTTTTTAATGTAAACCAAAAGTTGGCATTTGATACTTTTCAAGTTCTTAGAGACTATATTTTCTGCTCTTAACATTTATCCTAAAAAAGTATGTGAATGTTTAATGAATTTAAGAGGAATAGTATAACATAACTTCCAAAGAGATTTTAAAATTAAAAATTTCCAAATCAGAAAGTCCAACAACTTGCTAATGGATAAATAAAGCCATACCAATCTGCCAACACTTGCCCTTTCCAACCCACATTAAAGTTTCATATACCCAGAAAGCAATGGTAGTGCAATTCTTTAAATAGAATAACAAGCCCTTGATAATACTTGTAAATGGAAACAATAACAATGATAAGAAAGATATAGTTCAGCTTCACCTGCTATCATTCCACTTTCCTCCACCCAATATTGCCGAAGGAGAAAGGATGGGAGATGCAGATGAGGCATGTAAGTCATTTTTTTTTCCATCCAACAACTGATAGACTTTTCCCTCTTAACAATAGATCACCTGGTCAATGGTTATCTTAGCTTACGAACTTTTTACGTTTTTACTCTTTTTTTTATATATTTTTCCCATCTTTTTCTTAAATTATTAAAAACAGCTATGCCCCCATCTATAGGGTGATTTAAATTTTGAATGTGATTGCAGAAACACTCCTGAGTGATCAACTTTAGTGGATAAACTTATCGAGAAACAAAATAATAAAGCACTGCACTCAAGTTTATCAATATTTCATACAATATTTAAAGAAATATGCGATTCTTTGGCTTACATTGCCAAGATATAGCTATATAGTCACACCTTATCAGTTATTCAGAATACTTTGAAACTGAAACAAGGGCAGCGTTCAGAAGTCTCTCAAATGATCACAATGGTCCAGATAACTCTTATATACCTTCTACTTACAAAAATTATTTAAAAATGGAAACTTAATGGAATACCAGCTTGCCACCTATTAAGCCATGAGAAACGGGCAGAGATGAGCATACCTGTGACTTGAATGAGCAAAGATAATCCTGAATGGTTTTCAAGTTGCTTATTAGCTTATCTTTATCCTGGAAGTAAAAGGTCACACAAGAAAAATGATCTTGTTTAAGTGTATGGACATCATTTAAGTTCACTCACTCTAAAAAATAAAAGACAGACACAGAATAAACAAGCGTGCCTTTTAAAATTAAAAAGAAAAAAGAAGAGAAAGTTAATTTAACCATCATAACTCGAAGGAAAAGAAATAAAATTAAGAGACAAGATTAGTTTAGGACATTGGCATGCCCCAACATTGACGAGAACCAACGGAACCTAGAATTCTATATTTAAAATACAGACAAATTTATGTGTTTAACGGAAACTATGTGCGTGCTCAAATGTATTAAACTAACAAACATGCACATATGACATATCAAACTGCTCACTCTCTAGACTTTGGGAAGTAGCCATGTCTGACACCTCATGTGAATGTCAAACTGCAACACTCCTGTCCATGTCCAAGAACATGGATCTTTACACTTGATCAATGTTTCATAATCAGACAAAGCGTGCCAATTTAAAAGGATCTGACCAATATTTGCCATCTTTTTGGTTCAATTCTACCTATCATCATAAAAATCAATTATACCAGCAATAACCGGGCAGGTTGATTGAACCAGACAGTTCAATAAGAGTGTGTTGAGTTTTGATAAGCATAAGAATTTACAAATAAAAGAAACCTTAAACTTCAAAATTAGGAATGGAAATGTCTTTTGGAGGTGAGCTGCACAAGACGCTTGAACCAAACTTCCGCTACATTCTTTCAACTAAAATTAACTTTTTTTTTCTTTTCTGATCAGTTACATTATCCAGACATCGTAAACACGTTTTAATGGAAAACAAATAAATGTCAAAACCCAGAAGAAATTACAATTTCATCCACAAGTTGATAGCTATTGATAAGAGCATGATTAGTGATTTTTAGTACCTGGATTAAATATTTGTCGCTAAACGTATGAGTAGATATCCATTCCTCTAATAACGCCTGCACATGAGAGGACAAGATTGACAAAATAAAAGAAAGCATAAAAAAGAGCGAAGAGATAAATCCAGGTAAATAATACAATAATAATACTGAACTCTATTCAACAATTGCTCTCTCTTGGCAGGAATGGAGAACAATTCATCCAGCCACTTCAAACCATTCATGACCACCAGCTAATACCCAGAGTGTAAGTTCTAAAAGATCTGAAATCCCAGTAAGAGCTATCATGATGATACTCAAATCCATTTTAACCATCCCTCCCTCTATTTCTACAGGGATTGAGAACAATTTATCCAACCACTTCAAACATTCATGACCACCAGCTAATACTCAAGTGCGTAGGTTCCAAAAGATTTGAAGTACTCTCTTCCCCCATTCCTAATATTCTCGGCCACCACTAGGCACAACTTTCATATCAATTTTTATTGTTTATTTATATTACCTATGTGCCTCCCTCCACGAGTTAATGGATCTCACTTTTGCAACAGTTGAAGTTGATCTAATTTGAGTTAGGGTTTATGAGAGGAGGAGAAGAAGAAGAAGAAGAAGAAGAAGAAAGGAAGGAGAAGAGAATTCTTAGTATTATTGTATATCATCTCAGACCACATACAAAACCCTTATATTCTCTTCACTAATAGAGAAAAATAGAAAGAAGACAAAAACACCCTTAATACAATAAGCCCAATAACCCGAACTCTCTAACACTCCCCCTCAAGCTGGAGCATACAGATTGAACATGCCCAGCTTGACACACAATCTCTGAAAGGCACCACGAGCTAATGGCTTCGTAAAAATATCCCCCAGCTGATCTTCAGAACAAATATAGGGGGTAACAATGTGCTTTTGCATCAACAAATCACGAATAAAATGACAATCAACCTCGATATGCTTGGTGCGCTCGTGAAAAACAGGATTACTAGCAATAAAAATGGCGGCTTGGTTATCACAATGCATAGGCATAGGAGCAGGAACCACAACACCCATCTCTTGAAGAAGAGAGCGAACCCACAGCATCTCAGAAGCAGTGTGAGCCATAGCAAGATACTCAGCCTCAGCACTAGAACGAGCAACAACAGTTTGCTTTTTACTGCGCCAAGTAACAAGATTATCGCCAACAAACGTGCAATAACCAGATGTAGAACGCCTATCAGAGCGACTACCTGCCCAATCAGCATCACTAAAGCCTGTCACGTTGATGGAGAAAGAGGGTTTATACAACAAACCATTCCCAGGGGCACCTTTTAGATACCGCAAAATACGACAAAGAGCCTCGAAGTGGGGATGACGAGGAGCATGCATAAACTGACTAACCACACTAACAGCATAGGTGATATCAGGACGAGTAACAGTGAGATAAATCAACTTCCCAACCAAACGACGATAGCGTCCAACATCAGTAAATAATTCCCCCTGTTCACCATCCAGTTTCACTGTAGAGTCCATAGGAGTATCAATAGGTCGAGCACCTAACAAACCACGCTCAGATAAAAGGTCAAGTACATATTTACGTTGAGAGAGAGAGAGACCTTGAGCAGAACGGGCAACTTCAATACCAAGAAAATAGCGTAAGGCACCCAAATCTTTGGTATGGAACTGTTGACCCAAATGTCTTTTCAAGGCTGCAATACCGATAGAGTCACTACCAGAGATGATAATATCATCAACATAAACAATTAACACAATAATGGCAGCAGAAGAGCGACGAATAAAGACAGAATGGTCAGAAGTGGAACGCTGAAAACCAAAAGCAATAACCACAGCACTGAATCTATCAAACCAAGCACGTGGAGACTGCTTTAGACCGTAAAGAGCCTTGCGCAGTCTACAAACAAGGTGCTCAAAACCAGCAACAACATAACCAGGCGGTTGGGCCATGTAAACTTCCTCCTGGAGATCGCCATGAAGAAAGGCATTCTTGATATCAAGCTGATATAAAGGCCAAGAACAACAAACTGCGACAGAAAGAAGAACCCGGACAGAATTAAGGCGAGCAACAGGAGAAAAAGTCTCTAAGTAATCCA
Source organism: Cornus controversa (assembly GCA_026545225.1). Lineage (NCBI taxonomy): Eukaryota > Viridiplantae > Streptophyta > Magnoliopsida > Cornales > Cornaceae > Cornus > Cornus controversa. The sequence goes on along the minus strand of CM048852.1, from coordinate 46,331,446 downwards.
CGCCATACGTCTGTGTATACCCTTTGGCAACCAACCGTGCCTTAAGGCGCTCTACAGAACCATCAGGAAGATATTTAACAGTGTAGACCCATCGACACCCAACAGTGTGTTTTCCCGAAGGAAGACCAGTAAGCTCCCAAGTCTGATTCTTGTGAAGGGCACTCATTTCCTCATCCATAACTTGTTTTCATCCAGGCACAGAGATAGCATGCTGATACGAGGAGGGAACAGAAATAGAGGACAAGGTAAAAGCAAAAGTGTGCAAAGATGAAGAAATACGATCATAGGACACAAAGTTAGCAATAGGATGTTGAGTACAACTACGCTTACCGCGACGTAGAGCAATGGGCAAATCATCAGTAGAAGAAGTGAGTACGGGAGGATCAGGAACCTCTGGTGAAGAAGATGTGGTGTCTGGACCAAAAGAAACAACGGGCCGAGATCGAGATCGCTGATAAACCTGCAGTGGAGGATTAGACGGCAAGGAGGAATCAGACGGCAAGGAGGAATTAGACGAGGAGGTTAAGGGTAACGGCAACTGTGGGGAGGATGAGGAAGGCTCCCCCTGACGAGCAGAGATAAGATCAAGAGACAAACGTTGACCAGAAGATGAAAAAAACATAGTTGATTCAAAAAAAGTAACATCAGCACTCACATAGTATCGACGGGACTCGGGACTATAACATCGATAGCCCTTTTGAGTATGGGAGTATCCAAGGAAAACACATTTACGAGCACGAGGAGACAATTTGTCACGACCAGGATCCAAAACATGAGCAAAAGCGACACAACCAAAAACACGAGGAGTGAGCTGAAAGGGAGAGGTACTAGGATATAGAAGAGAAAAAGGAGTCTGATTACCCACAACAGCAGATGGCATACGGTTGATGAGATAACAAGCAGTAAGAACTGCATCAGCCCAGAACTGTTTGGGTACTGACATATTAAATAACAAGGTACGGGCAACATCCAACAGATGGCGATGCTTTCGTTCAGCAACACCATTCTGTTGAGAAGTATGGGCACAACTAGTCTGATGAATAATACCACGATCAACACAAAAAGAATCCATGATAGACTGTGTATATTCCAAGGCATTATCAGAGTGAAAAATTTTAATGCGCTTACCAAATTGAGTAAAAATTTCATTATAAAACTTTGTAACAATACAAGGTAACTCAGACCGTTCTTTCATAAAAAATAACCATGTCATTCGAGAGTAATCATCAACAAAGATAACAAAATAAAGAAATCCATTCAAACTAACAGTTCTAGAAGGACCCCAAATGTCCGTATGGACTACATCAAAAGATTCAGTCTGACGACTATGACTCCGACTCGGAAAAGAACTACGGTGATGCTTGCCCAACTGACAAGCCTCACATTCTAAAACAGACACATGACTCAATCCGGGAATAGTTAATCGCAGTTTTGCCAAGGATGGATGGCCCAAACGAAAATGCCACTGAAGAGGAGAGACTGTAGCACTCAAAGCCGATGACACGACCGAAGAAGGTTCATCAGAATCCAAATAATATAGACCGTTTTTCTCATGCCCCGAACCAATCATCTTCTTCGTTCGGAGGTCCTGAAATACACAAGCAGTAGGAGAAAAGGTTATAGAACAGTGTAAGGCTTTAGTCAATTGACTCACAGAAAGTAAATTAAAAGGAAAATTAGGAACATATAGACTGGACGATAAAGACAATGAATTAGTGGGATGAAGAAAACCTTTCCCAAGAACAGGCCTAGAAGAACCATCAGCTAGAACAATGTGATGGTTAATAGGTTTTAAAACAGAAAAAAGAGATGAGTTACCAGACATATGCGAGCTAGCTCCGGAATCAATGACCCAAGAAGGAGAGGATTGAGCCACACATGTAATATTACCTGAATTGGCTAAAGTAGCAGTAGATGGAAGGGCAGTGGAGGTGGATGGAAGAGCAGTTTGTAGTTTCTGAATCAACTCGCTAAGTTGAGTAGTGAGTGCCTCCCGAGAACCAGAATTAGAAGCTACATGTCCACGAGTTGTACTAGGTTGCAGTGGCTGTGAAATACTCTCAGTGACCTGATGCACATAATCTGGCTTCCCATATTTCATCCAACAGTAAGGTTCAGTATGATTGGTACCACCACAATTATCACACTTCCGGTCACCACGTCCACTAGAACGACCGCCACCACGAAAACCACCACGAAAGCCACGACTAGAATTACCACGACCACCACGAAAACCACCACGAGAATTACCACGACCACCGCCACTAGAGACTAAGGCAGACGACTCAGAAGGAGGCACAATGGAATGTTGTCCTAAGGACGACCTCAATAAGCGAGAATATGCATTAGCAGCAGTGGGCAATTTCTCGCTAGCAAGAATTTGATCTTTAAAGCCACGAAGATCAGAATCCAAACCAGACAACAATGAAGCAATCATAAACTCTTCCCAATGACGCTTCTGTTGTTCTAAATCAGTAGTAAACGGACGATACTGCAATAATTGATCCCACAAATTCTTAAGCATGCTGTAATACTCAGACAATGATTTTCCGGACTGCCTAGAAGCAAAAATCTTCTCATACAACTCATACACCCGAGAAACATTACTCTGTTGCGAAAACGATTCGGCAAGAGACTCCCAAATCTTCTTAGAGGAATCACAAAAAGCAACAGTAGAGGTAATATTGGATTCCATACTATGCCACAACCATCCCATAACAATGGAATCCTCACAAATCCAATCCTCATGTTTCTTCGTGTCTGCAGGAAGTTCTTCCGTTAAATACTTAATTTTCTTTCGCCCACGAAGAAAAACTTGCACAGCATGAGCCCAAGCAAGGTAATTAAGACCATTCAATTTTTCTGAAGTAATTGACCGAGGCATATCATCAGTCTTGATAGGTGATGGTTGATTATCAGCCATGATTATGTTTGAAATTCAAGAATCAACTCACGGAGACCAATTTACACCAAAAAAAACAGTCCGAAAATCCAAAGTTGAACCAGAACTTTGTTACAAGAGAAGAGAACTTTGTTACAAGAGAAGAAGGGAATCAGATTTGATCTTTAGAGGCAAGTAATCATCAAACCTGGACCTGCCCAACTCCCCACAGCATCTGCAGTAGATATTAAGAGCAATACACAGCAGCACACGCACCAGAGGGCACTTCCACGCTCAGCCGAACCTCCTTTTGGGGCAAAAAACACTTCAAATTCCTTTAAATCAGCAAACAACCACCACACGAGGCCTTACCAGGTCTAGACGACACCCTTAGGAGGGATTCAAACCAACAAAAACCACTGAAAAACCCCCAAATCCCAGATCGACAAAATCGAGACCCAAAATCAGAAAAAGTTTCGAAAATTGAAAACACCCATCAATCTGCTTCAAATCAAAAAATAAACACCACCATAATTCGTAGAAAAATCAGGCGAACCAGATTGTAGGGTTCTTGACCTATAAATGATGACGTCATCATGACGTCAGCACCTGTATGCTGACGTCACTCCTCTCTGATGTTGGCCAAGTGAATAGTAATGAGTTCTAGGTCTTGATCGAGCTCTGATACCAAGTTGAAGTTGATTTAATTTGAGTTAGGGTTTATGAGAGGAGGAGAAGAAGAAGAAGAAGAAGAAAGGAAGGAGAAGAGAATTCTTAGTATTATTGTATATCATCTCAGACCACATACAAAACCCTTATATTCTCTTCACTAATAGAGAAAAATAGAAAGAAGACAAAAACACCCTTAATACAATAAGCCCAATAACCCGAACTCTCTAACAGCAACAATCAATGATAAAATAAGTTTGAATAGTATTTCCAAAATGGAGATGGTTATCCATTCTCTTCCTTCCTAAAACCAACTTCTTTCCTCTTCCTTCTTTACTGCCAGGATATCATTCTTCTGAAAAAAGGAAAAACTCATTTTACTCGCCAAAATGAAGAGAAATGGTTACCCATTCTCTTCCTTTCTAAAATCAACATCTTTACTTTTCCTTCTTTTCTGCCATAATATTGTATTCTAATAGCAACTCTTTTATTTATTAAATAAAAAAAAAAACTAATTTTACATGCCAAAATGAAAATGAAGCAACATAGGCTTAAATGATGATTAATAAAACTGAAAATCAAGAACCGAAAATTTAAGAACTGAATTTTAAGTGCTAAAATTCTAAGAGTTAATTATAAATTGAGAACTTCTTTGTTGTTTGTCTGAATTTGAAGTGTTCAGTGTTTAGTGATTACTGAAGTCTCCCTTAAAATGTTACCCTGTTTTAAGTGTTAACTTATTCTTTCAAATGACATCCAAATTGTGTTATCAAACACACTTAATTGGATAATCACTTAATTTGTTTTAAAATCAAGTACTAAATTGAGTATCAGACAGCACCTTAATGTTTTCAATGGATTACATCAAATACAGCAAAAAGCAGTCATGTAAAAGAGAATCTGAGCACACCTTATGATCGAATTCAGCCATCTTTAGAACTATAGGTACAATAATTGATTCAGTACTGGACTTCTCTTTCCTAACAGGAAGATTTCTATTTGTCTCCGAATCTTTAAGTGTTTCATCTGCATCGCCAGAAAAGTAGTTAAAGGGCTTCAATCCTCTGCAGTTACACATTTCACTCATTTCTAGTCAAAGAAGAGAAATCTGACATATGAGAGAAACATATTATAAGAGAGCCTAAAGCCTAAACAGAGAATTGGATATGTTGGCAGAATACCGAGTGAGAGTTAACCTTTATTCTCAGACACACTTTGAGCAATGTCAACGGATTCCAGACGATCTGAAACCTTATTCAACTGGTCAGGAGATATCCCTTTCTCTGACTTCACAGAAGAGCAGTTGCTATTCTCACTATGACTACCACAAACAACAGTAGATCCATTTTCCGTTTGTTCTGCAATCTTATCATCTGGCATCACAGGATTTGGCTCTCCATTTTCTTCTGGCTTGCTAGCTTGCAATTTATTCTCATCATCCATTAGGTATATGCTTGGATCCAAATGTATTCCCTGCCATATTATTAAACAGACAAACAATGCAGATCAATAAAACGTAACTCTAAACTCAGAGGCACCCAAGATTCATGGTAATACTTAAAGACTTATTCATTATTGATTCTCAAGACAAATAATAAAATATATAAAGTGATGAGAAGAATTTGGATCTTTGTGTACCTGTTAGGTCAAATAGGACTTAGGTCGGCAAATTTCATAGACCATAAACTAGAGTTTGTAACTTTTGTTTTAATTTCTAGTTTAGATTAGATATTTCAAAAGTTAGTCAGTGTTAGTTGATTACCCCTACTCAAGGTTGAAGAAGGAATTTGAGCTACATCCAAGAGTATGTGTAATCTTCTTCTACAAGGGTAAAGAGGTAATTTAACACATTGTTGCACTCACCAAAATTAGGATTCATGCATTCATAACTACAAATTAGGGTTTCCAAGTTTTACTTGCTTTGATCTTATTTGGTTCCCTAAATCTTTCTTTCCAAAACATGCATAAAAGAGTTCTTGGTAAACTTTCTTTCTAAATTTGTCCCAGTGTAAGATTGCAGTAGACTTCAATCAATCAAGGTTTTGCTCGAGGGCCACTGGAGTTGAGTCAATCGATCAAGCATTATGAAAAAACAGTTCTCAAATTGAATTAAAACTCTATCAACTATATTCTCTCTATACTTCTATTTTGTCCATATATACATACATATATATATATATATATATATATACCATGTTAGGGCAGAATACATATCATCTAGAGTACATACACAGCAATTGTGAGTTCTAGAATTGCATCAATATTTTTGTTTTTTGCATTCACCATATTGGTGTGTGTGATTTTGTGTGTTAACATCTATCGTTGTGTATTACTATAGAAGAGTTCAACACAATATTCAATCCATCACCAGAGATTGAAGCGGACTACTAGTGGCTAAGACAAATCATTGAAGGTGCAAATTCGTGAGGAGTGAAGTCTGTTGACGAACAGAGGAACAGTCTGGAGACTTTTGTTGAAAAGTTTAGCGTAAGTCTGTGTCAAGGAAGTAGCTAGGGGTTTCTAGGGCTTTGGAAACTGTAACCTAGGTTGGAAACCTTCTTTCTCATATATTGGATTTGGTTTGCCTAGACTAGATTCCGTGGTTTATTCCCCTTTGGGATTTTCCATGTAAAAATTTGTATGTCCGCTAATCTATTACTCTATTTGTTTATTGCATGCTATGGACTAAACGATTTTTACTTTTTAGCTATGAATTGAATTTAAATTTATGTCAATTTAGTTTAAATTCAAAAAGTTATTAAAATTCAGTAATACAACCTAAAATACCTATTTACATATACACCCTCCAAACTAGATCACAGACCTTGAGCAGCTTTTGATCAGAGCCTTGGGTCTCGGTCCTAACTATTAGTACCTATTGTGAAAAATTGTCGCGAACCAAGCACAATCACAAAATAAAACACAAAACGAAACAAGCACAACACACAGAACACAGGAATTTACGTGGTTTGACAATGTGCCTACGTCCACGGCAAAAGATTTTACTATGCGAAAATTAGGAGATTACAAGTTCCAACCCCCAACCCTCGCTCTCGCTCTCTCACTCCCTTTCTGCGTTTTCAATGATTTCTATCACTCACTCCAAACCCTTAGATGCCCTTATATATCGGGCTACAAGAGAGTACTAATCTGGGTCCAAAACCCGCAAGCGAAAAAACGGGCCATAAATTTTTTTCCAGGGGCAGCCCCATAACTGTGGTAGCTTAAAGCTACACAAAACCCATTTTCGGGTCGCATTCCGAGACAAAATTCAAGCCACAACATAACAAATCTCCACCAAGCTCCGCAATTCCAGCTACTCCTTCACATGCCCCTAAGGGCCTCAGAAGTAAACACCAAACAATGTCTAAACTTGATAGTAGGAATGACCTTAGTCATCATATTTGTCGAATTCTCTATTGTCCCAATCTTCCTCACTGAAATAGCACCCTGTGCAACCTGACATCAATATATTTGGTCCTCTCATGGAACATCTAATTTTTAGTCAGATGTATGACACTCTGGTTGTCGCAAAATACAATCAAATAATCCTGCTGCAAGCCCAGATCACTAACCAAGCCTCTAAGCCACATAACTTCCTTCACTGCCTCTGTGGTAGCCATGTACTCAACCTCTATAGTAGACAATACAACTGTAGACTGCAAAGTCGCCTTCCAACTGATCACACTCCCACAAAGAGTAAAGACATATCCTGTCAAGGACCTCCTCCTATCAAGATCTCCAGCATAATCCGAATCAACATATCCAAAAACACTCTCAAATGTGTTGTTGCCTCTGTCATAGACTAATCCAAAATCTATAGTACCTCGCAAATACCACAATATCCATTTCACAACCTGCCAATGAACCTTCCCATGTTTATCCATGTATCTACTCACTACACTAACTGCATATGAAATGTCTGGCCTAGTGCACATCATAGCATACCTGATGCTACCAACTACACTAGCATAAGGAACACGAGACACGTGCTCCACCTCCTCCTCGGTCTGTAGTGACAATTCTGCAGAAAATCTGAAGTGGGCTGCTAATAGAGTACTCACAGACTTTGATGCTTGCATACCGAAGCACTCCAACACCTTCTCAATGTATTTCTTTTGTGACAAATACAATCTACCCGCTCCTCTATCTCTGTAAATCTCCATACCCAAAATCCTCTTTGCGACACCTAGATCCTTCATCTCAAATTCACCACTAAGCTGAGCCTTCAACATGTTGATTTCTGACATGTTTCTGCAAGCTATCAACATGTCATCAACATAGAGCAACAAGTACAAATACGAACCATCTGAGCCTCCTGTGATACACACAACTGTCGAATTCACTCCTACAATAGCCATTTCCAACCATAAAGGTGTCGAATCGTTTGTACCACTGTCTAGGAGATTGCTTCAGCTCATACAAGAACTTCTTCAGTAGGCAAACATGGTCTTCCTTTCCCTGAATCTCAAAACCCTCGAGCTGATGCATATAAATCTACTCTTTCAACTCTCCATATAAGAACGCAGTCTTGACATCAAGCTGCTCAAGCTCCAAGTACAGAGCAACCATAACAAGTAACACTCGAATTGAGCTATGTTTCACAACAGGAAAGAAAACTTCATTGAAGTCCACCCCTTCCCTCTGTGTATAGCCTTTTGATGCAAAGCATGCCTTGAACCTCGCATCTTCCACTCCTAGAGTTCCTTCCTTCTTCTTGAAGACCCATTTACAGCCCATATTCTTCTGGCCCTTAGGCTTCTTGACTGGCTCCCAAGTCTAGTTCTTATGAAAAGACTCAAACTCCTCACTCATGGCAACAAACCACTGTGCTGACTCTCCACCCGTGATGGCCTCATGATAAGTATACGGTATCTGCTAATCAATACTCTCTGCCACACTAAGTGCATAAGCAAGTGAATCAGCATGTGAAAAGCCATACTTTTGAGGTGGCTTAATCGCCCTCCTCGGTCTGTCTCTAGCCACATTGTAACGCTGCAACTGTGCATCTTCTTCCTCAACCTGAAACTGCATCTGCTCATCATTCGACTAATCACACTCTCTAACTAAACCTCCGATAGCTCCACCTGCTTACTGACACCCTGAGCTCTAGCTAAATCAACTATCTCCTTCTGCAGAGTAAGCATCGCACGCTCATGAAAGGTCACATCTCTGCTAACAAGTAATTTATTTCTCGAAACTTCTGGGCATCACAATCAGTAACCCTTGACCCCGGGCTCATAACCAAGAAATATGCACTTCTTAGCCCTCAGTTCAAGTTTCCCCTCATTGACATGAGCATACGCAAGACACCCGAATATTCTCCTATTACTGCAACTAGAAGGGGAACCGAACCATACCTCCTCCAGAGTCTTACAGTCGATGGAGACAGGTTCACCAAGGAACAAGCTGTGGAAACAGTTTCAGCCCAGAACACTTTGTCTAACCCAGCATTGGACAACATACACCGTCCTCTCTCCAATAGTTTTCTGTTCATCCGTTCTACAACTACATTCAACTGTGGAGTTTTTCTCACTGTGTGGTGTTTCACAATCCTGTGAGTCTTGCAAAACTCATTAAATTCTCTATCACAGAACTCCAAACCGTTATATGTCCTCAAGCATTTAACCTGTTTTCCAATATGCTTTTCAATTAAGGTCTTCCACTGCTTGAACGTGACAAAGGCCTCATTCTTGTGTTTCAGAATATAAACCCAAACTTTTCGAGAAAAATCATCAATCAACGTCATCATATATCCACTACCACCATGTGACTTAACCTGAGAAAGACCCAAAGATCATAATGGATATAATCCAATGTGCCCTTGGTCCTGTGAATTCTTGCCGATGGAATCTAGCGTACCTAGGGAAATCAAATTCTTCTTCAGTTCTGGAACATGTCTGACATCAGTCAGTGTTCTCACTATACTGTCAAACATCTTGATTCAAACTGTACCGATACCTACAACCTTGCACGACACATTATTCCCCATTAGAACTTCCCCTCCATCAATGGAACAATAAGAGGTAAACCAATCCCTGTTACTACAAATGTGATACGAGCAACCCGAATCAAGCATCCACTCATCGCTAGCGCCACGGGTAGAAATTGTGAGAACACTACCACCATCTGAATCATTACCCTCTGCAACAGCCACCCCAGCGGCTTCGAAGGATTTTTCCTTTCCCTTTTTACGCTCTAGACAGTCTTTCTTGAAGTGCCCTTCCTTATGACAAGTGAAGCATTTCAACACCTTCAATTTGTTCTTAGACTTAGAACGACCTTTGCTGCCACTGCCAAACCCTCCCTTCTGATATGTTCTCCTTCTAACAACCAAGCCCTCAGCCGAACTTTCTATATTACCCTCAAACATTCGTCTCTGCAACTCCTTAGAATTCAAAGATGCCTTCACTTTTTCATGGAGAAATTATTTCTGTCATACATCATTGTATCGACAAAGTTCTAGTACGAGGGTAGTAGAGAACACAACAGAATAATAGCCTGATCCTCATCCTCTATTTTAACATCAATATTCTTCAAATCCATGATGACAGCATTAACCTTGTCAAGGTGGTCTTTCAGAGACGAACTTTCTGTCATCTGAAGAGTGAACAATTGCTTCTTTAGGTACAAGCGATTCACAAGAGACTTTGTCATATAACGCAATTCCAATTTGCTCCACAGCCCATCTGTCGTAGTTTCTCCATAAACTTCTCGCAAAACCTCGTTACTCAACCACAACAGAATCGCACTGTGTGCTTTCTCCATAACCTCATCTTTCTGATCGTCCTTCCACTTTTTAAGCAGTGAATCATTTCCCTTCAACGCCTTGGATATCCCATGTTGAACCAATAGAGCCTACATCTTAACCCGCCACAAGTTGAAGTCGTTCATGCCGTTAAACTTCTCGATTTCCATAAACTTGGTCGACATCCCAGCTTAGAACTGAAAGCTCTGATACCAATTTGTTGTAAAAAACTGTCACGAACCAAGCACAATCACGAAATACAACACAAAATGAAACAAACACAACACAATGAACACAGGAATTTACGTGGTTCGGCGATGTGCCTACGTCCACGGCGAAGATCCGACGAAAGATTTCACTATGCGAAAATCGGGAGATTACAAGTTCTAACCCCAAACCCTAGCTCTCACTCTCACTCTCTTTCCACGTTTTCAATGTTTTCTCTCTCTCACTCCAAACCCTTAAATGCCCTTATATATCGGGCTACAAGAGAGTCCTAATCCGAGTCCAAAATCTACAAGCTTAAAGCCACACAAAGCCCATTTTTGGGTCGCAATGCAACCAGGGCCGAGACAAAATTCAGACCACAACATAACAGTACCATTCATGCTCTTTATGTACTAAAAAAGTATACACAATTATACAGTTTCCATGTTCTTTTTGTACCATACATTCCAATCATCAGCTTGCTTGTAGCATCTAGTGTTTTTATCGTCTTTCTTCTTTCTTTTTTATCCATTTGATTTTATTATTATTTTTTTGTTGTTGTTTTTGGATATAAGTCCACCTTGCATAATTTTCTCCTCTATGCTTCTTTACATATTCTTGGGGGAGACATCTCCTTCAAGATTCTTCCCCCTCTATAGTAAGAACTTTGTTTCTTTATACACACATGTACACAAACACCTAGGAAGCACAGACACTCAATCAGAGGTGTCGTGCCGGTGTCGGACATGCCGGGGATACGGTCGGACACAAGTAGAAGTGTCCACATTTTAAAATGATTATTTTTTTGAGACGAGCATGGCCTGGATACGCCTAGGACACGACTGGATACACAAGAACACGACCAAAACACATTTCAGAACATGGCTGGGTCAAATTGTGAATATTTTTTTTTTAAATCATGGGGCTCATCTCAAATTTTAAAATCTAATGGAGTAAATAAAATAAAATAATCCCAAAAACAATTTAAGTGTATTTATTTACCAAAATAAAAAAACAACACAAGCGCATTCATGTATTCGGTTTGTTCTTTTGCCTAAAGTTTTGTTGTCACTTCTCATATCAAAATGTAAACCAAATCAATTAGAGAGAGAACGAGAAGAAGAAAAAGAGGAGAAATAGAAGAATTAATAAAAGAGTGGAGCCATCCCCTAGAATGTGTATGTTATTATTGAGAAATTGAAAAAAGTTAAACAATTTGTGGTCTATACATATATTAAGATTAGTGGTTCTATACAATCTCACTAAATAACAAAGCAGAGATGAAGAACTGAGTGTTATAAATAAATAATAAGTAAGAAGGGAAATATAAATATATGAACAGACAAGACCTACAATGTAGCTATTTGCCTGATTAACTGTACCTCAATAATAATTGGTTTTCCATCTTTCATAGCTTTCTTTAAATCACCAGCCAAACCTAGAAGGACAAGCAAGTTCCATAACACAAATCAAGTTCCTTAAAAATGCTCCCAAACAGTTAAAACTATACTCACTTTCTATTGGTAGTTATGAATTACCTTTTCGTACTATTCTACATTCTCTGCAAAATTCAGTAATTAGTTCCTCAGACGAGCTGAAGTCCCGTGCCCATACAGGGGAAGAAGTTAATGGTGCACTGAATATGAGAAAAATAACATAAGCAATCTGGTGCCAAATATAAGCCTCATCTGTAGTTTAACTGTAGGAGACATACTTTAAGGCAAGTAAAATTTGTCACAAGGGTGAACCAGATTGGAGAAAACTCAGAAAAGAAAAGAAAAAAGAATAATCTTTCCAGTAACATAAGAAAAATGAAAACCAACTGAAAAATGTGAGTATAAAGTCACCACCCAGATCAAAAACTAAAATGAGAAACCATGTTAAAAGACAAAAATTGAGAACTCCTTGAATATGGGAAATTTTTTATTATTTTTTTCTAGCAACAAAATCCCATATAGAATTTATAAGCTTGAGCGCACATGAACAGCGCATAGATAGATATCATGCTTTGCAATACATTCTCAAAGCCCGTTTGGCGTTACTGTTAAAATGAAAAAAACGCTTTTGTAGCAGAGCTGCCATAAAATTGCTGCTAGTAAAAAGCATATTATGTGTTTGGCGATACATATATAAAGAACTTTTCACAATTAAAGTATTTTTCAATTTGTTTGGTAACAATATTTTTTAAAGCACTTATGTTGCTAAATTTACAATAATGTCCTTTAATAGAATGTTACTATATTTCATAATAACATAACTTGGAAGGGCTGAAATTGTCTTTGTAAAAAATAAAAAA